>CAJVGC010000590.1:56400229-56458489 GCA_910822075.1 Senecio squalidus | reverse complement strand
GATAGCAAAGACAACCGAAAGTTCAAAGTTTGGTGTAAGACGGGGGTTTGTTAAATAATTTTTGAAAAGGAATTTCGTTATTTATTGCGGTGGATGGAAGGACATTTAAGAGATGGGTAGCCATGTGGAGAGCCTCAACCCAATAGATTGGAGGAAGAGTAGCATGGAAAAGGAGGTACGAATTATTTTTATGGATCTAATCATTCTTTCGGATTTTCCGTTTTGTTGGGAGGTTTTAGGGCATGAGAAACAAAAAATAATGCCGTTGGTTTCAAAAAGTTTGTGCATATCATTATTTTCGAATTCCCCCCCCCCCCCCCCCCCCCATGATCACATTGAAACGATTTAATTTCTTTATTGAATTGAGTTTTAACATATGTTCTAAATTGCAAGAAACGATTAAAAGCATCACATTTTCTCCTTGGAGGGTATACCCAAAGAAAGTGCGAATAATGATCTAAAAACAAAACGTAATATTTTATCCCACTTATACTCGGAATGGGGGAAGTCCATAAATACGAGTGAACAATGTCAAAAGCGGACTCAACAAAAGAAGAAGAACTATAAAACGGAAGTTTAATGTGTTTTCCGAGTTGACACGCATTACATACGAAATGTTTCGAGTGTTTATTAAAAGAAATTAAACCATTCATACTAAGAACTCGTAAAGCATCTTCTCTTGGATGACCAAGTCGTTGATTCCACGTGTCTTGACTTGATAACAAAAATGCAAAAGAAGACTTGATTGGGTAAGCGGTAGGGTATAAGTCACCGGGGCTGTCACATCGTAGAAGAATGTTTTGGGTCCGAGGTTCCTTCACAGAAAAACCAGATTTGTCAAATTCAATTGAGCAATTATTATCAGTGGTTATTTTTCGAACAGAAATTAAGTTTTTAATGATGTATGGGGTTACAATCACATTGTTTAAGTGTAAGGGGCGAGTTTTGGTTGGCAAAATGCTATGTCTTGTGTTGGTGACGGGTATGGAATTACCGTCTCCAACAAGTATAGATGGTATAATACATTTATTAAAAACAGTACGAAGATTACCTGTGTCCGTAGTGAGATGTGACGTTGCTCCCGTGTCCATATACCATTCTCCGTTATCTTTAAAATTCATATTAGCAAAAGCCTGTGGAAAAGAAGTGGCCTGGTCCGAAGGTCCATGTTGAGTATGAAAAACTGCATTAGGAAATGGTGAATTAACTCCCTGAGAACCACTTGGTCGAGCAGATCCATAAGGCCCATTTGTTGTTGGACTTGGGCCTTGACTTGGGTAATTAGTGGACTCCATTGGACTTTGATTAGGATAAGGGGTAGTATGTATTTGGCTTGTTCCAAAACCTGTGTAAAAGTGAGGCCGTGGAGTAGCATGGTATTGTGAATATCTAGCAGAACCCCTAGTCGATTTCGCGGTTGTGGGAAGTTGAGGAGCGCTGGTCGGAACGATGTGGAGGAACTTACACTTTTCTCCATAACCACAATGTCCCCGTTGAAAATTCCTACAAACATGAGAATCATAGGTACGGTTGGTGTTACTTTTGACATGGAGAACCGATGGAGACGACGAACTATCATGATAAGCAGCCGAGTTTCGAGTATTTGCCAAACGAGTTTCTTCCATAATTAACATATCCCTAACGACAAGAAAAGAGGGTAACGGCCTATTATACCGAATCAACTGACACACGCTTCCATATCGTTCGGGTAGGCCGTTAATTAGGTGCATAACTAAGATTTTTTCGTCAATGGGTTGCCCAATATTTTCAAGCAAGTCATAAATTACCTTCATTTTGTGACAAAAAGTATCCACAGTTAAATCACCGAGGCGAGCGTTGCGGAGATCTTCGTTTAATTGCATGCCTTTTGCGTCCTTGTTGCTTTGAAACAAGTCGTCGATTGCGGTCCATAATTGATGGGAAGTATCCGTATTCTTCATCACCATTTGTAGTAGAGATGGACTTATTGTATTATAAATCCACATTTTTATTAAGTTGTCGCGTCTAATCCATGCTTTATCATCGGTGCCTTTAGGCTTCGTGGTACCGTTGAGGAAGCCATCGACCTCCCAAGTTATGCAATGCATTTCGAACATTAGTTTCCAAAGAGCGAAATTGTGTTCTTCCATATCTAGCGTTACGGATATGAAAGACTTGATGTTAGTGATTCCGAATATCCTATCGGAATCGGTGCTAGAAGACATGATTAGTAGTGGCTGAATTCGAAATAGAAGAATTGCCCAATTTTTCAAGGCTTGTTGTTTCGACGGAGGGGGAAAGAATTTGGATGGTTTTTGGAATTTGGATAGTTTTGTTTCAAGATGCTCTGATACCATGCAAAGGTATGAACATAATTGATTAGCTGCCTCATTGCATTGAGTAAACAAGAATAAATACAAGATACAAATGGATCGATGTGGGCTAAACTAAATGGACTATTAATACAAGGTCCAAATACAATAATATAGTCTAATAACATTTTGGTTTAAAATTTCAGACAATAGCTAGGAATGAGAAAATATAAAGTTTAAGTGGTGATTGATTATAAATGAGCAATTGGCTTGTATATATAGATGATATTAAAGGCTAACCAAATTGATTTTCTTTTAAAGTTGTTGAAATTAAAAAGTGGTAAATAATAGAAAAATATTATTTTCAAATCTATTTATAGAATTTTAAAAAGGTGGATGGAAAAAGAATTTCTCTCTTCAAAGTTTATGTATATGAACTTTTAAAAGTTTTTTGTAAATGTATTGCTTTTCTATAGACTCCACGTCATCGTCTATGTAGACTATAAACTTGTTCTATAAATCTTTATTTCGAGAGCTCTTATATGATGTCATGCTTAATAGACAAAGGGAGAAGCTATTTTGTTTTATATAAAAACTAATAGTTTACATTTATAGTTTATGTGATGATGCTAAAACTCAAGCTATTGAGTCCGAATGAAAGATGCAAACATATCTTAATTATTTAGCTAACAACTTAAAATCTACAAGGAATAGAGAGTTGCATCCGATAATCTTTGAGAGGGAATAGCTATTAGTGGTTTCCTTTTCTTTGTCACAAATCCAAACTCGTCGGAAAGTTCAAAATCTTCATCATTTGGTAAGCTCCACTCGAAATAATGCAAGAGGGATGCTAATATAAACATCAACATCTTGTCACCGAGGGGGATTCCGGGGCATATTCTTCGTCCTGATCCAAATGGCAAAAACTTTAAATTATTTCCATTGTAATCCCATTTATCATTCAAGAACCTCTCTGGCGTGAACTCCAATGGATTTGTCCAGTTCTTGGGATCACGTTGAATCGCCCAAACGTTCATGTAGGCGATAGTGCCCTTTGGAATGGTGTAACCAGCAACTATGCAAGATTCATTAGGGCATCTCTGGATTAAAAGAGGAAGAGGAGGGTGTAGTCTTAATGTCTCCTTGATCACTGCATCCAAATACGTTAATTTGTGAAGATGAGATTCTTCCATGATATTGTTTATACCGACAACAGTGGTTAATTCTTCCTGAATCTTTGTCTTTACACCTTGATTATGCAAAATCTCGGCCATCACCCATTCTACCATTGTCGAGGTTGTGTCTGTTGCTGCAGTTATTATGTCCTGTTTTATAATGATTTTTACCCGTTGTTTTAGTATAAGTCGATTCGATAGTAATTATAAAGACAAAAAACATGTAAAGAAAGACTTACCATTAATAGAGCCTTGATTTTAACGATATTGAATGATGTTGGCTCATCTCCCTGGTCTTTAAGCTCTAGTAACATCTGCAGAAAGTCCTTTTTTCCATCTTCCTCAACCGCTCCCTCAATTTTTTTGGACTTCACTTTCATTCTTTCTTTTATAATGTTTTCAAAAATCTGATCAACAAATTTCAATTGCCTCTGCATGTCTCGCTGCCTTCCTTGTAGATCAAACCACGATAGTAGTGGTAGAAAATCAGAAATGTTTGGCGCTCCTATTAATTCAATAATCTTGAACTCAATTTCCCGAAATCCATCTCCGATATAGCTTGAATCCTTCCCTCCAGCAGATTTGCTACTTCCCCATAACATACTTGTCACAACATTAACTTCGGCGTTAAAAGCTATCTCGTTAATATTGATCTTGCTCCCGATCTTAGTGTAAACTTGGTTCACCGTTTTTCTCACTTCATATGTTCTAAAACTCTTACTAGCCTTCAGATTTGCAGGGCTCAACACTTGGGTGGCTAAAAGCTTACGCATATTACGCCAGTGTGTGTTGTTGTTGGACCATGCAATATCGTTCCCATCATAAGTGATGCATAACGCTGTGAGTGGAGGGCTGCGGTTAGCAAAGGTCTGGTCCAGGTCACGAGCCACGATCTTTACTAGGTCCATGGAGCTCAACACAACATGAAGCTTACTTCCAAGCCGCAGGCTAAAGATGGGGCCGTATTTCTGAGCCATCTCTCCGAATCTTTGATGTAAGTTGGAGCTAAGAAAAGGGAGGTACCCTACAACAGGTAAACCGTAGGGGCCTGGTGGTAAGGGAGCTGTGCCCTTTCTTGAATATGATAGCGTCCATTTGTACCATACAAGTACAAGTATCGGAACTAAAATGGTGAGAATTGTGCGAGCAAGCTCGTCTTGTTCATTATCGACTTCCCACCACCATGACCAGAAGGTGATCATCGTGAGATAAATCTTATATGCAACTTCTGATATCATTTTTTGTTATAAATGATTTGTTATAACCAAGTATTGATATTACTTTCCCGAGACGATTACGTCTGCTGATTTTTGGCTTAATCTCAAATGTAGGCCAAACTATTATACTCTTCACACATGTAGAAATAAGACTTTAGATGTGACAATCAATAGTAGGGACTCTTCAAATAAGATACATTAGAACACTGCAATTTTATTCTTTCAAGTTATCGGTTTGAATTTTTCATTTGACATTATTGATTTCTCTGTTTGTTTTTTTGTATCTGTATTCATTTTTGTGTACCCTGTTTTCCCGTGTTGTCATTTTGTTAGAAAACGATTGAACGTTATTTGCAAGCTGTTTATTTATGTCTATACTGATAATTACTAATAAATTGAAATGTTGAAAGGACAGGGATTGGTTCGATTCGAGATATTATAAGTTGTTTGGTTATCTGTTTGGTCTAAAACCTAAACCAATTCTTTATATATCTTTATTTTTTATAGTTAATGACTCATATTCTAAGACCGTTAAATGCCCCCAATAAAAATACGTGGTGGGATTTGTTGGAATATGGTGATGACAAATGATTTTTTCATCGTCTTTAGACTTCTATAAAGTGATGCATATTTAATATTTATTAACAATGTTTTTTATTTATGTATAGCCCTTAGAAAGAGTTTTGCAACGATATATTATAGGTCTAAAACGGAGTTAAGGTGTATAAGATATCGACACCTAAAGCAGGGTGTTTGATTCAAAAACACGGGTGGTTAAAAAATTTGTCCCACATCGAATTTGGGGACAAATTATGCAGTATTTATATACAAAAGTTTTGGGTGAAATTTTAATTAGCGAACATTTCCAAGCAATTTTTAGTCAAGTGAGTCACCCGGGCAGTTCAAAATAAAAAATTGTTTTTGTCATTGTACCATGGGAAACTTACGTGTTATAGCACGCATAAATTTTAAGGGAATCGTGTATATCACGAGCCTTGACCATCGTTTATTGTTTTCGAATCGTGTGTAACATGCTTGTTACGATGTTAGCTTCTGTGTCGAAAGCAATTTTATTAATATCAATCTTTGTTTCTTATCCTGTCATAAACGTCCTTTACTGTTTTCCCAACTTCTTCTATACTTTAATATTTAGAAGCGTCAAGATTTGCGTTGCTCAAAACTCGGGTTGCTAAAAGCCTACGCATGTTGCGCCAACGTTGTTCTTGTTGGACCATGCGATATCAGACCCATTGTAGGTGATGGTTATAGCTGTAAGTGGTGGATTTCGGTTAGCAAATATATGATCCAGGTCACACGTCACAACCTTCACTAGGTCAGTATAGTTAGCTACAACATGAAGCTTACTTCCTAGTCGGTGGCTAAAGATGTGGCCGTATTTATGAGCCAATTGAGCGAATATTTCATGTAAATCGGATCTGAGAAAGGGTAGGTAACCTACAACTGGTAAGCCATAAGGGCCAGGTGGCATGGGAGTTTTACCTTCTCTGTTATAGGAAAACATCCACTTATACCATAAAAGTATCAACGTTGGTACGGAAATGGCGAGAATCGTGCGTGCAACCTCATCTCGTTCATTTTCGACCTCCCACCAGCATGACCAGAAGGTGATCATAGTGATATAAATCTTATCTCCAAGTTTAGAATCAATTTTGTTATAATTAAGTTATGAAGAAATTTGCTTGTTATATAGAAGTGAAGTGTATTTAAGATGTCAAGGATATTGTCGCTCTCCTAATTAGGCTGTAACCAAACAACTTGTAGCCTTGTGGAATGTGAGTCGACTCATGAACTAAAATTATGGGTTCGAGTCCTGCAAAAACAAAACAATAAAAGATAATGAAATTAATTAATAAAGAAAAAGTTGTCAGAAACTCAAGTTGAGTTGCCAAATCAAATGACGTTGTGACCGGTACAACTTGTGGAGTTGTCGCTTTGTGCTAAGTGTTTACATAATTCAATGCATTTGGTACAACTTGATAATACATTAGGCATATCAATCATTTCTCTTCCTGGTTTGTTAGTGTTTTGGTGTCTTTTTCGGTCTCGTGGGATTGTTGTTTCTTGGGTTTTTTTTCCTAAAAGATTACTTTGAGTATTTCTATAGGTTTTCGGTATTTGTGCCTTCTAGAATTTTGCTAGTTTTAAGATATTAGTTGTTCAAAAAGATGTTTGCAAATTTTTTGTGGTAACCATCGCTTCACCTTTATCTTGTATTTGTTGAGTTAGCCTCCTTTTGTGTGTTTAACTATGTTATAAGAACTAAAGAGTAAGGTTATAGATTCAAGCTAAATATTTCATTGTGAATGATAAATTTTGACACCTTGATGCAACATAAATAAGGGCTAATTGTTTGAAAATGCATCGAACTTTACATCAAAAACTATTGTCTGCATCCATCTTTAAATTGGTCTATTGTATGTATCTAACTTTCAAAAATCGATATTTTATATATCCAACCAATGAAATCTTAGCAAAACGATGATGTGGAAACTTACGTGGCACATTATATGGATGACACGTATTGTTGAATACATACAATAGTAGATTTTTGAAAGTTGGATACATTCAATAGAGATTTTTGAAATTTAGATACATACAATAGACCAATTTAAAGATGGATGCATACAATAGTTTTGGATGTAAAGTTCAATGCATTTCCAAACAATTAGCCCACATAAATAAAGATCACACATATCTATTAACCTTGTATTATACTCTTCTTTAGTATTTGGTGTTAATTTGTCCCCTTGATGAATAAAGATAATGTGTTTGATTTACGTTTTAAGAAGTAAACGGTGCATATTAAGTGTTTGATAAAAATTACGAGCAACAGTGAAAGCATAACATATACACCCCTCTTAAACACAATGGACTTTACATCAAATATATATCTACTTTAAGGTCGGGTACTGATTTAAAGTATATATATTACGTTCATAGAAAAAGACCCATGAATATCTTAATTATTAAACGATATACGTATTTTATATCACTTATAGAAGCTTGCAATAGATCGTTTTCGAAAGGGTATAGCCATTAGGGCATCCCTTTTCTTTGTCACATTTCCAAACTTATCAGAAAGATCAAACTCTTCATTTTTAGGTAGATTCCACTCAAAAGAATGTAAGAGGGATGCTAAAATATATCGCACCATCCTCTCTCCCAACGGGATTCCGGGGCAAATTCGTCTTCCGGATCCAAATGGTAAAAACTTGAAGTTATTTCCGATGTAATCCCATTTTCCGTTCAAGAACGTATCTGGTTTGAACTCTAGTGGATTAGGCCAGTTATTGGGGTCCCGGTGGATTGCCCAAACATTCATATAGACAATACTATCCTTTTGAACTGTGTAGCCACCCACTATGCAGGATTCATCTGGCATCTCTGGACTAGGAGAGGAACTGGCGGGTGTAGTCTAAATGTCTCCTTTATCACTGCATCCAAATATTTCAATTTGGGCAGATGAGATTCTTCGAAAATCTTCATACCAATAACCTGTGTTAATTCATCCTGAACCTTTCTCTTTACAATTGGATCGTGCAAAATCTCTGTCATCACCCATTCGACTATTGTTGATGTCATATATGTTGCTTCAACCATTATGTCCATTTACAACAGTTTTCCGTTGTTAGTATAAGTTGTGCTAAAAAAAAAATCCTTTTCTGAAGTTCTAGAAATAATGATTTACCATTAGTAGGGCCTTTATTTAATTTTTGTCAAATGACGTCAAAGTATCCATCTGTTCTTTAAACTCTAACATGATCTACAAAAAATCTTTCCATCCATCTTCCTCAACCACTCCCTCTGTTTTTCTCGATTTAGCATTGATTCTTGAATCAATTATATTGTCAAAAATCCTATCAAGATGTTCTCGTTGCTTCTGCATTTCTCTCTGCCTTTCCTGTAGATCAAATCGTGATAACATTGGGATAAAATCAGAAATGTTTGGTGCTCCTAATAACTTGATAATCTTGGATACAATTTCTCGAAACCCATCTAAATTATCATCATATATATTTCCTTCATCAGATTTGCTACATCCCCATGACATGCTTGTTACAACGTTAAGTTCTGTATCAAAAGCGATTTTGTTAATATTGATCTTTTCCCCAATCGTAGTGCGAACTTCATTCACATCTTTTTACTTCATGTGTTCGAAATCTTTGACATGCAGCAAGATTTGCGCTGCTCATTACATGGCTTACTAAAAGCCTTCGATTGTTACGCCAATATGTCTTGTTGGACCATACAATATTACGACCACCATAACTGATGGCTACTGCAGCGAGTGTTGGTCTGCGGTTAGCAAATATCTGATCCACGTCACGAGCCACAAATTTTACTAGGTCCATGGAGCTCACCATGACATGTAGCCTAGTTCCGACCGACAGGATGGAGATGTAGAAATTAAGAATCGGGTTTTGTGGAAGAATGTTTGTATTTCATCAACTAATAATGATTACATTAGAAGCCTATTTATAGGAAATATTAACCTATCGGGCCCAAGCCCACATACGGGCTTGGTCTTACATTTGATTGGGCCTCTATAATCTAACATTTCCCCTCAAGCTAAGTAGTGCGATGTCCAATGCTTAACTTGTCAAGACAGTGGGCGAAGATCTTTCTAGTAACCGCCTTTGTAAGGATATCTGCAAGCTGATATTTTGATGAAACAAACGGAAGCTCGATAATCTCATCTTCAAGTTTTTCTTTGATGAAGTGCCTATCAACTTCAACGTGTTTTGTGCGATCATGTTGAACTGGATTTCCTGAGATCTGGATAGCAGCTTTGTTGGAACACATAATATTACTTGCTTCCAGTGAGCGATATCCAATTTCTGACAGAAGTTTTCGCAGCCACAAGACTTCCTCTAAACCTCGTGCTATTCCTCGAAATTCAGCTTCAGCACTTGAAAGAGCGACAACCTTTTGTTTCTTACTTCTCCAGGTAACAATATTTCCTCCCACTAGAGTAAAATACCCTGATGTAGATCTTCTATTACCTTTATCGCCTGCCCAGTCAGCATCGGTATAAGCATCAATCTTCAGGTGCCCATTTGCTCTGAATAGAACACCGTGTCCAGGAGTTCCCTTGAGGTACCTGATAATCCGTAGAGCTGCTTCCATGTGTTGGACTTGAGGTTGATGCATGAATTGACTTATAACTCCCACTGCGTATGCAAAATCTGGGCGAGTATGAGCTAAGTAAATCAACTTTCCCACCGTTCTCTGATATCTTTCTTTATCTGCCAGTTCAGCTTCATCTTCCATGAACAATTTTTGGTTGGCTATCATGGGAGTATCTGCAGGTTTGAAATCTAGCATTCCCGTCTCCATTAATAAATCAAGAACATATTTTTGCTGGCAAATGAAGATCCCAAATTTTGATCTAAGGACTTCGATTCCGAGAAAATACTTGAGTCTTCCCAAATCTTTCATTTCAAACTCTTTAAAGAGATTGGCTTTCAATTTTTTCATTTCCTCCGAATCATCTCCTGTAATAAACATGTCATCAACGTAGATTTTTAAACAGGTTATGAGTTTACCTCTCCGTTTCAAGAATAAGGTGTGATCAGAATTTCTTTGATTATAACCATATTTCTTCATCACTGTGGTAAATCGACCAAACCAAGCTCGTGGAGACTGCTTTAAACCGTATAGAGATTTCTTTAGTCGGCAAACTTTTCTAGCCTCAGAACTATCATAAATTCTAGGTGGGGCTTCCATGTAGATTTCTTCCTTCAATTCTCCATGTAGGAAGGCATTCTTGACATCAAACTGGTGCAGTGGCCAATCCTTGTTTGCTGCAACTGAGAATAGAACTCTAATAGTATCAATCTTGGCTACTGGTGAGAAGGTCTCACATTAGTCAATCCCATAAGTCTGAGTATACCCCTTTGCGACTAATCGAGCTTTATACCTTTTGATTGATCCATCGGGTTTATACTTGATAGTGAATACCCACCGATATAACGGGTTTCTTTCCTGGAGGCAGTTCACATTCTTCCCATGTTTCACTTCTTTTCAGGGCTTCAAGTTCAATGCCAATTGCTTCCCTCCATTCTTTATATTTAAGTGCTTCTTCGACACTTGTTGGTATTTTTTCAGAACATATGACGTTTGCGAAGGATCTGGCTATGGAACTAAATTCCTATTTGCGATATTTGCAACTGGATATCTTGACCCTTTTGAACTTCTTTCAGGTGAGTATCTGTTAGGCGGAATTCCCCTAGTTGATCTAGGAGGGAGATCATACCGAGCTGTTTCAGTCAAACTCGGAGTTTCCGTCTCAACCTGTTGTTCATCATCACACATATCAGAGTTATTGGAAATATCCGGAGATTCAGAGCCACTTACCTCGGATATCAGTTGAGGAGGATCATTGTTGGTGGGAGTGGTATTGTCTTCAGGTTCTTCAGGACTATCAGTTTCGGGAGTGGGTGTATCAGTAGGAGGATCATGCACAGGCGGTGCCCAACTTATCCATATGAATGCGTCATTATCATTTCCCCCCTGACCATGAAGATGGGTGTGATAAAAGAACTCAGTTTCAAGAAAGTCACAGTTCATGGTCGTGAACATGTGACGCCTACTAGGACTGAAGGATCGATACCCATGTTGATTGACACCATACCCCAAAAATACACATTTCTCTGAACAAGGATCAAGTTTTGAATGCTCTTTTTCGGTATATGAACAAAAACAGAACATCCAAACACTCGAGGTTCCAGGGTTAGAGTGGATGGCAATTTATGGAAATTTGACAGTGTTTGGAGTGGAGTTTTTAGAGCTAGAGCTCGAGTTGGAAGATGATTAACTAGATACGTGGCAGTGACAACGACTTCTGGCCAAAAAGACTTTGGAACTTGTGACTCAATCATAAGAGCACGAGTGATTTCCAATAAAAAACGGTTTTTTCGTTCTGAGACTCCATTTTGTTCAGGGGTGTGAGCACACGAGGTTTGATGAATGATTCCCCGCTCTTGACAGAAGTTTTTCATGGAATTATTACAGAATTCTCCCCCATTATCGGAACGGAGAATATGTATGTCGTGTTTAAATTGAGTTTTAACCATGTTACAAAATGATGTGACCTTAGTAAATACTTCAGACTTACTTTTTAAAAGATAAGTCCATGTCATTCGAGTACAATCATCTATAAATAACAGGAAATAACGAAAATTTTGTCCCCCTTCAATTGGTGCAGGACCCCACACATCAGAATGAATTAACAAGAAAGGAGAATCAACTCGAGTATCAATTGGTTTAAATGATTGTCTATGAATCTTTGCCAAAATACAAGTGTCACAATGGAAAACTTTATTACTAGGAAATAAATGCGGAAATAATTGTTTCAAATAACCAGAGGACGGATGTTCTAATCTTCGGTGCCATAACCAAGCTTTCCTATCGTTGGACCCGTGAGTAAGTAGAACTGAGCCCTGTTGTGTGACTTCATCGACATAGTAGAGTCCTTGTCTTTCAGTTCCACGCCCAATGATCTTCCCCGTTCTGATATCCTGCAAAATGCAAAAAGTGGGGTGCATTAATACCACACAGTTTAACTCTTTCGTAACATGACTGACGGATAATAACTTGTGTGATAACGATGGTACATAAAGACATCTAGAGAGTCGTAATTCTTTTGAAATTTCAATGGTTCCCCCATCCTTTAACTGGGAGAGTTTCCCCATTGGCTATGTGAATTCTTATTTTATCAACTCTAGATTTTGACGTGATATCGGTGATATCAAACGTCATTGTATCGGTGGCACCACAATCAAAAATCCAAGAAGTGCACTTGGAATTTTTAGTTGCAACATGAGATTTGCCGGAAAGAGACTCATATTGTTTATTTTTTAAATCGTTATCATTTAACTTACCGAGTAAGTTTTTATTAAATTTTTTTGGATTTAAAAAGGAATTATTACCCTGAGGGTTTGGTGTAAAATGACCAAACCCTATACCTGGTTCTGGTGTGCCATCGAGACATTTTTCTCCTCCGCAGTTAATCTCACTGCTTCCTACAACGGCCGCAACTTTTCCAGTCTTGGAGGTCTTGTGATTATCATTCCACCATTCTAGATATCTGACGATTTTGAAGCATTGCTCTTTGGTGTGTTTTGACATACCACACTCTTCACACTTGAGCTTGCTTTTATCGACCTTTGATTGGGGTCGGAACGCCGGTTTTTCTGATCGATGATTCTTAGAGACAAGCCCTGCTCCATCGCTGGTGGTATTAAGCCCAACTGCCACACCCATATCTGCCTCATGAATCCCGTCAATGATAGCTTGGTGAGCCTTTTCTTTTCTGACCGTAGCATTAGCGGTTTTGGGAGATGGAAGTGGATCAGATCGGAGAATTTCCAGTTTAATTGGGTCATACCTCCGGTCGAGTCTGTTCAGAAACTGGAACAACTTTGTTTCGGATCGAACTCGATTATATGTGGCGATGTCAGTAGTGTAAGTCATCGGGTTTGGATCCAGGCGATCAATCTCTCCCCAAATTCCCTGCATCCCTATCCAAAACTCTTCCAGTGGTAGATGCTGTTGGTTGAACTCATTAGCTTTGACATGGAGATCGAAAGTTTGTAGCTTATCCTTCCCGCTGCTATAAGTCACCGCCAGTGCTTCCTATAGTGATTTCGATGTGGGAAATTCAGTAAGGTTACTTGCAATGCTAGGTTCAATGTTCTGAATTAACCACGAGAAACCACAAGATCGGCTTGTTCCCACTTATCATATCTGGCATCAGTGATGGCGTCAGGGTTTTCGGTAAGATGGTTGAGATATACTTTCGATTTCCCCTCAATAGATACTCGAATCATACGAGCCCATAGCGGGTAGTTGTTGCTTGTCAACGTTAAACTAATCTTGATTTGATTAGACGGGTTTGGTTTTGGATTTTGAAACTGATTCTGAGCGCCGTTACGAAGCAAATCCGTTAATTGCATGGCGAGATTATTGTTGTCTGCGTTCGCCATACTGGTTCGATATTATAAACCTTTTTTTTTTTTTTGTATCCGAGATACCCGAGATGTCCCGATTCGTGCCCGAGGTGTGTCCGAGTCGTGCTCTAGATGTTGTTCGAATCGTGCCCGAGGTCTATCCGAGTCGTGCCCGAGGTAACCTGGTCGTGTCTTGAGTCGTGTCCGAGATTGTGTCCGAGTCGTGCTCGAGGTCTATCCGAGTCATGTCCGGAGTCGTGCCCGAGGTAACTGTGACAACCGTCACTTTTTCGACTCAGATTAGTCTAGTATCGTATGCTCTTACCGGGTTTACAAAATTTTTTATAAAAAGAACCTACATTTTCTTTTATGTATAATGATTACTTGTGACATGTGTGTATACTCTATATGTGATGCTATCGTATTAGTTAGGTGCACAATAGTTAGTTCCACTAGACGAGCTCCTAGATTCACTTATCGAGAAGTTGGTATTTGATTCATTAGTATACTTTAGTTTATTAACTTGTGATACATTTATACTTCAAAAACTACCTTTAATAAACGTAGAATATTCATTTAACTAGTTTGAGCCTTCCGTTTAAACTTCGTACTTCTTTTTGAAACAAACCGTTCTCGTGTACCTTTGTAAATCACTTCTGCTACACCCGAGCCTAGACACTTGATACTGGTCCTAGCCTTGGTCTTGTGAGTCTTAACCATGTTCTAAACTAATTCCTAATCTAATCCTAAACTAACCAAACACCAATCATTTTCAAACCAAAAATCAAACAAAACCCTAATTTTCTCCTAAGCCGTCATCTTCTCTAATCATTCCTTGACAGCCGATTCTTACACCATCATCTCCACAATCGATCAAGCTGGTAATCCATCATCAATTCGTCCTTAACATCATCCATTCTTCAAGGTATATTGATTTAATTCGTGTGTTTGTATTCAAAATCCGAAATCTGGTTTGAGCCTTCTAAAACCGTTGTTAACATTCATCTAATTGGTTTTCTAGCAAGATACACATCACCGAGCCTCTTTATCCTCACCATAACCGTTTTCAGCAACTCATTTCTTCAAGGTATGTGGCAGATTTCATTGAATCCGTTTGTTAAATGTTCTTGGCCGAAACCTAGCTAGGGTTTTCCTTTTTGGTTATATTCTTTGTTGTTTGCAGCCACGGGATTTAACGTCCAAAGTTTTGATTTCATTTCAGTGACAACCTGTTCGGATTATCATCGTTACAGGTCTGATCATTCATCCAATTCGTTGTCTCCGTTATGTTCTTAATGAGTTCATACATGTGTATGTATATTGTACTTTGATTGATTAAATTGCTGGTACATTAAGCTGTCTTGTTCGACTTATAGCTTCTGGGTCATATTGAATTAGAACCTGTGGTCTAAACGTGAATTATAGCTCTCCTTTTTTAGTTTTCAAATATATAAGATATGTTGTCTAATTGTTTACCAAACTCCCAGAATCTGCAAAACAGTGAGCATGGGTCAAATCTTAAATTGTTGAAACGAGTTTTACTTGGGATTCATAATTGGAATTTGTGTAACAATTTAGTAAGCGAGAACGTATATTAATATGTTTGGGATGTCTCTCGATGGTCTAAAATATGATAATTAAATTTCGGGATCGTTTGAGTATTCGTAATGTACTTCAAACTCGCTTTAAACTTAAACTAGATACGTCTCGGTTTTGGACAGTTTCGGAAATGCTATTGTAGTCTGTCTACTTCAGTGTGTAACTCCTTATTGGTATGGAATTAGGATCTGTGACCTTATTGAAAGTTATAGGTCTTGGAATCTAGTTTTAAAAAACATAAGACTCGTATTCTATTTCATTTCCAAACTCCCTAGAACTGGTTTTTAACAAACATGGGTAAATCTGCGTGTTGAGCTGAGTTTTTATATCCGATTATAGGCTAACTTGTTGTGTGGTCTAAAAGTGTATAAATGGATATTTTAAAACTTGGAGTCCTTGTTTATATGTCAAATTAATGATCTGGAGGTGTTGGTAATTTTACGTGGCCGTTTGACATTTAAAAACGTTTTTACAAACTCGGGTACATTAAGTACTGAACGGGTTAGCAAGCTTTTTTCCAACTTGTTTTAATCATATCTTGGTCATAACAGATGCTTCTTAGATGATTCTTGATTCCTCGTTGTAGTTCGCGGAATGTACTTTTTGTAAATATAAACCTCGTTCTCTAATTCTTTTTAGAACTCTCAGAAACTGAACTTTAGTGAAGGTTGGTCAAACCTGAGTTTTTAAACGATATTTACTAGGATTGATAATTGAATTTGTGTAACCACTTAGACAATCTTAAAAATAATTAAAAAGGTTTATTATAAGTTAATAACAGGTCTAATAAGTATAAAAAAATGTCTTTCTTGCCTACGCCTAAAATATACGACTTTATAAAGTAATAAACTCAATTATATAGAAATAACGTTTTTGGACAGATTAGCTAACCGGTTTTGTTTTAGTCATATCTCATCCGTATCAAACTCTTTTATAACGATGTCTTAGTCTAAAACGAGCTCTCGGTGTCTACTTTTCAAATATGTTTCCTTCAACGTCTAATTCCTCCTATAACCGTAGATATCTCAGTTTTAGTGAACCTATGTGTTTGCTGAAAAATTCATTGTTTAATTAAAGTCGTTAACCGTCAAATACTATTCTTATATGTTTATACTTTTATCTAGGGGAGCTCTAGGACTAGTGAAGACTCTAGTTGTGACCAACTTACTACACCATATACACACAGTACAGCTTACAGACGCTCACTCGATAAGGTGAGTTCATTGCCCCTACGTTTTTAAAGTTTTCACTTATTTGTGCAAATTGGGGGAAGACAAAGCTTACCTAAACTACTTTTCATTATGAAATGTTTTGAGTAACAAATCTATTACAAAAGTGTAATAAAAACCTAATGCATTTAAAAACTGTTTTCAAATGAGATGATTGCTATACTGTGACTACGTTGGTAGTGACACCCCCCCCCCCACATATACATACATACAAACTAGTAGAGTGTACTTACTAGTGACAGTCAGACTATGGTGCCAAAGGGCTAAATGGTCAATTCATGCTTAGTCTTATTGTGTGGACCGTTCCCCACCGACCCGTAAGACATTTAGTCAGTTAAGGTAACTACTGACACATACATTCTATCGGTTAAGGTAACTACCGATACACTTCATGTCAGTTAAGGTAATTACTGACGATCAGTAGAAGGACTTACTGATGTGCGTTGCTGTTTTTACATTTATATGCATTAGTTACACTATTTGAATTGTTATTACTATTTTGAGACTCACTTGCTATTTCATAAAACTTTCTATAAATGGAAACTTCTTTTTATAGAAACATTCTTTATTTTACGTAAATCATTTAAACTGTTTTACTTAAGTTACTCAATGAACTCTATCAACCATTGTGTTGACATTTTAAGCTTTGTTTTTAGGTAATGAGCAGGCATAGGACTTGGATGTAGGAGTCGGATTCTAGATGACCTCAGGTTATCTTTGCGTTGTAGACATTTTATATTTATACATTTGAATTACATTTCGGGTTTGCACGCCCAAGTATTCTTTCATTCGTTGATATTCACATTTGAACTTTCTTATTTGTAGTTTGTGACGATTTTCGTGTACCAAGGTTTAAACCTTGAGTATGGCGACGTCATAACAATACATTGTTTATTTATTCATATAGATTATATTCTTTATATTACTGTTGTGTTATGACGATCGCCAATCGTGTTGCACTCTGCGTTTCCGCTAAAGGTGGGGTGTGACAGTAACCTCGTCGTGTCTCGAGTCGTGTCCGGGGTCGTGTCCGAGGTAACCTGGTCGTGTCCGGGATCGTGTCCGAGGTAACCCTTTTTTTTTTTTTTTTTTTCTGGTCGAACACACTAATTCGTGTGTGTTGAATTTCTATCCTAACACACTAATCCTTGTGTGTTGAATTTCTATCCTAACACACTAATCCTTGTGTGTTGAATTTCTATCCTAACACACTAATCTTTGTGTGTTGAATTTCTATCCTAACACACTAATCCTTATGTGTTGAATTTCAATCCTAACACACTAATCCTTGTGTGTTGAATTTCTATTCTAACACACTAGTTCGTGTGTGTTGTTTTACTAGTCGAATGCTAGTCGTTTGGATTGGTTTCCTAGTCGAATAGACTAGTTCGAACAGGTACTTCTGAAAGTAAGCTGCTCTGATACCATGTAAAAATTAAGAATCGGGTTTTGTGGAAGAATGTTTGTATTTCATCAACTAATAACGATTACATTAGAAGCCTATTTATAGGAAATATCAACCTATCGGGCCCAAACCCACATACGGGCTTGGGCTTACATTTGATTGGGCCTCTATAATCTAACAGGAGATAGGGCCGAATTTGTAACCCATCTCCAAGAATTTTGCAAACAGGTTGGTTCCACTAAATGGAAGGTACCCTATAACTGGTAAACCATAGGGTCCTGGTGGCAAGGGAGTTGTGCCCTTTCTAGAGTAGAATACCACCCATCGGTACGATAAAAGTAGCAGTGTTGGAACCAAAACGGTAAGAACTGAACGAGCAAGCTCCTCTTGTTTGTTGTTAGCTTCCTTCCACCATGACCATAAGGTGATCATCGTGCAATAAGTATTATATCCAAGTTCTTTTATCATTTGTGGTACAAATGATATGTAACATCCGAGGGTTATAATAGGAGTGATCACTTACCGGCAGAACTAGCTATCTGTATTGTTAAATATTTAAGTTAGTGCAACGTACGCGTCTATAAGTATTGAGATCATGGAAGGTGATCATCGTGCAATAAGTATTATTAGTATTAGGTAAATGTTAATTTTTAATGGGTTTGGTCTAGCAAAATGTTAACACTAGGCCAAAACCCGATCTTTTAACCAAATTAAACCACAACCCATTTTTACTCGGTGAAGGAAAACTAGAAAACGGATGTCCCACGAGACGTAGAAAGTAAAGTGATATGCGTAAACTAAAACGAGCGATAAGTAGGAATTTGTTATAAATTTATGAATAGAGATTCGTAAACGAGGTATAAACTTAGATATACCTAAATCCACTTATAGTACGAAAACTAAATTTCCCGTTGATTTATCTAGGAGCTCTTCTAGTGGGACTATCTACTGTGCACTTAACTAACGAAAGCATCACAAAATGTATACACACATATCATTGAAGTCATCTTGTATCAGAAAACATAACTTTTAATCTCGTAACAGTAAAGGATTGTAACATCCGTCCCACATCGGTTGGAGAGGAGAACGAATCCTTCTTTATAAGGGGGTTGATACCTCTTCTATCATGACGCGTTTTGGCACGAGCTGCGTGTCAAAAACAAATCCGTGCGTCGGTGGGCAAAGCGGACAATATCATGCTACGGGTGTGCTTGGGCTGTTACAATTGGTATCAGAGCACATGGTTATAGAGAACTAGGTGGTTTGGCCTAGACTATAACTAGGTGTCCTTCATATAGATTCTTTTAGGATCTTTTTCATTGATTTCATTACGTCTCACTACTTGTACGCGACGAGTTATTCGCCTAAGGAAGACGGCGACCAATATCGACTTTCGACATTAAAAGAATTTTGTTTTATGGATTTATTCTTTTCATTTATGTTTTTTTGATCACATCTTTTGGATACTATTTTGGAACCTCGATTAAACTCTCATATTTCAGTTTCTTGATTCGAATATGTTAATATTATGATAACGAATATGGGGAGCGAACATGTATATGAGGCGAGGTGTATATAATTATGGGTGGCCAACATAATTATATCCATAGCGGGTCATATATATGTTTACATAACCATGTTTGTAGTCGTAATACAGAACATACCTAAAGTTCTTAAGGTTGAGTTATTGATCATATCCATTTCTTAAAATTCACGATTTCGTTTATATTACCGTATGCTTATCTGGCCGCCTACACGGATCATTTCATGAGCTTGCACGACTCTGTCCTCAGATGGTAGTTCCGAAGTCGCGACGTATCGAGCGTTTCATCTATGGTTTGCACCCCGAAGTTCGTCGTTCGTTGAGGAGTATTGAACCTTCTACCATTCAGATTGCTTTTTAGCGGACTGGAGCTATCACCGGTGATGTGGTTCGAGACGATATATTGTTGAACGGGAAGAGGAAGGACCGTAGTGACGAGGAGCAGGGAAAGTCCAAGGAGGTTAAACGAGATTCAGGTCAACCTAGCAGCAGTTCAAAATCGGGGTATACTCGTACACTTCCTCTATGTCAGAAGTGTAATCATCACCATGAGGAGCACATGTTATGCAGTTGTTCCCTACGCCGCAGGAGAGGCCACTTGGCCAAGAAATTATCGTTCCATGTCTGTTGCTACCGTACCAGTGAATGCATTGAGGCTTAATTCCATTTTTGGTTGCGGAGGTACCGGTCATTTTCTTCGAGATTGTCCTCACAAGCAGGGAACTGTTGATCACGCTAACACACCCCAAAACGCTCCAGGAAACCAGGGAAATCAGGGTGGTCCAAAACACTCGAGCTCGTATTAGAGCATATGTACTGAGAGCTGCGGAGGAGCAGCAGAATCTGAATGCCGATGTTGATACTTTTCTTACGCAATTCTCTAATATTACTTGAAACGCGTACCCATACTTACTTTCTGATTATGAGCCTTACCTTTCGATGATCTGGTTCGTGAAGGTACTTTCTACTTGAATTTCGGGACGAAATTCTTTTAAGTAGGGTATATACTGTGACAACCGTCACTTTCTCCGTCCTTAGTTAGTCTAGTATGCCTGTAAATCATTACCGCATTTTACTGAAAAATTTAAAACTTGATTATTATTACTGTTACGAGATTAAAAGTTATGTTTTCTGATACAAGATGACTTCAATGATATGTGTGTATACATTTTGTGATGCTTTCGTTAGTTAAGTGCACAGTAGATAGTCCCACTAGAAGAGCTCCTAGATAAATCAACGTGAAATTTAGTTTTCGTACTATAAGTGGATTTAGGTATATCTAAGTTTATACCTCGTTTACGAATCTCTATTCATAAATTTATAACAAATTCCTACTTATCGCTCGTTTTAGTTTACGTATATCACTTTACTTTCTACGTCTCGTGGGACATCCGTTTTCTAGTTTTCCTTCACCGAGTAAAAATGGGTTGTGGTTTAATTTGGTTAAAAGATCGGGTTTTGGCCTAGTGTTAACATTTTGCTAGACCAAACCCATTAAAAATTAACATTTACCTAATACTAATAATACTTAAACAAAAATTAAAACCCTAACACTCTTTTTTTTCCTAATCCCGTCACCCTCCTAGCAGCCCCCTTTCAATCGGCAGCCACCCTTCTCCACCCATTTCGGCCGCCATTCTCAGCCATCAAGGAAGGTATTTCGAAGCCTACATTCCATACTCATCGTGGGTTTCCTTCATAGCAGTCAAGGTAATCAATTTCGTTTTTGTTGTTTTGTTTTAGCCGAGATAAAACTCTTCCATGAAAACGGTTGTTAACATCTTCCTTATGATCGATTTCAGCAACCATTATTGGAGTTCCTCTTCATCTCCATTGAATAATCAGCCACCATATCAAGGTAATCCGTTTCGTTTGTTGTGGTTTTGATATTGGCCGAAGACCCTAATGAGGGCTCATTAAAATCGTTTTCTTTATTTGGCATAGCTTTTGTTGATCACCTACAACAACCATTCGATTATTCTTCATCAATCCGACAATTTATTAAGCTAAATATCAGTTTATAATAACCCCTTTGAAGTTCATACAAAGTTGATGCTACCGATTCGGTATTTTCGAGCTTATGTTTCTTCCTTAGCCAAAACTGAGATTGGGAAAGTACTACACCCAATTCAGCCCTAAACAGATCGTGATCTTCATATTCAGGTCCTTATCGGCATTTCTCGTTAAGGTACTTATTAGTATTTGGGTCATCTTTCGTGTTTTATGAATCGTTTTGAAAATTCTACCGTAAAACTCTAAATTCTTGTTTAACTGCGGTGTTGGTTTTAAATGTCAAATTCGTGTTACATGTCATATGAAATCTGATCTTGGACGCTTACAATCTGAATTACATGCCTACAAAATATCGTGTTCTTATCCAACACAAAACGTTAATACAAAAGTCTATACATATAACTATTTTGAAACTTGCTGAAATGTATTGTTAGGCTGTGTTTTTCGTGTTATATCTTAAAATTGGTCTAGAATTATCGTCTGAACTCTAAACGAATATTGTAGCCCTTACTTTCTAGTTTTCGGGAATATAAGATAGGTCGTCTAGATGTTTCTCAAACTTCCAGAAACCGAAACTTTGTAAACGTGTTTAAAACTGAATTCTTATATCTAGCTGCTATCTTAAGCTGTTTCGTTCGATTCATATCTCTCGGGTCTTTTAGAATTAGCTTCTGCAATCTTAACATAAAATGTAGACCTTCCTTTCTAGTTTTCAGATATATAAGATACATCGTCTAATTGTTTTCCAAACTCCCAGAATCTGCAAAATAGTGAACATGGGTCAATCTGCGTGTTAAGCTGAGTTTTTTATATCCGATTATGGGCTAACTTGTTGTGTGGTCTAAAAGCGTATAAATGGAGATTTTAAAACATGGAGTCCTTGTTTATATGTCAAATTAATGATCTGGAGGTGTTGGTAATTTTATGTGGTCGTTTGATATTTAAAAATGTTTTTACAAACTCGGGTACATTATGTACCGAACGGGTCAGCAAGCTTTTGTCCAACTTGTTTTGATCATATCTTGGTCATAACAAATGCTTCTTGGATGAATCTTCATTCCTCGTTGTAGTTCTCGGAATTTACTTTTTGAAAATATAAACCTCGTCCTCTAATTCATTTTAGAACCCTCAGAAACTGCACTTAAGTAAACGTTGGACAAATCTGAGTTTTTAAACGTTAATTTCTAGGTTTAATAATCTATTTCGTGTAACCATTTAGATAACCTTAAAAGTGATTAAATAGATTTATTATAAGTTAATAACATGTCTAATAAGTATAAAAAAAAATGTCTACCTTGTCTACACCTAAAATATACGACGTTATAATGTAATAAACTCAACATCTACAATAAAAACGTTTTTGGACAGATTGTTTCAACTGTTTTGTGTCGTCCACATCTTGTTCATTTCTAACTCAAATTCAGTGATTCCAGATTCCTCGATGTAGCCCTCTGAGTCTAGTTTCCGTATATATAAGATTCATCGTCTAAATCTTTCTGAAACTCAAGTTACTACACTTTTAATGAACGTATGTATACGCTGAATTTCTTCAACATAATTGATTCTATTCCCTTATCGTAAACGTACAACCTTCCTAGCCTTTCTAAAACGAGAAAACTTGAATACAATGTTTATCGACCTTCAAATTTATGATTCAATTACTTACGACTCATTACTTACTCATTTAGGGGAGCTCTATACCTAGTCGGGACTTAGCTTGTGACTTGCTTATACACACACATACACACTACTTAAGTAGTGACTTTGCTTATTCGAGGTGAGTTCATCGCCCCATATTTACTGTTTTCCTATTTTAAACTAAACGGGGGGAAGTAAAACTCAACTAAACGATTTATGAGAAAACAAAAACCATTTTCAAACTTACCATAAATAGATATTTCTATTTATGGAAACATACTATTTTTGGAAACTTTCTATTTCGGGAAATTTACTACTTTCGATAAACTTAATATAAATAGAACTTCCTATTTATAGAAACCTACTACTTTTAGAAACTTACTATTTACGGAAAACTACTACAAATCGTATTTCATAAAACGTGTAACAAAATCTAATGCACTTTTCAAACTTATGAGATACGGGTATATTTGGATTCATGGTACTTATACACTGCCTAGCTTACTTAGTACTGTCGAGGCGTACTAAGGGTAGCGTTCGGACCTGACACAGCCGATGCGTGTCATACTGACTTGACGTTGCCGAGGCGCGTCAAGGACAGTGTTCAGATTCGATATTGCCGACGGGCGTATCACTTACAGGGCACTGCCGATGCGTGTCACTGTGTTCGTTACATATGGTTACTATTTTCAATATGGTTACTATTTTCAATATGGTTACAATTTTACTACTTATGCATTAGTTACACGCTTTCTTATACTATGTTGTACTTGAGATTGAAAAACTGTTTTCTTACATTTTCTTACTTACCACTCGATGAATTCGCTCAACCTTTGTGTTGACTTTTTAGTTTTACTTTCAGGTAATGATCAGGCATAGGATTTAGCTGGACTGGACTCCTAGAGACTTAGAGTTATTCTTGCATTGTGGCTTGTTTACGATACATTTATTTACTTATATTTCGGGCTTGCATGCCTAAGTATTTTATTTTCATTTTCGGATTTATTTTGGATATTGTTTCATTGTAGTGATTGACGTAATTGTGTACGAAGGGGTTTTACCTTGTACATGGCAACGTCATGACATACGAATTTTATTTATTTCATATAGATTACTTCTTTATTTACTAATGTGTTATGACGATCGCCAATCAGTTGCACCCTGCGTTCCGCCACTGGCGGGGTGTGACAGGTTGGTTCCACTAAATGGAAGGTACCCTATAACTGGTAAACCATAGGGTCCTGGTGGCAAGGGAGTTGTGCCCTTTCTAGAGTAGAATACCACCCATCGGTACGATAAAAGTAGCAGTGTTGGAACCAAAACGGTAAGAACTGAACGAGCAAGCTCGTCTTGTTTGTTGTTAGCTTCCTTCCACCATGACCATAAGGTGATCATCGTGCAATAAGTATTATATCCAAGTTCTTTTATCATTTGTGGTACAAATGATATGTAACATCCGAGGGTTATAATAGGAGTGATCACTTACCGGCAGAACTAGCTATCTGTACTGTTAAATATTTAAGTTAGTGCAACGTACGCGTCTATAAGTATTGAGATCATGGTCACTTTCAAGCCTCTTCCACTAACCATATAGCAATCATATTATGTAATGATCATTACTTAAATATTAACATTTTCAGTAGTGATTACATTAATCCGAGTTTAAGTAATTATCATTAAAAGAACATGTATTATTTTGAGGATTCTTTTTTTTCTTTTCTTTTTACCTTTTAGAGTTTACAATACATATAAGGAGAATTATTTTGAATGATCTTTCCATAGATGATATGTTATCTATTCGTCTGAAGCAAGAATTGAAGTAATTTAAGAATTGTATACTCCAATAAGACAAGGACGTAATACCTTCCTTATGAAACCAAAAGAAATGACATGTTTTGATGATATAAGGTTCGGTTTGGATGAACTTTCCTCAAATGAGGTTCGAATTTCCTTTTTGTATGAAGACCGTCAAATTAGTTTAGCTTATTAGTGTCTTTTTATTTTTCAAGATAGCACTAATATTTTTCTAAATATTGAGTATGTAACTTAGGACCTTTGTCCTAGTGGTATATGAGGTGACCCATCAATTGGACCTCTTGTGTAAATAATTAAAAAAATTAGTGTGATTGTAAACTTGCTTTTCTAAAAAAATTATTGATTATGTACTAGTAATGCAAGAAGAATATGTGAACTTATCTTTTTCAATAGGCAGGTGATCACATACAAGTGATTATCCAATTATTGTGATATCAAACAGTATAATCAAATCCAAACAATATCCTAATGGTACACGTTTTGTAACAACCGTGTTGGTCGCCTTTTCCGAACCTCGATTTGGACTACATCTCTATTTTAGAGCGGAATAAGTAAATAGAGAATATAAAGAGGTAAACTCACGATTTAACCAAAGATTGATATTATTAGAACTAACGTAATGTTAAACACTACGAATAATATCAAATACAATTGATTAGAACGACTTTAGACCTCTCGAAAGTGTTTCTCTCTCTAGACCCGAAGTTGACTATGTCTCTACAGAAATCTGCACTTTCTCTCTCTTAAAGTTTCATAGCTTCGGTCCCTCCATATCTCTTCATAACGGCATTCCATAAGTCATGTGTGTTGTTAATTTTTCTGAAACTGAGTTTATTTCATCCCTTAAGCAAAACCTGATCGTCCCTAGTGCCTTTTGATCTTTGAAGTAAGCAGCTCTTTCAACATCCTAGTAAGTATCCATATGACGCAAAGTAACTACACCAGTTGCACTGTTAATATCAGCTGGACGAACAAATTTTGTCTGAATGGGGACAACATTATTAGAAAGCGCCATTCCAATTACTAACTTAAAACCGCTTGAAAAACCCGAAACTCTAATTCTTCGCACAAATCTTCACCCGAATCTTCACACAATCCCGAATACTCGTGAACACTGAACGAAAGACCATAAAAACTAACCTAACACTTCCCGAACAATTCTAACGAGAAACGAGCAGAGTAATAGCTAGAAAACGCGAAAACGAACACCAACTGCAGAACAGTTTCGGTGCAGAGAATGACGAAACTACCCCTAGCGAAACTGTCTTCTTCACAAAAATTGTCCTCCCGAAACTATAGTTTCGTTGCAGTTTTGTTACAGTTTCGTTACAGTTTCTCTACACTTTCTCTACAGTTTCGTTGACGAATCAAAAAACCGACAGTTTCACTCGCTGAATTTGTCAAACACGTCGAAAAAAACGAACAGAAACGTGGAGCTAAAAAGCCATATTCTGCAGATATCAAGTATACAATAAACCTAGCCTAAATCTTCAATTTCAGCTCCAAACACCCTCGGAAACGTCCTAGATCTACAAAATACCCCGTCAAAGTAAACCGTGAAATCACCAAACGAGTCCAAAAACCCCTATAACAAGTATAGATGCTCTGATACCACTTGTTGGTCGCCTTTCCCGAACCTCGATTTGGACTAAAGCTCTATTTTAGAGCGGAATAAGTAAATAGAGAATATAAAGTGGTAAACTCACGATTTAACCAAGATTGATATTATTAGAACTAACATAATGTTAAACACTACGAATAATATCAAATACAATTGATTTGAACGACTTTAGACCTCTCGGAAGTGTTTCTCTCTCTAGACCCGAAATTGACTTTCACTCTCTAGAAATCTGCACTTTCTATCTCTTAAAGTTGCATTTAATATGCATTTATGATGACTATTTATAGGTTTGACCAAAAACCTAAATAGTTATATAAATGCTCCGAAACTTTACAACTCGAGCTAAATACATTTATATTACACGACACGTTCTAATAAAATACAAACTACAAACAAAAGCGTTTATGCTCCAACAAACCGTTTATCTAATTACTCAAAACACATAATTTATTATCAAAAAGCCATCTCAGCGCGCTACAATCTGTTACTGATTTACTAGCTTATTAAGAGAATGTGAGGACTTCCATTTATTAAATTTCCTTAGCGCCATCATTTGGAGATGCAGACAAATTGTGCATTATTTCCGACTAAAACTATGATAATGGGGATCAAATCTTATGAAAAAGAAAAACTCCAACTGCATGGAGTTACTGGTCACATTTCTTACTAATACCTTAATAAACTTTATTTTTTCCAGGATATCTTACCCTTTCCTAGCTACTATAGATTTATTCAGAGGAAAGAAACAATACCTTAGTAATTAAACAACATAGCTATATTGATCATAAGTAAAGGCTTGGATCAGATAATCTTCGGGAAGGTATCGCAACCAGTGGTTTTCTTTTCTTGGTAACAAATCCAAACGCATCAGAAACGTCAAGCTCTTTTTCTTTTGGCAAGCTCCAATCGAAAGAATGCAAAAGAGATGCTAAAATATACATCCACATCTTCTCCCCCAGGGGAATTCCGGGACATGTTCTTCTTCCTGACCCAAATGGAAAAAAGTTCAAATTATTTCCATTGTAATCCCATTTTCCCTTCAAGAATCTCTCTGGTTTGAATTCCAATGGATTGGTCCAGTTCTTGGGATCTCGATGAACCGCCCAAACGTTAATGTAGACACTAGTACCCTTTGGAATACTGTATCCACCAAATGTGCAAGATCCATCGGGGCATCTCTGCATTAAAAGAGGAAGTGGGGGATGTAGTCTAAATGTCTCTTTAACAACTGCATCCAAATATGCTAATTTGGCCAGATGAGATTCTTCAACGATATTGTTCATACCAATAACTGTTGTTAATTCTTCCTGAATCTTTGTTTTTACACATGGATTATGCAAAATCATTGACATCACCCACTCAACCATCGTCGATGTTGTGTCTGTCGTTCCTGTCAAGATATCCTGTTATAGACATTTTTGGTCATTTAGTATAAGTTATGTTAATATGTACATAGTAAGTAAAAACAACGATTTAGGAGGCAACTTACAAATAGTAGGGCCTTCATTTTATATATATCAAAGGATATTGAAGCCTCTTTCTTATCTTGAAGCTCTAACATGATTTGCACAAAATCCTTCGTTCCATCTGCCTTGATTCCCCCTTTCATTTTTCTCGAGTTAGCTTTAACTCTTTCTTCTATTATGTAGTCGAAAATCCTATCAAGATGTTTCCTTTGTTTCTGCATTTCTCTACGTCTTCCTTGTATATCAAACCACGATAACATTGGAATAAAATCAGATATATTAGGTGCTCCTAACAACTCAATAATCTTAAACTCAACTTTTCGAAACCCTTCTAAAATATCATTTTCTTCACCACAATTGCTACAACCCCATAACATATTTCTGACAACATTAAGTTCTGTATCAAAAGCGACTTCATTAACATCAACCTCTGTCCCAATTCTAGCGTAAGCATTACTTACTGTTTTTCTAACTTCATTTATTCTAAGATGCTGACTAGCTTCAAGACTTGCATTACTCATGATTCGACTAACCAAAAGTTTACGCAAGTGACGCCAATGTGTTTTGTTGTTAGACCAAACAACATCAAGTCCACCATGAGTGATGGTCAAGGCCGTGACTGGAGGATTACGGTTAGCAAAAGTGTTGTCAAGTTCAAGAGCCACAACTTTGGCCAACTCCATAGAGTTCCCCACAACGTGAAACTTACTTCCGAGCCACAGGCTGAAAATTGGGCCATACGTGTGACTCATCTCTCTGAATCTTTCGTGTAAGTTGGAGCACAGAAACGGAAGGTACCCTACAACTGGTAAGCCGTAGGGTCCTGGTGGCAATGGTGTTTCGCACTTTCTTGTTAACAAAACCGTCCACTTGTACCACATAAGTAATGTTATAGGAAGACATATGGTGAGAATTGTACGAGCTAGTTCGTCTTTTTTGTTATCGACTTCCCACCACCAAGACCAGTAGTTGATCAAAGTGAAATAGATGTTATATTTTAATTTCGATTGAGGCTCAATTGTTATATATAGAGTATGGTGGATTACGACCATAAGTATGCGAAAACGCTTACGACACTGGTAAAGTGGCAGTAGGACTAGATGATAAGATTGTTGGAGAATGGTTGGATCGTCCATGGGCTTTAAGCTGCGGGTCGACCCATTCACATGGAGAGTTTCTTATTCCCCAATAATAAGAATTGTAATCCAATACGTATTCTAATCCAATACGTATACTACTTACCATAGTCTATATATAGTGATACCGATGTATAGATTTAGGGACAACAATTGTTAGAGTTTTGAGAAACCAAGTTTCTCTAATAATAATCAACACGTTAATAGGTTGAATATTTGTTTACCTTTACTGCTTTTCGATCCATATCAATCTTCAATTGGTATCAGAGCCACGGTTAATCGTAGTTCAAAAGAGGAAGGTTTGAAGCTTTGATTTTCAGGTTTGCGAAAAAGCTTGAAAGGGTTTTTGTTTTATGTTCTGTGTTCGTCAGCTACCAAGAAGAGAAGTGTTCTGTGTTCTTTGTTGGGCTTACGAAAATTTGGGGCAGGCTTAAAAAAAAAAGAAAAAAAAGAAGGGAATAACTTGGCGGTTGTTTTTTTCTCCTCTGTTTGAACACGTGAAGAAGACAACAGGTAGATGGTTTGGGTTTTTACAGATTTGGCCTAATTTGTGTTTTTATAAAAGCCCAATAAGGAAAAAAAAAATAAACCAGCAAACGAGTGAAGAAAAAAAAAAAGCAGCAAAGTGTTTTTGTTTTTTTTTTGTTTTGGTTTACTTGGTGAACTTTGGATTTTTATAATAGTTAAAGGAGTTTTTTCTTTAATTATTGATAATCACAATATAGCGGTTCTGATTGATCATGTCGTCGGCCAGCGATACAAATCCCTCCGCAAAGGAGAAACACTCGATCGCGTTTCAGTGCCCGTAACTAACAGCTTTGAATTACACCATATGGCACATGCGAATGAAGGTCTTACTAGACATTCATGAAGTTTGGGAGGTAGTTGATCCGGGATCAACGGATACAAAGAAAAACAACATCGTGATGGGTTTTTTGTTTCAATCAATTCCGGAAGACTTGATCCTACAAATCGAAGAGCTCACGACAGCAAAGGAGATGTTGGATGCGATCAAATCCCGAAACTTAGGTGCATATCAGGTGAAGGAAGCACGTTTGCAAACCTTGACTTCGGAATTCGAATCTTTAAAGATGAAAGAAACAGGTACGATTGATGACTTTTCTTCAAAGCTTTCAGGTATTGCAGCTGTTTCGGCGTCACTCGGAGGAAGGATTTCGCAAGAGAAGTTAGTGAAGAAATTTCTTACACGCCTTCCTAAACGATTCGTGCACATCGTAGCGGCACTTGAACAAGTTTTGGATTTAAAATCGGTTTCATATGAAGATGTTGTTGGAAGGCTAAAAGCTTACGAGGAACGGACAAAAGATACTGATAATGCGTCCGATTCCGGTGAAAAGCTAATGTATGCCAAAACTGAAAAAATCCAATCGAAATCAAGACTCGAGTCGTGGCAGAGGACGTGGATCATACGGAAGGGGACGAGGGGGGGGGGGGGGACGTGGTCGTGGTAGAGGTAGCAGCCAGAGACATGATAACCAAGGCGATGAAAAAAAAAAGTAATAATAATGAGAAGCGAGACATGTCTCAAATTAAATGTTACCGTTGTGACAAGTATGGACACTTTGTGTCGAGATTCCCGGACCGATGGCGTAACCATGAAGAAAACCTTAATCAAACTCAAGAAGGTGAGAATCACGAGGAAGGAACATTTTTTACGATGAAAAAAGAGATTGTGTTTTTAAATGAAGACAAATATGTCCCTCCCAAAGCCGTACCAAACCAAGACAACGACAATGTTTGGTACCTTGACAATGGCGCAAGCAATCACATGCCCGGAACATATTCTTATTTTTCGGAATTGAATGAACGTATAACGGGAAAAGTAAGATTTGGAGATGGCTCGTGCGTACTTATAAAAGGGAAGGGATCGATTCTGTTTGTTGATAAATACGGAGAACGGAAAATAATGAAAAATGTTTACTATATTCCATCACTTCAAAGCAATGTTATAAGTCTCGGCCAGTGTACGTTATCCGGATGTGATATCCGACTTTATGGTGATTTCCTGACAATGAAAGATCGAAATGGAAAGTTGCTCATGAAGGTCCCGCGAAGTGAAAATCGCCTTTATAAAACCCGACTAAATGTTGGAAAACCTCTTTGTTTAATAACAAAAAGTGATGATGAGTCTTGGTTGTGGCATAAGCGTCTCGACCATATCAACTTCGGCGCAGTGAAGATGATGCACAAGTTGACTAACGGAGTACGAGCTTTAAATCATGAAGATAAAGTTTGTGAAGTTTGCGTGATAGGCAAACAACATAAACACACGTTCTCGAAGAAAACTAAGTATAAGTCGACAAATATTCTCGAAGTCTTACACGGAGATATTTGCGGACTGATTGAGCCTCCCACTCAAGCCGGTAATATTTATATCTTAGTTCTCTTTGATGATTTTTCGAGACACATGTGGTCGTTTTTTTTTGAAACATAAAAGCGACGCAGCGGAAGTAATCAAACGATTTAAAAGGTCAATCGAAAACCGAACCGACAAAGTAATAAAAACCTTTCATACGGATAGAGGCGGTGAATTTACTTCAAACGATTTTAATCGATTTTGGGATGAAGAAGGTGTTGCAAAAATGTTAAGAACTCCTTACTCACCCCAACAAAACGGCATAGTGGAACGAAGAAACCGAACCCTTATCGAGATGACACGATGTCTTATGAAAGCAAGAGGAGTTCCAAATCAATTTTGGGGTGAAGCCGTTCGGCATGCAACTTATATCATTAATCGTACCCCTACGCGAGCATTGGTAGAAGTTACACCTTATGAGAAATTCTATGGACAAAAACCTAGTCTTGAAGGTGTTCGGGTGTTCGGATGTGTCGCGTACGAAAGGATTGTTTCGAAACATCTAAACAAACTAGACGATAGATCAAGACCATTGGTTTATTTTGGAAAGGAACCCGGTTCAAGTGGTGTTCGCTTATTCAACCCAAAGGATAACAAAATCATCATAAGTTGAAATGTTTCTTACAACGAAAAAGTGGCATGGAATTGGAATAAAAAAGGTTAAGTGCATGAAGGTAGTAGCAGAAATCAAACTGAGTCTGGCACATTTGTAATACCATACTTGGTGACAAATGAGCCTATTCCTATGAACCCGACGGAAACCGAACCCACTTCCACGACGCAACAATCCTTCGAAGCAAGTCCAGGAGCAATGAGCCCACAGTCAGCGATGAGCCCAGCGGTGGAAGCTCCAACCTCAACAGAATCTGTGTCGAGTAACGATCACAAGTCCGACGGGCATAAGGAATTTGATGCTAACTCGGTACGTCGTTCCAATCGTGCCTCAGTTTTACCTATCCGTTTACAAGACTATGAACTAAACATGTACGAATTGATGCTAACATGTGATTAGGAGCCAAGGAATTTTAAAGAAGCCATATTGAACGCTGAATGGCTTAAAGCGATGATAAGCAAGATCGAGTCAATCGAAAAAAACAAAACTTGGAAGCTAGTGACCCTACCCAAGCATGCCAAAGCAATCGAACTAAAGTGGTTATTTAAAATCAAAAGACATGCGGACGGTTCAATATCAAGGTACAAAGCTCGACCTGTAGCAAAAGGCTATGTTCAAGAATACGACATTGATTTTGATGAAGTCTTCGCGCCAGTAGCACGACTCGAGACAATACGATTATTGATTGCTCTTGCGTCCGGGAAAGGATGGAAGATTTACCACTTAGATGTAAAGACGGCCTTCTTACACGGTGAATTGAAAGAAGAAGTGCACGTATGTCAACCCGAGGGTTTCGTAAAGGAGGGAGAGCAAGAAAAAGTTTACATGTTATCAAAAGCTCTGTATGGCTTACGAAAAGCTCCAAGGGCATGGAACATTAAACTTGATGGCATCCTACGAGGAATGGATTTTAAACGATGCTTGCATGAAACAGCAATTTACAAAAAGGTTTCGAGAGGTGAATACATCATTATGGCTGTGTACGTAAATGATTTATTTGTAACAGGAACGTGTCATGAAATAACGAACCAATTCAAAAGCATGATGTCTTCAAAGCTTGAAATATCTGATCTTGGTTTGTTGACTTATTATTTGGGAATTGAAGTTTCTCAAGAAAATGATGGTATAACAATCAAGCAAGCGAACTATGCTATGAAAATCTTGAAAGAAACGAGCATGAATGAATGCAATGCTACAGAATGTCCAATGGAACCGGGACTAAAGTTATTGAAAGCCACAGATGAAAAAGAAGTTGAAGCCACCCATTATCGGAGGGTAGTAGGGTGCTTACGCTACCTTCTTCATACTTGTCCGGACTTAGCTTACTCCGTCGGGATAGTGAGTCGTTATATGCAAAGTCCGAGAGAATGTCATGCGAATGCAGTCAAGAAAATCCTTCGATACCTTCGCGGTACAATTTCACTTGGAATAAGATACGAGAGATGCGATGAGTTGAAACTTCTGGGTTATAGTGACAACAGTCATAATGTAGACGTGGATGATGGTCGGAGCACTACTGGTGATATTTTCTTTCTTGGAAAATCCTCTATCACGTGGTGTTCACAAAAGCAAGATACCGTGGCCTTATCGTCATGTGAAGCCGAGTTCATGGCAGCTACTTCAGCGGCGTGTCAAGCAGTTTGGCTAAGAGAGTTACTCGCGAAAGGAACCGGATTAGAGAAGCAAAAGGTGTTGCTTCGTATAGATAACAAATCAGCAATTGCATTGTCTAAAAATCCTGTGTTTCATGGAAGGAGAAAACACATTCACACTCGTTACCACTTCATTCGTGAGCGTGTGGAAAACGAGCAAGTTGAATTCGAACACGTAGCGAGAACCAGTCAAGTAGCGGATCCTCTAACGAAGGCCTTAGCACGAGTCAAGTTTGGGAGAATTGCCGCTTCAACCATTCAGGCGGTGATTGTTGGAGAATGGTTGGATCGTCCATGGGCTTTAGGCTGTGGGTCGACCCATTCACATGGAGAGTTTCTTATTCCTCAATAATAAGAATTGTAATCCAATACGTATTCTAATCCAATACGTATACTACTTATCATAGTATATATATAGTGATACCGATGTATAGATTTAGGGACAACAATTGTTAGAGTTTTTAGAAACCGAGTTTCTCTAATAATAATCAACGCGTTAATAGGTTGAATATTTGTTTACCTTTACTGCTTCTCGATCCATATCAATCTTCAATTAAGTTGATGTAGAAAGAATTGTAACTCTTCTACACGTTTAGATAAAAATGTGACTTTTCTTCACTTTTAAATGTTTTTATAAATTTTGGTTATATTTAGATATAATGAAACGTGACTGTTGGGTTATAACTTAGTTGATATAGTTTAACCATAAACAATGAAACCTAACATACGAATGAAAGTAACTTAAACAATCAGTTTGAAGATTAAGAAGTTACTACGGAAGATCACAAGAATAAGTTGGTGCGGCTGTTCAACTAATTACAAATGTTACTACGGTAGATGGAGTTACTACGGACAAAGTCAGAATCAATATAAGGAGAAAGTCAAAGACACGGAAGACACGGAAGACTTACCATATCTTGTAAATATAATCTAAGAGTTATAATTAGATTATATTTCCTTTTGTTAATTAAGGAAAGTTTCCTTATTCAATGTTTAGATAAGGATAGATGTAGATTTCTAGTTTATCTAGAACGAGCCTCAAGGTCTATAAATAGATAGATCCTTGAAGAATAGAAACCACGTTGTATTGATAAATTTGATTAATGCAATTGAGGCTTATAATTCGACAATACTTTTGTTTGTTTTCTTATTCATTAGTTATTGTTCGACACCTCGTAATATTGAAGTGTTCATCCGCTGCTGAACTTCTTCAATAGATCACGATCTAACGAAGGCGAACTTATTAGTTTACATAGACTAATACGATCCTGACAAGTGGTATCAGAGCACAGGAGGTGCTTTAGATCCATTGATCAACGAGTTCACAATCCTCACAAGAAGAATCAATTACAACCATCATGACGGAAGTTGCGCTTGGAAAAGTTCCCATCCTAAACAGCAACGAATTCGACCTATGGAAGCTACGAATCAAGCAACACATCCTACTGGCCGACTATACAGTATGGGATGTAATCATCAACGGCAACAAACGTCCTACCACCCAAGGAGCTGATGGAGAACTAGGAGTGAATGCTCGCGCACTGGTAAGCGATCTTGAACGCAGGGAGAAAGAAACTGAGATCAAGGCTCTTAGTATTCTTATGATTGCAATCCCCAACGAATATCAATCGCAATTCGAAGAATATGAAGATGCCAAATCGCTATGGGAAGCATTGGAGAAAAGATTCAGCGGAACTAAGAATACCAAAAAGAACAAGAAGGCGCTTCTCAAACAGGAGTATGAAAACTTTAATGGCATACCTGGCGAACGAATGACTCAGACGTTTGATCGATATAAGAAGCTCACTGGAGAGATGATAAGCGCATGAATCAAGTATGAGAAGGACGATCTAAACAGAAAGTTTATCCGAGCTCTAGGGAAGGAATGGATTGTGTATACGGTCATCTACAGACAAGGAGACGCCCTAGAAGCCCTAGAATTGGATGATCTCTACAACGACCTCAGAGTCTTTGAATCTGAAGTCGAAGCAGAAAAGGTTTCCAACAACAATCCCAGTATTACCAATGTTAATACTGCCCTTGCTACAACATCTGGAGGATCCAAACATGAAGTCAGCGAAGAGATTTCATTCGAATCTTTTATATGTAAGTGTGCTAATCTCACAGTTGAAGAAGTTAAACAGATGCATCAAGATGATTCTGAAGAAATCGATCTCAAGTGGCAATCTGCTATGTTGGCCCTACGCGCTAGAAGATTTTTGAATAGAACAGGAAGGAGATTCAATCCACGAAACAACGAACGAATCACTTTCGACAAGAGCAAAGTGAAGTGCTATGACTGCAGTGAACTAGGTCACTTCGCTAGAGATTGTCCAAACAAGTCAAACACCAACAATCCACGAACCACTCAAGAGACAAATCAAAGTGCACTCATGTCACAGGACATCTTTGGATTCGATTGGAGCGACTTGGCTGAAGAAACAAGTCAGAATAGAGCACTAATCTCTGAGGAACAAAATCACGTAGAAAATACTGCGGCTACTGTTCACCATGCATGCATAGCCGTAGTAACTGATGATACGGACATTCTTGGAGTATTAGTTGCTACGGACGATGCTTTTTCTACTGAGCTGGATTATATTGACGTTGGAATTCCTGCACTCAACAACACCCTATTGGGATATGACTGGACTGATGATGATCAAGGAGCACCACACGAGGATGCTCTCATGGCAATTGACTCACCAACTCCAGATTCAACATCTCTCATGGCCGAGGTAATTACCAAACTTTGTACTCCTGAATGTAAAAATATAATCACTAAGTACAAAGATCATAATCAATTAATGAGTGACTCTATTAAAGACTTAGAAGAACAAAGAAGGTCAGCTCTTAGAGTAATTGATAATTTAGAAAACCAGATTAAGTCCCACAAAGTAAATGAACAAAGCTATCAAGAAAAGATCAATCTACTTGAATGGCAACAAGAGGACTTACTTCTCAAACTCAAAGCGGCTAGGGATAAGGTTAAACTTTTAGAACAAGAACACACTAAGATTGAGTTAGATGTAGGGAAGTTAGAATTTGCCTCTAAATCTGTAACTGACCTTTGCCAAAAACAAATTCATAGCAAGGTTAAGGCTGGCCTAGGTTACAAAGAAGTTGCCCCTCCATTTAACCAAAACTATATCCCACCATCTTTAGATGAGCCTAGAATCCCAATCTCTCAGACACCTCCAAAAGAATCATTCAATGTTGATCCAATCAACTATGATGAAGTTCTAATAGAGGACTTAGTGGAAGAAAGTAAAGTTCATGTTGTAAAGAACAAGGATATTCCATTGGAAAATCATCTACTCACAATAGAAGGAATAACTTTACCTTCTACACAAAGTTTAGTGTCTCTGCCCTCCACTAACCCCATTAAGACTGCAAAAACACCTTCAGAAAGCAAAAATAAGCAAACACCTAAGGAAAACAACCAGACTTGGAAACACATAGGCAAGCGAGGAAATCAAAGGAACATGAACCAGGTCAAAACCCAAAAGGGTCAGGTTGTACAAAACACTAGGAAGGGATGTTTTATTTGTGGTAAACTAAATCACTATGCAAAGATCTGTTATCACAATCCACAAAATCAAGTGCAAGTGACTCAAAAACCACATCATGGGGTGGGATACAAGGGAAGGGTTGTCTCTAACACCAACTTTGTTAAACAAATATCTTCAGAAAAGCAAAGTGGTAAAAACAGGAACAAAACTTCCAACAATAGAGTTGGTACTGCTAGACAAACCATAGTTTCTACGGCTAAGGTTAATACGGTCAAAGGTAAAGGTGTTAATACTGCTCGTGTTAATACTGTGAAACCTAACCGTATGAACCAGGCTCGTGTTAATACTGCCAAAAGTAACTTTGTCACTAAGGCTCCTATTCACACTAAGAAACAACGACATGTCAAACCAGTACCTACTCCAATTGTTAAATCAAAATTGGTTAACACCAAAATTGTTCATAAAGATAAATCTTTCAAGAAAGTGTGGCAACCAAAGGTTCAAGTAACTCAACCACCTATCCCTACTGATTTTACAAAACTTGTACAAAGGAAGGTGAGTTACTTCGATGATATGGGCAAACCCAAGTCAACTTTGGCTTGGGTTCCCACCAGAAACTAATCTCTAACGTTAATGTGCAGGTTCAGCCAACAAAAGAAGATGAGAACAGTTGGCATGTAGATAGTGGCTGCTCCAGGCACATGACGGGCAACATGTCCTGCCTACAGGACTTTGAAAAGTTCAACGGAGGATACGTTGCTTTTGGAGGCAATCCAAAGGGAGGAAAGATTACTGGAAAGGGAACAATCAGCAATGGTACACTACACTTCAAGGATGTGTACTATGTGCAACAGCTTCAATATAATTTGTTGAGTGTTTCTCAAGTTTGTGATGAGAAACACACACCGATCTTCACTGCTACTGAATGCATTATAATGAAGCCTGGGTATGTAATCGATGAAAGCATGATACTACTCAGAACACCAAGAAGGGACAATGTTTATTGTCTAGACATGTCCAAGGTTCAAGTTAATTCTACTGAAGCATGCTTTCTCTCAAAAGCAACTTTAGATGAATCAACTCTATGGCATAGGAGGATGTGCCACATGAACCTTAAAAACATCAACAAACTAGTTAAATCTAGCTTGGTTAGAGGACTCCCAAACAAGCAATTCAACCTTGAAGACAATTGCTTAGCTTGCTTGAAGGGGAAGCAACACAAGTCTTCCCACAAGATAAAGGAAGTCAACTCTAACACCACTCCTTTACATTTATTACACATGGATCTCTTTGGTCCTACAAATGTAAAGAGTATTGCAAAGAAGTCATACTGCTTAGTCATCACCGATGATTACACAAGATATACATGGGTTTATTTTCTTGGTACCAAAGATGAAACAAGCCAACTCCTCATCTCCTTTATCACTAAGATTGAACTTCAACTCAACCAGAAGATCAAGAAAATCCGTTGTGATAATGGTACAGAATTCAAGAATAGTGTGATGAATGACTTCTGTGAGAAGAAAGGGATAGATCAGTGCTGCCAGGACTCCTCAACAAAACGGAGTTGCTGAAAGACGTAATAGGACACTGATTGAGGCAGCCAGAAGCATGCTAGCTGACTCAAACCTTCCTATTTTCTTCTGGGCAGAAGCAGTTAACACTGCCTGCTATGTCCAGAATAGGGTGTTGCTAGTTAAGGCACACAACAAGACACCATATGAGCTACTACACAAGAAGCAACCCTTGATCAGCTTTCTTCGCGCTTTTGGATGCCCATGCACAGTACTTAACTCAAAAGACTATCTTGGAAAATTCGAAAGCAAAGCTGATGAAGGAACATTCGTTGGATACTCATCTCAAAGCAAGGCATATCGGGTCTACAATCACAAATCAAAGATCATTGAAGAAAGCTCAAATGTCACATTCAATGAATATACACCCAACAAGAGGGGACATGGACCAGATTGGGTATTTGATTTGGATGCCTTAACAAGATCACTAAACTCTAACTTTGAGTTTCAACCAAAGCAAGTTGATACGGACCAAGTTGCTACTGAGCAGGTTACTACGGCAACGAAATCCACAACTACGGCACCTGTTGCTACGGCTCCTATTACAGGTACTGCCCGCTTGGATGTGATGGAATACATAAATCTTCCAATCATTTTGGAAGATCCAGCTGCTGAATCAAAAGCCACAGAGGACGACTCTACCAAGGAAGACGAAGTTGTCACTCCTCCATCACCAACTCCTACGGATACTGCAACACGTCCTAATGGGGTTCCATTCCTAATTGAAGAGGATGAGTTTGGAGTTGAAACTATTGTAACTGAAGAATTTGAGCACTACTCAACTGATATCCCTAAATCAGTCACCTCTCCTTCATTTACTACTCCTCCAACCACTCCTTCTCCATTCACTACCAACTTTACAAGCAATGACATGCCAGATATGAATGAGACAAACCTAGGTAGTGAACTACGTGTTGAGAAGATCCCATCTTCTCGTATTACTAAGAATCATCCTCCTGATCAGATCATTGGCTCACTTGACGTCTCCATGGAAACTCGAAGTCAAATCAAATCTAAAAAGGATTCTCAGCGTGCTCTCATAAACACATGTCTCTTTGCATGCTTCCTCTCACAAATGGAGCCAAAGAAAATTCAAGAGGCTCTATTAGATCCACATTGGATAGAAGCATGTCAGGCAGAGCTTCTCCAATTCAAGATTCAGGGAGTATGGGTCCTTGTTGAGATCCCATATGGGAAAAAGGTGATTGGTACACGCTGGATATTCAGAAATAAGAAAGATGAGCGTGGTATTGTGGTCAAAAATAAGGCAAGACTGGTTGCCCAGGGCTACACTCAAGAAGAAGGCATCGACTATGAAGAGGTATTTGCCCCCGTAGCTAGGATTGAAGCCATACGCTTATTCCTAGCCTTTGCTTCATTCATGGGATTCAAGGTATATCAAATGGACGTCAAGAGTGCTTTCTTATATGGAGTTATTGAAGAAGAGGTGTATGTCAAACAACCTCCTGGATTTGAAGACCCTCAACATCCACACAAGGTGTACAAACTGATCAAAGCCTTATATGGACTTCATCAAGCACCACGTGCATGGTATGACACTCTATCAGACTATCTTCTTCAAAACAATTTTCAACGCGGCACAATTGACAAGACCTTGTTCTACAAGAAATCCCAATCCGACATTCTTCTTGTACAAATCTACGTGGATGATATCATATTTGGATCCACAAAGGATTCATTATGCAAGGACTTTGAGGATCTCATGCACACCAAATTTCAGATGAGTTCAATGGGAGAACTCACTTTCTTTTTGGGTCTTCAAGTCAAACAAAAACCGGATGGCATGCTTATAAGCCAAACCAAATATGTCAGAGACATTCTTACAAAATTTGGATTATCAGATGCAAAGGTGGCGAGTACTCCGGTGGAAACTCACAAACAAATGACTGCTGATCTTGAGGGGGAGGATGTGGATGTACACAACTATAGATCCATGATAGGATCTCTCATGTATCTCACAGCATCAAGACCAGACATCATGTTTGGAGTATGTGTATGCGCAAGATACCAAACAAGACCAAAGATGTCACACCTCATAGCTGTTAAGAGAATCTTTAGATATCTAAAGGGCAAACCTAATCTAGGTTTATGGTATCCTAAAGACTCTCCATTTGACTTAATAGCCTATACTGATAGCGACTATGGAGGTGAGAATTTAGACAGAAAGTCAACTACTGGAGGATGCCAATTCATTGGCTCAAGACTGGTGTCATGGCAGTGCAAGAAACAAACAACGGTCTCAACATCTTCAACAGAAGCTGAGTACATTGCTGCTGCTAGTTGTTGTGCTCAAGTACTTTGGATTCAGAATCAGATGATGGACTATGGATACTCCTTCATGAACACGCCAATCTTCATTGACAACCAAAGCACAATAAGCATCATCAACAACCCGGTCAAACACTCCAAGACAAAACACATAGAGATACGCTATCACTTTATAAGGGATTGCAACGAGAAGAAACTAATCCATGTTGAGAAGATCCATACAGACAATCAACTCGCTGACCTCCTCACAAAGGCGTTTGATGTTGGAAGATTCACTTTCCTAGTCACAAGCATTGGAATGCTTAATACGGAAGAATAACTCAACTACCTTTCTCTCAGTATTTCTATTATGTTTAAGCTTAAGTCCCTTCGAAGAAGCAGTAGTAACCTTATGATGAAAATCAAGTACCTTACTCTCTAGTATTGTACTATGTTACTACTGCAATATTAATAGTAAAGACAAAAAGTATCCAAAGTATGATAAGTACGACCAAATTTTAAGGCTAAGGGAAGGTTTAACTACTACTGCCCTACGCAAATAAAAATTTTGGACGGAATGGTTAATACGGACAAGTAAAAAGTTGCTACGGCCCTCTGGTTTAATACTGCCAGTAACTCAAGTTACTACGGACAGTCCAGTTAATGCGGCCCATAAAAACTTACTACGGACCATTAATCTACTTTGCGTTAATACTTCAGATTATTATATTAATAAAGGTTTCTTAATCAATAAGAATGCCCTAATTAATGATGATTTGACAAGTCAGAATACAACTTGTAACCCCACTTTACACGTGTCAGTCACAGAAATTATCTAATAACACGTGTTAAAACCTGATTGGACCTAATTTTTGAAATTCAGGCGCGAGGCACAGCTACTAGTGCCACGTGGAGATTTTTAATTGGACCGTCATTTTTAAATCATTACCCGCGTCTAATCAGGGGAGTCAAGTTGGGCAAATTTTTCGGTATAAAAGGGGGTTAATTTAACCGTTTAAATCTTACCGTTTGTAAAACCCCTAAATTTTCCAATTAAAAGTTACCGTTGCAATTAAAATCAATCGATTTTCTTTCTCGTCTTGACTAACCACTCACATTCTTGATTATCTCTGTTTCTAATCATTCACAGAATCATCAATGGCGGATCAATTGCAATTTTACAAGACGCATAACATGGTCGCTTTCCTGGAAAAGAATACCGACAACGCCGATTTCCACGAAATCATTGATTTCTTTAATCAATCAAAAATCAAGACGGCGTTAACCATTAATCCAGAGATTAATGAATCCCACGTTAGGGATTTTTGGACATCTGCCACGCTGGACCAAGATGACATTGCCATTAATGCGGTGGTCAGGGGAAAAGCAATCCAGGTGACAGAATCCTCGCTCAGAATCCATCTTAATCTTCAAGATGAGGAAGGTATAGAACAAGTTCCTGATGACACCCTAGTTACTACTTTTCAAAACATGGGATATGAGGGGAACTTAAATATTTCCACATTTTTAAAAGCTAAACTTTCCCCTCAATGGAAATACATGTTGCATACTTTGCAACAATGTATGTCCCCCAAGAGAACAGGGTGGCATGAAGGAAGTTCATCATTAGCCAATGCAATGGTATGCTTGGCTACGGGGGGAACTTATAATTTTTCATACATGATTTTTGATGCAATGAGAAGAAATATTGATAGTTCAAATAAATTTCTTATGTATCCAAGATTTCTTCAACATTGCATAAACTGTGTTCATAAAGATCTCCCCAGATCAGAAAAATGTTTTGTCTCACATGCTCATACAAGAAAAGTTTTTACAAACATGAGACAACCAAACAAGGGTGGACCATCTCGTGTGACACCATTATTCTCAAAAATGTTGGTGGTCACAATTCCCACAGCTGCAGGACAAGAAACTCTTCCTCTGTCCCAACCCACAGCTGCCATCCACAGTACTACGGCAATATCCGTTGGCACTAGTGCCATATCTGTAGCCAGTACTGCAGGTGGAAACCCAGAGGTTGCTACGGTGGTTGCTACTGCCAAAGTACCTCCAGTTGCTACTGTGAGTTCTACTCCAGTTGCTACTGCTCCAGTCACTACTGCTAAAGTGACTAAACCCAAAGTTTCTGCGCCTCACAAATCACCCACAGTTGCTTCTAAAAGACCAAAGAGGGTTACTCAGCCTCTTGTGTCTAAGACCATCCCCCTTACTACTACTGCAAAAGCAATCCCTGAAACATCTTCAGGATTGTCACACAAATTAGGGGAAAACCTTGAACATACCCCCTTGTTCACTGAGTTGGTCAATAAGGAGAGGGAAGACCATGTGGGGAGGGCTGACACTACTGCAGCCTCTACTTCTTATAGTAGAGCTCAGGACAGTGTCAACATCACTAAGACCCAAACTACGGCAACACCATCCTTTGCTGAGAACTTGTTCTCAAATTGGGAAGGTGGTCCCTGGCGCCAAGAGACCATGGGGGAGATTCATGCTTCTGCTAGGCAGAAGAGTTTCTCTTTTCCCGAGGATCTTCCACCTGTTGGTACCCAACAGGAAAGGGGTGAGGGTAGTGGTAGTCAGTTTAATGAATTGATGGGTATGTACCAGAAACTATTGGTGAGGGTTGAAAAGCAAGAAGAGATGATGTCCTCTTTAACATCTTTGGTGCAGCAGGTTCTGGCACAACAATCGTTATTATCAGTCCAGCTACTGCCCAAAAGAATCACCACACAAGATGCTGGCAACTCACCAAAGCCTTCCAGCTCATCTTCTTCAGATGACTCTCCCTCAGATGACAACAAGGGGGAGAAAGAAATAGATGTGTTATCATCTGGTGAAAGCAGGGGAGAAGTCAAATCAAGCACAGACACTGTCATCACTGCCACCTCCAATCAAGATGAAGAGATGGAGACAGACAGTGTAATTGAAGGGGAGACAGACTTTGATGTCAACATGGTGATAGATGCAGAGGGTGAAAATATGGAAGTGGATACTCCACTTAAGGGGGAGCAGCAGCAGCAAGAAGACAAGCAAATGGTTGAAGAAATAATAGACGAGATGGAAGATGAAACTTCACCAAAAGTTGCTGCGGATCAAGATGCTGAAATGGTTACTGCGGATCAAGTTGCTACGGATCAAGATACTACGGTGGATCCTATGGTAACTAGCCCAGTTACTACTGAACCAGTTGCTGCGGACCCCATGACAACTAGTCCAGTTGCTACGGACTTAGTTAGTACGGATGAAATGGAGCAAGTTGCTACGGACCCTATAAACATGAGTCCATCTCCAGAAACAGAGGAGGAAGATCATTCTCAATTATTCATATGCATTCCTCCCATGTTCGATCAAGCTTTCTCACAGCTTCAAGCAATTCAGTCTGAAGCCACAACTCCCTCCACCACTGTCACAGAAGCTCCTTCCACCATTGATCAAGAAGAAGCTGCAAATGTTCTTATAAGAACAGAATTGTCAAGAACTGCTGTAATGGAAGATGAAGCTACACTATCATCACAGCTGCAGAAGATCAAGGATGAAAAACAGAAACAAGAAAAGAAGAAAGCAGAAGAGGAGGAAAGAAAGAAGTTGGTTGCTATAGCAGTTGCTAGACAAAGAGCAGCAGCTGCTGAGTTAGCTACAATTTCAGCAACCTCTCTAACATTACCTGAACAGGCTGCTAATTTATCTGTTTCTACAGGGAGAGTTGGATTCATCATGAAGAAGAATAAAATCAAAATAGTCAATCTTGATGATGAAAAAGACAAAGGCAAATCTGTGGTGGTGAAGAAGTCAAAGGAAGAAATACAAGAGGAAGATAGGCTAGCTAAAGAAGTACTATACTTCAGCACCATGACTGAGGAGGAGATTGAAATAGTGAGAAAAGAAAATGCAGCAGCAGAACTACAAATAAGAATAGATGCTGAGTTAAAGGCTGCAGAAAAAGCAACAGCAAGAAAGATGGCTGAAGAACAAAAGGAAAAAGAATCTTTTGAAGCCATCAACTTTCAAGGTATGACTGCTGAGGAGATAGAGGCAATCAGACAAGAGAATGAAGCTGCAGAGTTATACATCAGAATGCAAAAAGCTGCTGCTGAAGATGCAATAAAATCCCAGGAGATGGTTAATGATGACATTTTGAACAAACTGGTCAAGAAGGGTTTGAAAAAGTCTTTGGAAAGAGAAGATGAGCTTCTAGCACAGAAGATGCATGAAGAGGAGCTTAAACTTGCTAAAGCCAAAGCCAAGCCTGAGAAGAAGAAAGTGTCCAAACCTACTCCTACACAAGTCAAGATAGCTGAGGATAGAAGGAAGTTCACAAACTATCTTAAAAGTAAAGGTCATAGTGGCAGATCCTTAGGATCTATGAAGATGGCTACTATCTTGGATCTTGTGAAAGAAGAAAGACAAAAGGAAGTCAGAAGAGAAGCTGCTCTTGCTCAACTTGAAAAGAAGAGAAAGAAGGATGCAGACAAAGCTCTTGAAGCTGCTCTTCAAACTGGAAGAAAAGTGTTCCTACCATCTGATCCCACAATGGTCAAAGAGAAACCTCAAGAGAAGTCTAAAAGAAGGAAGTTATCATCAAAGAGGATTCCAGTTCCTCCATCCAAAAGGCAAAGATTAAATGATGATGCTACTGCTTCTCAATCAGAAGTTCCATTTATGGATGTCAAACAAGAACCAGAAGACATGGAACAAGATCCTCCAACAACTGCTCAAGGGGGAGATGAAGATAAACTCAAATTCAAACCAATGGGATATTCTGAGTATATTCATCATGAAGAAGGATTGAGGTTCACTCCATTGGCTGTTAAAGCTCCAATGATTGTTGACTGGAAATATGTTGGTGGGACAGAGTATGAAGTCAAAAGGCAAGATGGTTCAAAGAAAACGCTCCCTACCTTTTATGAAACCATTAGACTGTTTGACAGGGATGACTTAGAGAGAATGTATCACATAGGCAAGGCAAAGTACTCTAATCAAAAGAAGTCTTTGTCTGGAACTGAACTTGCTATGGATGTTCTCTGTGGACTGTTTGAACCTGGATATGAGAAGAAGAGCTCTGTGTTCAAGAAAGGAGGTCCAGATAATCCTGTCATAAGATGGTTCATATATGATCGTAGTGGTGTCTACTCAATCAGAAGAAGACAAGGAACCATGGAATTCTTCCTAGTTGATGTGCAATATCCTCATGGGCTGAAGACTTTAAATGAGATGATAGAAGTGAAGCTTAATGGTCTTCATGACTCAAATCTAGCACATGAATTGATTTACAGAATTTTGATGCAAATCATGGAGGAAGAGCACAAAGGCCAAGAAAGTGACTGGCCTACTCAAAGACAATGAAACTGACTTGTAAAAACCGTAGTTGTAATAGTTAATACTGCTCTATGAATAAAGTAGTTAATACGGTTGAAGCATGAAACTTGTACTTTTGATGTGTCATAAAAGTTCAAGGTTAGGGGGAGATTGTTGGGTTATAACTTAGTTGATATAGTTTAACCATAAACAATGAAACCTAACATACGAATGAAAGTAACTTAAACAATCAGTTTGAAGATTAAGAAGTTACTACGGAAGATCACAAGAATAAGTTGGTGCGGCTGTTCAACTAATTACAAATGTTACTACGGTAGATGGAGTTACTACGGACAAAGTCAGAATCAATATAAGGAGAAAGTCAAAGACACGGAAGACACGGAAGACTTACCATATCTTGTAAATATAATCTAAGAGTTATAATTAGATTATATTTCCTTTTGTTAATTAAGGAAAGTTTCCTTATTCAATGTTTAGATAAGGATAGATGTAGATTTCTAGTTTATCTAGAACGAGCCTCAAGGTCTATAAATAGATAGATCCTTGAAGAATAGAAAACACGTTGTATTGATAAATTTGATTAATGAAATTGAGGCTTATAATTCGACAATACTTTTGTTTGTTTTCTTATTCATTAGTTATTGTTCGACAACTCGTAATATTGAAGTGTTCATCCGCTGCTGAACTTCTTCAATAGATCACGATCTAACGAAGGCGAACTTATTAGTTTACATAGACTAATACGATCCTGACAGTGACGAAGTTTTAAAAGTATTTAATGAAGTTTTATGATTGTTAAACTTTGTTATATAATTGGTTTTTTTAGGCATATTATGGAAAATTTGGCCGAAATGGATTTTTCTTCACAGGAATTAGCGCCGGTGGATTTCAGTTGAAAAAAGTTGTAAAACTCGTATAACCGGCATTCCCAATGCCGGTTTAGGCCACATCACGATTCACATTGGATTTCCACTAACAGTTTCGCCCAGTCACGAGTGCACTTTATCCTACGTGTCATAAGACGACATTGGGAATGCCGGTTTATGATTAAATTTTTGGCGGTTTTCTAAGGCGGTTTCCGGTATTGTTAGGCGGTTTAGGTTTTTAGTTTTTTTTTTTTGTTTTGAAAATGGTTAAGTGTTAGTGTTTAGGGTTAATTATGTATGTAATTTTATGATTTTTATGAAAATTTTCAAATTGTATTTTGTTAATATGTTATTGTTTTAGAGTTTGTAAAAGTTATATTTTATTTCTTGTTTTTTTCGTGTGTTTTATGCTATGTACAAAATGCCAAAAAATCACTTTGGTTAGTTTTGTTGTTTTGAAAATGGTTATGTGTTAGTGTTTAGGGTTAATTATTTATGTAATGTGATGATTTTTATGAAAAATTCCAAATTTTGTTTTGTTAATATGTTAATGTTTTAGAGTTTATAAAAGTTAGATTATTCTTTCTGGTTTTTTTTGTATGATTTATGCTATGTACAAAATGGAAAGAAATTTTTTTTTTTCACAAAAAATAACAACTTAAAAGTAAGAAATGGCCCTCTTAATCCCAATTTAGAATGAACAAGTGATTACATAAAAAGATAGAATGGAGAAGTTACGATACACATTAATTTTGGTTACGTGGGCAATTCCGGCTGCGGCTGACCCGTTTGTCCACAACCACTACACGTTCGAGTTCTACTTCCACTTGCACTTCCGCTTGGCTGGTCCATTTTGTTACGAATTCTTCTTTGTTTCTTTCTTCCCCTTTTTGTAATTATCATTCTTGAATCCGCCACGATGGTCCAGTTCGGTTTTCTCTAGTAGTCGATGTGTCGTAGTGGCCGAAACCGTGGGTTATATTGCTTTCTCCACTTATCTGTGCTATAGAATTTCAAAGCCATTACAGGAGCAGCTTCATGGTTTCTTCGAGTCGGACCGTTCACGTGTCCATCAACAGCCATGCCATGGGAACAAACAATCCTCTGCATTTGCCACTTTCCACAAGTACAAGACATTTCTGGAAAAGTGATTGTGTATGTGTTTTCCCCACCCATGGTTGTGGGGTCATTTGTGCGACACTCATAAACACCCTCTAAGATATTGTAAGGTGTTACGGTCTGATGAGTGGCATATGATTCCTGACCAGTGTAGAGATTCCACATTGCTGTTGCAAGAGGTGTATTGCAGTTTGTATATTTCTCGTAATTTTGTACAAAGTGTGCTCTTGTAAGGTTGAACGTACCTTCTATACATGCCTTGATAGGCATCATGCGCACTGTGCGTATCACATTGTTGTATGATTCTTCATTGTTTGAAGTGGTGTTTCCCCAACGTATGTAGTCCTTATCATGGAATAATGTCCACTTCCTCAGACCAATTGCTTTCAGCCAATCCCAAGCTTCTTGTTTTATCCCTCTCAATTGCGAAACCGCGTACCTATACTTTCTCCGTTGAGTTGCAGTGCCGACCTGCCAACACCATTTTTTTCAACTTGTGGTCTTTAAACGTCGTCATAAGGTTACTCCTTATGTGTCGTAGACAGTAACGATGATGCCAGTCATCCATTTCAGCCATTGCGTTGATCAAACCTGGATGACGGTCTGAAATCACACACAAGGCTCTATCTGAATGAAGTACGGCAACATTGTTCCAGAAGTTGTGCAAAAACCATCGCCAGCTCTCGTTTGATTCATTATCAACCATGGCGAAAGCAAGAGGAAGTATATTCCCGTTTGCGTTTTTCGTCACGGCTGTAAGAAGCTTCCCGCGATAGTTTCCTTTCAAATGGGTGCCATCGACAACTACGTAGGGAATACAATCCTTGAATGCTTGAAAGGCAGGTCCAAAAGCCCAAAATACATACCTAAAAATAAAACTGTAATCATTAATATGAGTATTACTCTATCTATTTAATTCTCATTTTTTTTTCGTTTTCCATGTAAAAAATTATAAAAAATTTATACTGGTTTGGGTCTTCTTATTTGGGCCTTCTTTAATTGTGTGTCTTCTTAAATTTTATTTGGGCCTTCTTTAATGTTACCATGAGTGTGATTTGAATTTTACTATCTCCACGTGTCATGTGACTCAGCTTTCTCACCTTCGCGTTTCTACTCTTGCTTCCGACTGTATCTGCTAACGCCTCGTCTTGATGTATTTCGTCGGCCTCTAAATCTTATCGGAACAAGTTTTCTCTTAATCCATGCTGCTACATTCTTCGTTTTCTTTTTTTGATTGGTTGTTTGGAATTCGTGTATGTAATATTTGTATCAGTTCTTGATATTAGATTTATTGATACCAGTTGTTAATATAATATTTATTCAGTTGCTGTTGTAATGGGAATTAATTTTGTAACATATTTTTGTTCAAATTATATTGATTTTGGGTAATTTAGTTTTTAGTGAAAAGAGAATAATGTTGGACCTAATAGAGTATGGATTAGGACATGGTTTAGGTTTGTAGACGCTTTTGACATTGCTATTGAATCGGTTTTGAGATAGTCTGCCTAAGATAGTTTACCGTTCCAGTATAGATTAGTTATTGCCTTTCTATATGGTCGTACAACGTTACCTTATGGATCTGCGTTTTCCGTATTTTCGTGACATTTGTTTTGTCTGCTTCGATCTCTTTATCTTTATTTTTCTCTGCTACACAGTTGTCAGTGCATAATAGGAAAGTCGTAATATAGAACCTTTGCTACTCTTTCTTTTGTAAAAATGTTTTTGGAGTATTTCTTTGGTATGTGGGGTAGTTCTCTTGCGGAGGGTGTTGTCTGTCCCCTATCTTCCCGCCCTGTTCGTCGTACAGCTATGCGTCGTCGTCTGCCTTTGCCTACTGTAGTATCTTCTAATGATTGTCTGCCTTTGTATTTTGACTGTGGTGATGCTAATTGGTCTTGCCGTCACTGTGGGGCTCTTTTCTGGTATGAGGAGAGACTTTTAAATTCCTCTCGGGCCGCTGCTCCAATGTATAATCAGTGTTGTAAAGCCGGGTCGGTTGTTTTGCCCATTCACGTTCTGCCACCGCCTGCTTTGATTACCCTCTATCAGGATGCTCATTTTATGCGTAATATTAGAGCCTACAATTCTATGTTTTCTATGACATCATTCGGTGCTGAGGTTGACAATTCTGTAAACACTGGTCGTGGTCCGTATACCTTTAAAGTATCTGGTCAGGTTTCACATTATATCGGTTCGTTGTGTCCTCACCCTCCGAATCCCCCCGTTTTCTGCAGATGTATGTGTATGACACTATAAACCAGGTCGAAAACCGATTGAGGTTTTTCTCCACTTCGGATGCGGAAGATAATTTGAAACCCGAGGTAGTAGCTATTCTGAACCGCACCCTGCTCTCTTGTAATGAGTATGTTCGGAAGGCCGTTGAGATTGCTGAATATAATAATCTTCATGAATATGCTGTGAGATTATATAGTAACATTTCTGATAGTAGATACGCTCTGCCGAAGGAAGGAACTGTGGGTCCCATTGTTGTTGCTGAAGACCCAAACGCTAATTCATACGACATTATCGTTCGGTCAAACAGTGATCGTCCTCATCGCATAAGTAAGCTTCATCAATCTTATATGCCTCTTCAATATCCCTTACTATTCCCGTATGGCGAAGTCAGTCGGTCTCCATCTTTAAATTTAAGTCCTATCGTAGGTAGACAAGGTAGATCTCTTACTGTTAATATGTACTATAGCTACATTTTACATACGCGTCGCGATGTCTTCTCTCTTGTACTTCACGGAGGTAGATTATTTCAGCAGTTTTTACTGGATGCGTACCTTTGTGTAGAGGACAGCAGGCTCGAATACTTTATAATGCACCAGAATAGTTTACGTTCCGAGTACATGGCCGGGGTCTTTGACGCGATCTCTAAAGGGGATTCAGTGGGAAAACAAATTGGCAAACGAATTTTTTTGCCCGCTTCTTTCGTTGGTGGCCCACGTTATATGTATAAGCACTATCAGGACGCCCTTGCTTTATGTCGTGTATATGGCAATCCTCAGTACTTTATTACGTTTACATGTAACACTAATTGGCCTGAGATAACGAGGTTTATGGAATCAAATAATATGGGCCATTGTCAGAATAGGCCAGATATTATTTCTAGGGTCTTTAGTATGAAAGTCATCCATTTTATCAAATATCTAAAGGAAGAGAAGCCGTTCGGTTCTGTAACCGCATGTAAGTTTTTATTTTTTCTTCGCGTGTTTCTTAACTGCATTTATACCTCCTTTTTTTTCCTTCTCATCGTGTAGTTTGTGTTCTGTCTTTAGATTTGTATACAATAGAATTCCAGAAACGCGTGCTTCCACATTGTCATACTCTTGTATGGGTTGACGAAGCTTCCAAAATATAAGTAGCTTCAGAGGTCGATAAATATATTACAGCAGAGTTACCTGATCCCGTTGAAGAACCTACATTATATTCAACGATCACTGCTTGTATGGTGCACGGTCCACGCGGTTCCGCCAATTTTAGCTCTCCTTGTATGCGAGATGGTGCATGTAAAAAGAGATTCCCAAAGTCGTTTAATCCTACGACAACCTTTGACAAGGATGGGTATGTCCATTATAAGCGAGGCAGTGTGGCTGTACATACGATGCAGAATGGGGTTCGAGTTCACAACGGGTTTATAGTTCCTTACAATAAGCTTCTATGTAGTCGGTTTAACGCACATATTAATGTAGAATATTGTGGTTGGAACATGATGATCAATTACCTATTTAAGTACATCTTGAAAGGAGTAGAACGGGTGGCTTTCTATTTACGGAAGAGTGAAACGTCTGCTCAACCTATTCATAATCCACAAACATCTTCTGCTTCTGCTGATTCCTCTGCTACACCGTTAAAGACGGTAAACAAGATCGAAAATTTTGTAGACGGTAGATTTATATGCCCGCATGAGGCCGCGTGGCGCCTTCTTAATTTTCCGATACATGAGAGAGAGCCTTCTGTTCAAACATTTCAAGTGCATTTAGAACATATGCAAACTGTCACATTTGACGACAGCTGCAGCTTACAAAGCTTACTGAATAGTGTCAGCTTTGGTAATTCTACGTTGTCGCGATGGTTAAGAAGTAACCGGTGGGATCCGGACGGCCTTCATTTAACATATACTTAATATCCATCGCTATATACATGGAATGCGGGTAAAAAGGAATGGATCTACAGAACCAAAAAAAATGTCGTACCAGTTGGTCGAATGGTGTACGTACATCCAACTGTTGGAGAGCTCTTTTATTTGAGAATAGTCTTGTGCCATCAAAGAGGCTGTCAATCTTTCAACGATATTCATACTGTGAACGATGTTGTATATTCGTCTCATCGTCTTGCTAGTGAAGCTCTCGGCCTTACAGGCGATGACAAGGAGTGGCTTACCGCTTTTACTGACGCATCTTTATGGGCATCTTCTCCAGAGTTAAGATCACTTTTCTTCAATTTATTGCTATTCTGCGAAGTGAGCGATCCAAAGGAACTCTGGAATAACGCATGGCAAAAGATGGGAGACGACATCGTATATCAGGTATCCAAGACTTTACCTTGTTCAGATGGTACTATATCAGAACACAGTTTGCAGCAACATATTCTTTTTGAACTTGAACGGAAACTGAATGCAGCATCTCCTCCAAGCACATTGACTTCCTTCGGTCTACCACTTCCGTCTTCGAATATGTTGGCTGTGTTGAAAAACCGACTACGGTTAAAGGAAACATCATACGATAAAATTTCCCTTGCTAGACAGCATTCAGAAATGACACATAACCTAAATTGGGAACAACTGCGTGTATACAACAGAGTACGGAGTGATGAGATACTGAAAAAACAAACTCTGTTATTTGTGTACGGGCATGACGGAACTGGGAAAACGTACCTCTGGTCTACAATACTCGCTTATTTTAGATCCACTGATAGAATTATGTTAGCGGTTGCTTCGTCAGGTATTGCCTCGCTTCTTTTGCCAAACGGTAGGACCGCGCATTCTAGATTTAATATTCCTATAAACCTAGCCGACTCATCCGTCTGCAATATCAAAAAAAGAACAAAGTTAGCTGAACTGCTAAAACGAACACGCATGATCATCTGGGACGAGGCGACAATGATCGACCGGAGGTGCTTTGAATGTGTAAATCGTACGTTTAGAGACATATTAGAAATCAAGGAAAAACCGTTCGGTGGAATGTCAGTGTTACTTGGAGGAGATTTCAGACAAACGTTGCCTATAAAGCGGAAAAAAGGTCATAAAGATATAATGCTTGCGACTCTGCCGAATTCTTACCTATGGTCACAGTTTGCGTTATACAAATTATCGTATAACATGCGTCTGTCACGTTCGACTATAGGCAATTACATATGCACAGATTCCGCTCTTTTTGCGAAATGGCTTCTAGACATTGGAAATGGAATGCTCGACACTCCGGATGTAGCTGATCCTAAATATGCCTCTCATATTCAAATCCCAGATCCTTTTCTTATAACTGACGGTACATCCGGCGTACAACAGCTAATCGATTTTGTATACGAGCCTACGACACTTCTACATCCAACTCCAGAAACCCTTTGCAACAGGGCAATTTTATGTCCGAAAAATTCCACAACTTAAGATATCAACTCTATGGTTTTAAATAGCACCTCAGGACCTGTTACCTCATACTACAACATTGATTCAATAACGCCTCACACCCGTACGGGATCAGACGTAGAGTTACTGTATCCGGAGGAATATTTGAATCAGCTAAATTTTCCTAGCATTCCCGTTACATAAGTTGGATTTGAAAAAGAACGTCCCAATATCCTTTTGCGTAATATGACAAGAAGAATGGTCTATGTAATGGTACAAGACTTATGTTACTCAATTAAATGCAACAATCATTGAGGCTGTCATTATCACTTGGAGCGTGTATCGGACAGAAAATCTACCTCCCTAGAATAAAATTTACTTACCACGGATCCAGAGCTTCCGTTTACCTTTAATCGAAAACAATTCCCCTGTAAAATATCGTAACCTATGACAATTAATAAAGCCAGGGGCACGTTGAAAGGAATAGGCGTGTTCTTACCCACTCCGATATTTGGCCATGGTCAGTTATACGTGGCATTGTCCAGGAAACATCCCCAGATTCGATAAAAGTACTAATCACGAACGAATAGAGAATTTCTCAATATACGAAAATAGTCTACAAGGATTTTTTGTCATACGTTGATAGCCTAGAAACACACTGTAAACGACAGAAAAGTATACCGATACGTAGCTATTACTTAAACACATACACCCATATACAGAGTATACAAAATCTCGTATCAAACAACTAACAATAGAGGTAACTACGGAACAATACTACATCAAAAACACGTACATATTTACATTTGCATCTGGTATTTTGAATTATCGATTAACAAATATTGCTATTGTCTCAGAACAGGAAAATATGGTACATATCAAAGATCTTGAAAACGGATGTGACGGCTTCGCCTATAGAATTACGAATCCTAAGAAAATGGATTCCTCATTTCCGAAACAAAGAAAACGTGGTTTCTTGCCGTGGATGAAAATGTAATTTACCCCACAGCCGATATGCATATTTTAAACTTATATCAATTACATATCTAAATTATTCAATGTATAGACAGGGAGACGGTGTCACAATTCTTGGCGAAAATCAAGGACAAAAGTTTTTAGAGATCCCAACTAAGGTTACCATCATGCTATAGAATACAACAATATTCGTGCACCGAAACGCCTAAATACAAGAGGATATATGAAACCCTATACATCTTAATGTCGGTGAAGCTTCGAGGTAACCTCATTCAAACAAGAACGAAGTCCCACAAAGGCATACTTCGACGTCACAACGATAGGGCGAACTGTCAACCTTTCCTCGACAAACCTACACACTACCCAGGTACATAGAAAACACCTCATTTTATAATTATTAATCAAGACATATATTTAACTAAGATTATAAACCCAGAATTTGTGGAAAGTACAAAAGACAAGACGACCAGATGCAAAAGAAACGGCGACCCCCCCTCTATTGCTTACTCTAACCGAAACTGCTGTAAGAAGAAAATAAACACACGTTTTAAATAACGAGATACAAGTTATCAGACATTTTATTCCATTTATATCACAGGGCCTACACTAACTATTACAATGTGGAAGGAATGTCTTGAAGATTCGGAAAAGGTAGAATATTTCCGCTCTATCATCAGTGAATGCGAACACGATTATAGCAGTAACGAACGTAAAACCGACATGTATGGAGCTAAAATCTTACAAATTCATATATGTTTAAATAAATTTAGATTCCCGTACACCTATCACGTGAACTAACGAGATTTGAAACTTTGCAGGTTCCTTAAGATTGTCATCTACTGATGCCACTCACCTCTACATCGACCCGGAACTACCCGCAACATTCAAAAAACGATCGCCAATTGATTGTAGTAATAACGCTCATACGATATTATGCACGTTAGAGGACCTCCAAAACAAGCTGTATGACACGATACTGGTAAGCGCGCCTATATTTTCTATACACACTCACTTTATCACATTGACAGACAACTAGCTGACCACTAAACAAGTATATGGTCACAACAGCGAAGACAGTAGCAGTTGATGCAAGAATTACAGAAACTATCTTCGATAACTCCTGGTACAGTGCCACATGCGCTAATTGCAGGAGTCAATATCCAGGGCAAATAGAAGCATGGTTCTGCCCTAGCCACGGGAGAAAGTGCGAGCCGACGCTTTTGTAAGATTACAAACACTAAACAGTAGTAATTAAAAATAAAAAATGATAAACTAACACTGCCAAAATTTACGTAGCTACAACATAAGGGTCATTCTATCGGCGACACAAAAATTTACACAAAAATTTACAGGCCACATCGACGACTCATGCATGCAGAAGCTTATAGGCCACACTGCAAAGAGATAAATGGAACAGGGTTACGAACCGAACAGTTGCCCCCAAACTTAAGAAAACGGCTTGAACACCATAGGTTTCACATTGAGATGACAAAGAAATCACCCCGATACATCAACTTCATAATCGTAACATAGAGTAGTGCCAAGTCAACCGCAGCCGATACAGACCCATCACCCAACCGTACTCCCAGCAAGCACATTAACAATGACCCCGAACCCCACACACAACTCCACCACCGTATACTCCAACGACTCCAGGCAGCGAAATAAGTCGAGTCATACTATAAATCGACAACACAACAACCTGACAGAACCTCCGTTGCCAGCGACTTACTTGATGCACCAGGTAATTACAGTAAAAAACTAATCCTTCCGTACGCGTATTAATAATCCCCAATCTAACAACACAGGTACGATCGACACCACTCAACATCAACAGTTCAAGGAAATCCGTACAGACGTAACCACAAGGAAGCGAACCACAGGAAACAGCAACGAGACACCGACACTCCAACCCAACCAACGCAAATCGAACAATGATAACAGGTACATATATTCAAATAAACATTTAATCACTACTACTGTAACACCGTGCCCGAATCCGACCCGATATTTGACTTGTAACTTTAATTCGGACTTTGTAATTGTATACATTTGACGATTTATAAAAGTTCGATTTGAGTTATGTATATTTGGGTTATCTTAATTCTATTTAAACCTTGTTTTATATTCATGTAACATTATTAATGTGTTATCTTGCATGTTGTGTACATTAAGTACACTAAAATGTGTTTAATACACATGGACTTATATAAATGCAAGTAATTCTATAATGTGTTAAGACAAGTAGTTTATTAATACATGCATGCAAGGAACTATGTATGTATGTATGATTTGCATTCATGGCAAATATTTAAACCTTCCAACATTTTTCTAGTTCTTAGCCTTCAAGTTTGGTGGTAGACTAATAATTACACATTTCTTATTTATGGCTTTAAACACCTCTTTAACCATTTCTTTTGTAACCTACAATAATTAAATTTGGAGTTGATTATTAGGAGAGTTACATTTGACCTTTCTTTATCACATTCCAAACTCTATAAATGATGTCTTCTTGTCAAATCGAAACTAACACAAAGTCTCCAATCGAACTTCAAGCCTCTCATAATCGATGTAAAGGTTCCCAATTCTATTGTTTTTCATAATAATCCATAATCATGTTTACTTTTATGTTACTCAAGCTTACCATCATCATCTTATTAATCTGTCTATTCAAACTCTAATCTAGAAAACTCTAATTTCATGATATATCTTATTTAGATTTGTAAGGCAAGTTTGGTGTTCCTTTCAACGTATTCCGTATTCATAACTAGTATCCGTATCTACCTCCGATTTAATCATTGAGTAAACTCGATGCCCTTTTTATTATATAAATCTTTGGGCTGTATCATGACATTCATATTCATACTTATATACATACATTTATGTTTAATTCATACTTATGTTAACATTATATTTTGTCTATATTCATACTTATAGTAATTGGTGATTCATATTCAATTTATGTTTATATTCATACTTATATTTATGTGTATATTCAGACTTATATTCATATTGAGATTCCTTATATTCATATTAAACTATATTCATGTTTTATACTCACTTATAATCTGTTTATATGTATACTTTTTGTATTATATTCATCGTAATTCTTCATATTGGTATTCATTCATAAACGTCATTCTTATTTATCATTCGTAAAGTCATTTATGTTTATATGTACTTATATTCATATTTGATACGATATTTTCGTATTATGGCAAACATTGGAATGAATCAAGTGACACACATTATGGGATGCACACACGATAAATCAACATTCA
>CAJVGC010000590.1:56323665-56400129 GCA_910822075.1 Senecio squalidus | reverse complement strand
GTTCATGGATCTGATGAACAGGGTGTGTCGACCATATCTGGACAAATTCGTAATCGTATTCATAGATGACATTCTCATCTACTCACGGAACAAGGAGGACCACGCGAAACATCTGAAACTCATTCTCGAACTCCTTAAGGATCAGAAACTATACGCCAAATTCTCGAAGTGCGAATTCTGGCTCCGAGAAGTACACTTCCTTGGCCACGTAATCAACCAAGAGGGAATTCATGTCGATCCAGCAAAGATCGAGGCGATTGAGAAATGGCAAGCCCCCACGACTCCCACCGAAATCCGACAGTTCTTAGGATTGGCGGGCTATTACCGGAGATTCATTAAAAATTTCTCGAAAATCGCTAAGCCTCTGACCGAACTCACTCAAAAGGATAAGGACTTCACCTGGGGAGAACAACAGGATGAATCCTTCCAGAAACTGAAGTATGAACTGTGCCACGCACCGATTCTGTCCCTACCGGAGGGTACGGATAATTTTGTAGTGTTCTGCGATGCGTCTCACCAAGGACTTGGGTGCGTCCTTATGCAAAAGGAAAAGGTCATCGCATACGCATCGAGACAGTTGAAGGTTCATGAACAGAATTACACAACACACGACTTAGAGCTGGGAGCTGTCGTGTTCGCACTAAAAATTTGGAGGCATTACTTGTACGGCACTAAGTGTACAGTGTTCACGGATCACAAAAGCCTTCAACATATTCTTGAACAGAAAATGCTCAACATGAGACAGCTGAGATGGATCGAGCTTCTAAGCGACTACGATTGCGAGATCAAATACCACCCGGGTAAGGCAAACGTAGTAGCTGACGCCCTGAGTCGTAAGGAAAGGGCTAAACCATCTCGAGTCAGAGCGTTGGGAATCCAGATTCAAACTAACCTCCAATCACAAATCTCTAAAGCTCAGCAGGAAGCATTGAAACCCGAGAACCTTAAGGGCGAAACCCTGCACAATCATGAACAGGAATTTGAGCTTAAACTGGACGGAATCCATTACTTCAAGAATCGAGCATGGATTCCTAGAGCTGAGGACCTTCGCAAGCTCATCTTGGACGAAGGCCACCGATCCCGATACTCTATTCATCCGGGATCCGACAAGTTGTATAAGGATCTACGGGAATACTATTGGTGGCCGGGCATGAAGAAGGACATAGCCTTGTATGTGGCTAAGTGCCTCACTTGCTCGAAGGTCAAGGCTGAATATCAGAAACCATCTGGGTTATTGCAACAGCCGGAGATTCCCATGTGGAAGTGGGAGCAGATCTCCATGGACTTCATTACTAAATTGCCTCGTACGGCAAGGGGGAATGACACCATCTGGGTGATTGTGGATCGATTGACCAAATCCGCACACTTTCTGCCGGTAAGAGAGAACCATTCAATGGAGAAGTTCGCACAGATCTACATTAACGAGATCGTCTCTCGTCACGGAACGCCCCTCTCCATTATCTCTGATAGGGATAGTCGATTCACGTCCCGGTTTTGGAATGCTCTTCAAAAATCGCTCGGGACGCGACTAGACCTAAGCACCGCCTACCACCCTCAGACTGATGGTCAGAGTGAAAGGACGATTCAGACACTGGAGGACATGCTGAGAGCGTGTGTAGTTGACTTCGGAGGAAGTTGGGACGCTCACTTGCCCTTAGTCGAGTTTTCCTATAATAATAGCTACCATGCCAGCATCAAGTGTGCTCCATTCGAGGCCTTATACGGACGCAAGTGCCGGTCGCCGCTTTGTTGGCTAGAAGCTGGCGATCGACAACTAACAAGGCTCGACATCGTCCAGGAAACCATTGACAAAATCACTACCATCCGAGAAATATTGAAAACCTCTCGTACTCGGCAGAAGAGCTATGCCGATCACCGAAGGAAACCCCTCGAGTTCCAGGTAGGTGATAGAGTACTCCTGAAAACATCGCCATGGAAAGGGGTAGTCCGTTTCGGGAAACGCGGTAAGCTGAGCCCGAGGTACACTGGCCCCTTTGAGGTAATCGAGCGTATCGGCCCAGTGGCGTATCGACTTCAACTCCCTCAAGCTCTTTCCAACGTTCACAATGTCTTCCACGTCTCGCACTTGAAAAAGTGCTTATCGGACGAAACCATTGTCATTCCGCTGGACGAGGTCCAGATCGATAACAAACTTAATTTCATCGAAGAACCGCTTGAGGTTGTAGACCGAGAGGTCAAACAACTCAAGCAAAGTCGAATTCCTATTGTCAAGGTTCGGTGGAATTCCAGACGAGGTCACGAATTCACATGGGAACGTGAAGACCAGATTCGTCAGAAGTACCCGCACCTGTTCAAAGATCTTCCCTCCGATGAGGCGAACTAAATTTCGGGACGAAATTCTTTTCAACCCGGGGAGAATGTGACAACCGTCCTATTTCAGGTGAAAACCGCATTCTCTATCTTTGACTCAACTTTAATTTGTCTTGTTATTACTTGTCTCGTAAACTCGAGTGTGCAGAATCGAACTCGGAATCACATAATCGAATCCTAATACCAAGTAAACACTTAGTGGACTTGTCTAAGTTCCTATTTTAGTAAACGGAAACTTTTAACAAACGGAAACACTTAACATCGAAACAAACGAAAGGCAAAATCTGCCACTCCGGCCGCGCCGCGGTCAGGCCACGGCGCCGCGGTGGAGTGCGCAGACTGCCACTTTTTGTTAACTTTCAACTTAATAAAATGGACCCCAACTTAAGCCCAAAGGCTAAGTCCCGACCCAAAGCACTCAAAATGTCCAGTGAATTGTTGTTGACATTTATAAAACACAACACAAACAATTCATACACACACACTCACATAACAAACACTTGCTCTCTCTCTCTTTGATACAAGCTCAAGAACACACAACACTTTGCTCTACAGAAATTTCACAACACAAACTCAGTAAACTTTCACCATATTATTACACCAAAATCGTCCATCAAGTAAGAGGAAGAAAAGGGTAACATTTCATTTGGGTCAAAAGGCTATTTTCAAAGTTTTGGGTTAAAATCTTCAAGGAATCACTTCAATCATCCTCAAACCACAATCCACTCGGTAAAAACACTTTTAAACTACTGTCTTTACATTACATATTCATTGCATGCATCATCCATTACCTAAAAACGAATTTATATGCAAATATTTCACCTTTTATGAACAAAAACGGGATTTTAGTAAATGCATGTTTAGATCTATGAAGTTGTGGTTAAAAACACTAAATAAACCATTAGACATCTATTATCTAGGCTTATACCAGGTTGCATGTCGAAATCTAACCCAAGAACATCAAATTTCTTCAAAAACGAACTTGACCAAGAACCTGTCACAGTGACCGCGGCGCAGTCCGTTCACCGCGGCGCGGTCAAGGTAAAATCTGTGACCGCGGCGCGGTCATCCCACCGCGGCGCGGTCATACTGCAGACAGACTGCACAATTGCTAAGTCCAAACCGTTTTCAATCGTAACTCTAAATGTATTATCTAAACTTATTTTCGGAACTGAGATATATGAACCATAATCTGTAATGTGATTAACTTACATAAAAAGGAACTAAATGGACAAGTTTTATGTGACATTGTTTTGGAAATGTATTCATTGAAATTGTTTAGCGGGAAAGTGTACAAATTTTGGAATCAATGATTTTGGCGCGGAAGCGCTGCCCAATTTTCTATAGAACTAAACCCGACACTTAACATAAACGCATAAACATTAACACTCATTAAATCTTGGTATTTCCATTAGGATTCTCGTGATACCGGTCCGCCTCGATTACTCCTTGCACACTTAGCTTTTCCTCGCAAACAGTGAGTTACATCCCCTACTTAATTACTGTTTTCAATTATCTTTTGGGGGAAGCAAGAGATCTAAATGAACTTTTATGAACACTATTGAACATTTTTGACAAACTTTTGCTTATTTAGTTTTATGGCCGATTGACCTATGATAAACTAATGGTTCGCCACCTTTATTCGGCTCTTGATTCAAACTATGTCAAACTTATTTAATGCCATTCTCGGCACTCACATGTACTTTGATTGATCGTATAACTACCATGACTCTTGAGGAATATAGCTACTCTAAGTGACAACTACTAGTTTTAAAATAAATTCAGTGCCTAATTTTCACCACACACTATTAGCTTTGTTAAGCCGTTTAGTAATTATGGGTATCGATACTTAGGAAATAACCGTTCCTTACTTAAGTGGCAACTTATGTACATATTACTCGATCAGAAATGACTCCCTGTAGTAGTCGGGGTAAGAGGCATCACGGTTGGTTAATCGGTTTAGTGTGAACACTTAAGCTATTATGCCAAGTAGTCGTTATACATGTAATCAATCATAGTTTACTTTTCATGCGCGTATAGAGTTATACGACCTCCGCATCTATCATTCATTCAACTGTTTTGGTTTGAACTATTCTTTAAGTCTTAATCTACTTTTAGAAACTACTAAGTATAGATATACTTAGCTCAAAACCTTTTTAGTCGAGGACTAGAAAACTGTAACTCACTCACTACTTTATTGTAGTTGACACTTTATCTCTTGTTTCAGGAAATCAAGTGTAAGTCACGGAATGCAATACTTGGATGGGTCATGGAAAGTCATGTGAAGTTATGAATCGGGAGAAGACCTGTTTTTGGACATGTTTATTTGGGAATTTTATCAAACAATTTATTATGTTATGTCGTGATGTACTTTTCAATACTTGGTTATCTTTAAATTGTAAACTCTTATTTATCGTTAAATGACTTGAAACCGTATGTTTTTATTATAACTCGTGTAATGATATCTTTGCTCTTCACACTTCCGTGTTTCCGCTTTAGCGGGGTGTGACATTCATGCTCCAACAGTACTAACTATTTTCATTAACAAAAGATGATTTTAACTATTACAACCTTTCATTCATCTCTGTTTAGACCAATCACCTTCTTTGCCTTTATTCTTTTCATCTATGACTTGCACCAATATCCTCCAAACTAGTTCATGTGCAAGAGGTGAATCATGAAGTCCATTGAGCTTGACTTCAATCATCTCTTCCAGCGTTTTCAATCCATGAGGATACCGCATATCAACCAAATAAAATTCCATGGCTCCCTCCTTTCTTCTAAGCGAGTAGACACCACTTCGATCATAGATGAACCACTTGAGTACTGGATTACTTGGACTTGCTTTCTTGAACACTGAGCTTTTCTTTATGTATCCTGGTTCAAATAGTCCACATAGAACATCCATAGCTAGGTCAGTTCCTGAACATACTCCTCTTTGATGAGAGTACTTAGTTTTCCCTATGTGATACATTCTTTCCAAGTCATCCCTGTCAAAGTCTCTGATGGCTTGATGAAATGCATGAAGTATCTTCTTTGACTTTTCGTGTCTGACAACTTCATATTCAGTCTTCATTTGACCACCAATAAATTCCAGTCTATGATGATTGGAGGTTTCACTAACAATGGAGTAAACCGAAGTCCTTCTACATGGTTTATGTATGCAGAATAATATCCCCCTTGAGTAGTGCTAGGAGGATCTTGTTCCATACTTTCAGGTTCTTGTTTAGCATCCATAAATGGAATGTTTGGACTTTCTTGTTGAGAAACAGCATCATCATTCATCTTCCGTATTTTGTCTAGAGGCCTTGGAATCCTCTTTGATGCTAGCTTTTGTCTTTTGGGCTTCTCACGAGGTTTCTCCACAACATGAAAAGTATCAACAGGTTCTTGCTGAATGAACACTTTCCTTCCAGTCTTCAATGCAGCTTCTAATGCCTTTTCTGCATCTTGCCTTTTCTTCTCTTGAATCTTTGCAAGAGCAGCTTCTCTTTTGGCTTCCTTCTGTTTTTTCTTCCTTCACAAGATCCAACATATTAGTTAGTTTCATAGGACCTAAAGATCTACCACTATACCCTTTGCTTTTGAGGTACTTGGTGTATTTCTGCCTATCTTCAACTAATTTGACTTGTGTGGACTTGGACACTTTCTTCTTCTCACACTTGGTTTTTGCTTTTGCTTGTTGCTGAAGATCAATTTTATCATCTGCAACTGTCTTCATAGCATATAACTCATCTTCTTTTACCAAGCCTTGATAAGCAAGATCATTCAAAATCTCCTCATTCTCCATCTCCTTAGCATGAATTGCATCCTCCTCAACAATTCTATCCAGCTTTTCTCTTTCAATTGGAGTTGGAGACTTGTTCAGTCTAGCATGAAGCTCATCTTCTTCAGCTATCTTCGTTTTTCTTGCCATTTCTTCCTGTTCATGCTCAGCAGCTATTCTGAGTATCAATTCAGCTTCAATATTCTCTTGTCTGAGCTGTTCTCTTTCTTCAGGTGTAAGATTTTGAAAGTTCATTTCTTCTATAGCAAGCCTTTCTTCCTCCATCTTTTCCTCCTTTGATTTCTCCACAACTTTATCTTTGCCTTTATCTTTATTTTTTGGAGCATCAAGGTCAACTCTCTGAATCTTTTTCTTCTTCTGATCCACAGTGATATATCCATATCTACCTGTAGAAATAGACACACTAGCAGATTGTTCAGGTAATGTTAAAGAAGTTGCTGAGGGTTTGGCAAACAATGCAGCTGCTGCTCTTTGTCTACCAACTAGTTCCTCTATCATCTTCTTCCTTTCCTCTTCTGCTTTCTCCTTGTCTTGCTTCTACTTTTCTTCTTTGATCTTAAGTAGCTGTGATGATATTGTGTCTTCATCAGCCATGACAGATGTTCTTGTCATCTCTTGTTGAATTAGGACATTTGCAGCTTCTTGTTGATCAATGGTAGCAGGAGATTCAGTTGTTGTGGTTGAAAGTGTTGTAGCTTCAGAATGTATTGCTGTTAAAGGATTTGAAGCTTGATAAAATGTGGGAGGAGTGGTTGTGAACAGGTATGATTGATCCGCATCATCTGCAGCTGGACTGGTAATCATAGGATCAGTAGTAACTTTGTCCGTAGTAACCATGTCTGTAGCAACTAGACTGGTAACCATAGGATCCGTATCAATTGTGTCCGCAGCAATTGAGTCCGCATCAACCATCTCATCTTCCGCATTAACTTTATCAGCAGTAAGTGTGTCAGTAGCAACTTCAGAATGGGTTTCATCTTCAACTTCCATTTGTGCTACTGTTTCTTCAACCATTTGCTTCACTTCTTTCTGCTCCCCCTCAACCAATGGCTCATCTATTGCCATTTTCTCCCCTTCATCATCTACCACCATGTCTTCTGTTTCTAACTCTGTCTCCCCCTGAAATGCACTACCTATTTCCATATCTTCATCATGTTTTGATGTGGCAGTGATCACCGTATCTGCACTTCCCTTATCTTCACCCTTGCTCTCTTCAGATGAGAACAGAACAATTGGTTCTTTCTCCCCCTTGTTATCATCTGCAGGAGAGTCATCTGAAGATGAGGAGCTGGAAGGTCGTGGTGAGTTCCCAGCACTTCGTGTGGTGATTCTTTTGGGCAGTAACTGGGCTGATAAAAAGCTTGTTGTGCCGGTACCTGTTGCACCAAAGATGTAAGAGTAGAAATCATCTCACCCTGTTTTTCAACCTTCACCATCAGAGATTGGTACAAAGCCATCAATTCCATAGACTGACCACCACTACCTTCACCCCTTTCCTGTTGGGTACCAACAGGCGGTTGATCATAGGGAATAGAGAAACTCTCCTGCCTAGCAGAAGCATGTAACTCTCCCATGGTCTCTTGGCGCCAGGGACCATTCCAAAGATGAGAACAAGTCCTTAGCAGTGGATGGTGTTGCCGTATTTTGGGTCTTAGTTATGTTGATATTGGCATGAGCTTCACTATGAGAAGTGAAAGTTGTAGTAGGTATCAGCCCTCCCTACATGGTCTCCCCCTCCTTATGGACCAACTCAGGGAACAAAGGAAACAAAAGAAGTTACCTGCTTGAATATGGTCTCTTAAAATACGTTTTTAAGTGAGATTATATTTTCCTTAACTATTTTTCAATTTAAATACAAATCATTAGGGCCCGCCCCAAAACACCGGTCCATCTATACATATAAGTCCAATATTAATTTTTTCTTCCATTGTTATCGACATCCATAGAAATCAAGAACAAAAAAAAGTTTATTATCTTAAATTAATTAACACTTCGTGTGGTTCCTATAATCTTGATTACTTTATTTGAATAACAAAAGCAAAATAAAAAAGTTGATTAATCGAATGATTGCTCAAATTTTATTTTTTCTTTTCGGAGCAGTTAGGAAAACCTCACAACTTATGTTACTAAGTAAGCTAGAAATTTTCCTTATCGTTATTTATTTTTCTTAACAACGTTTATCATAATACTAAGGAATTTTGGGTGTTTGTAATAGGGGGCCAAATATTTTTTTTTGCACGGACCATCTGAAATCATCTAAAATCTCAGGACCAGCTTTGTTATATCGAAATATGATGTTTAGGTAGTCATTTAAATTTATATATATATATATACATATATATATATATATATATATATATATATATAGGGTAAATGTTAGCTACATCACAATTTAGCCAACCCCTGCATTTCGTGAATAAAAACTCCCAAACTTGAATGCTTTTAAATTTGAATAATGTATAATTTCCTTTTATTTCCAAGAAAACCATTAATTTCTATAGTAATAATGTAGCCAAATTAGCTACATGGTAATGTAGCCAAGCTAAGCCCATATATATATATATATATATATATATATATATATATATATATATATATATATATATATATATATATATATATATATATATATATATATATATAAATATATATATATATATATATATATATATATATATATATATATATATATAGATAGTTGGTTTCATTTAAGAACCATGTAAATATTTAGGAACCATTAGGAACCAATATTCACCAGTGTATATATATGATATTCACCAGTGTATATTTAATATGATATTCACCAGTGTATATACATATAATATTCACCAGTGTATATACATATAATATTCACCAGTGTATATATATATATATATATACATATGCTTTATATACACTGGTGAATATCATATATATACACTGGTGAATATTGGTTCCTAATGGTTCCTAAATATTTAGTGGTTCCTAAATGAACCCACCTCTATATAGATATATATATATATATATATATATATATATATATATATATATATATATATATATATATATATATATATTATAATGAAAAATTGTAAATCGTATATTTCTAAAGCGTCTTATATAATTCGTTTTGAGCATAAATTTTTATAATTTCAACAAAGTATGTGGTAAAATGCAAAATATGAAGACGTCGTCATATGATAAATATTATATTAACTACATAAACTTTCAATATAAAAGATTGAGTTTTGATAACAAGAACGCTATAGGTTGTGCTTTTTAAAAAAGTTAGATATGCATTATTTTGTTATACCTTGATCAAAAACTGCATGTGCCTTTGTGGTGTTAGCTTCTATTTTTATAAGATATAAGATGTTAAGCATTGACTTTATAATTAGTCAGGTTGTGAATATCAAGACTCAAAAAAATTAAACGAAAAGAGAAAAAAAAAAACTTTATCAAAAGGGTTAATGAAAGCGTGACACCAATCGCTTTATTTAATGATATCGATCGATTTAAGTAAATAAAAGTATGCATGATTCAAATAACCAGACAATGAGGGTACGTGCATTATTAAAACTTAATGGAATAATAACCAAATTGTCCATAATATGGAAAATTTGGCCGGAATGGATTTTTTTCCACCGGAATTAGCGTCGGTGGATTTCACCGAAAAAAAGGTGTGAAACTCGTATAACCGGCATTCCCAATGCCGGTTTATGCCACATCACGAGCCACCTGAGATTTCCACTAACAATTTCGCCCAGTCACGAGTGCCTTTCCACGTGGATACACAGTCAGCATAAACCGGCATTGGGAATGCCGGTTTTTGACTTTTTTCCGTAGCTTCACGTGCCTGCCGACACTTTCCTCTTGACCTACCAACCAAACGTCGCCACTTTTCATAAGACGGCTTTGCCAAAGCCGGTTTTAAAATTCCTTTAAATTCCTTTAAATGCACCGTAGCTACCATAAACGTCGGCACACACACACACACACACAAACATACATAATCAAACGATTACACACACACAAAAACGCAAATATGTCGCAATTTGGAGCAAACGCAACCCACCGAAACACGGACTTGCTGTTTTTACAACCCGATGACCACCATCGTTCTGCCCGTCTATTTAACGGTTCGCAAGATGCTACCGTTTATATAAAAGCTAGACGTTGTGATTCTGGATCTTGGAACCACACCGACAATATTGAAGAGGGTGTGAGAAACTGGATAGTCAGTGTTGGGTTCGACGGTGTATTACGCACCGGTTATCATAAAATCGAACATGCTCTGATTACTGCTTTGGTTGAAAGGTGGCGTCCGAGACGCACACATTCCATTTTCCCACCGGTGAAGCGACTGTTACGTTGCAGGACGTACAAGTTCTTTAGGGGCTGCCTGTAGACGGACCGGTGGTTTCCGGAAAATGGGAGTTTAAAAGCGTGGAGCAGTGGGTGAGTCAGTGTACTGACTATCTTGGGTTTGAGCCAGATGAGAGTGAAGTGGCGCAAGGTAGAGTAACAATCAAGACTCTAGTCCAGGTACTTAATATGCCCTGTTTGTCTTGATATGCTGGCTACAACAAAAGAGCTAGAGTTTATATTTTGGCTCTTTTGGGTGGGCACCTGTTCAGTGATGCAAGGTCGTATGATGTGTCGCTTAATTTTCTTCAAAACATAGCCAACCTAAGTGAAGGTGGTAGAAAAAGCTGAGGCTCCGCAGTGTTGGCCTATTTGTACCGACAACTTTGTAATGCTGCGGAGAAGAAGGACGTGAAAGGTATTCAAGGCCCGTTAATTTTACTCCAGCTTTGGGCCTGGGAGAGAATACCACTGATTGCGCCCCATACAATCCGACAGTTGGGTGCACCGGATAGTTGCCCCACTGCGTTGGTAGCAAGTAATATTTTTATCTCTACATTAGATTTTTATTATATTTGTTATTATTATTAATTTAGATTATGATTATTAGAATTAAATTTTTAAATTTTTATTATATATATTTTTTTTATATATATTTATTATTTTTATTATATTTATTATTTTTATATATTTATTATATTTATATATTTATTATATTTATATATTTATTATTTTTATTATATAATTTAAATTTTAATTTTTATATTTATTATTTATATTAAATTTTTACGATTATTATTTTGTATATTAGGTGGCATCGCCAGTTTTGTAACTATAGTCACACAACCACACCGACTCATGTGCTGGTTACATACCGTGATGCTTTCTCCGCCTTGGCAGAGGGCCAGTTTATTTGGTTTCCTTATACCGCTGTACCGAGCGACCTTGTGGATGATTGCACTCGAGACAGTGGGTTATGGGCATACACTGGATGGATTGTCTGGTGGTGTGTTGCGGAACCTCATGTACCGAACCGAGTATGCAGGCAGTTTGCATTCGGGCAAGGGGTTCCGGAACGTTACTACATATGTACAGTTACAGAGCACAAGAGGAAGCACGAGGGAAAGTTTTCCGGGGGACGAGGTACATACTCGGAGGAGAAGAAAGATGCTGAGATAGTGTGTTGGAATGATAGACAAAATCGTGACTATCATTTTAATGGACCAGCGGGGGCGGTGTTCTACCTGGCTATATGCAGTGGTATTATGATCGCACTATCTTAGTCATCACGTCTCCGGCTGCACATAACCCTCCGAACGTGTATCCAGATTGGGGCGGTGTCCAGCAAGTACAGGTAATATGTTATGCGTATTTATTTTATTTTATATTATATATTACATTTAATTTTGTTATAATATATTAATATATATATATATATATTTGTATATTAAAATTAATAAATTTAAATTTATTTTTTGCAGAACAAGATGTTTAGGGAAATCCGTGATCGTGCTTAACGGAACATGGATAGTGGAGTGGGTAACAACGCCATGTGGCAGGATTTTGTTCAACTCCCTAATGATGCTATGGGATACATACATAATCAAGAGCGGCTGAACTACGGATCGCAACAATTTGCGTTTCCCCCACCTGCGTATTATCCACGTCCTCCATCTCCTACACCACAATATGGAGGTCAGTTTCAGGGTGGTTGGGGGGATTCGCAGTTTCAGGGTGGTTGGGGTGGTTCCCAGTACGGGCAACAGATTCCGGCGGATGGTGGTGGTTCTCAGAATCAGCAGTTTTAGACTGGTGACGGTAGTTCGCAGTATCAGCAGTATCAGCAGTTTCAGCCTGGAGGTAGTGGTACTCAGCATGGGCAAGACCTGCTCAATGATTTGTTTGCTACCCCTACCCCTGGCCCTACCCCTACCCATGACTCTACTTGGCTTGGGTTGTCACCAAATATTCCTGGCGAGTATAGTCCTTGGGTACAACCCGATTTCCAAAGGGACCCTGGTACTGAAATGGTTGCACGCCGGTCTCAGTTTGCTGATAGTAGCCCGGTTCAGATTCAGTCTTTTGGTGATCATGGGTTTGACCAGCCACCCAACCCACATAATGAAGAAGCTGGCCAAAACCGACCCAGAAGATCAAACAGGATCCCTCAACCAACCAGATGTTTAACCGACAGTCGTATACACCACCAGCATCCCCCTCATTAGATGTTATGTTTGTGTTTAATATTATGTTTTTGTTTAATATTTGTTTATATCAATATTTGTTCCGAGTTTTAATATTTGTTTTATATCAATATTTGTTTCCTATTTTAATATTTGTTTATATCAATATTGTTTAAAACATTAAATATTAGATAAAAACATATTAGTAAAAAATATTTTAATAGAAAACATATTAATAAAACATAGTAATAGAAAACTTGACAATAAAAACATATTAATAGAAAACATATCAATAAAAACATAGTCATAAAAACATACATTAAAAATCATTACAATAAAAACATACATTAAAAACATTACATATTATTAAATATAAAAAAAAATTACATTTTACGTCTTGCATATAGTACAGTTGCCATCCTTCTCCTGAAATCAACTAGTTGTTCATCGGATACATCAGCTGTAACTACATTTAAGGCTTCACCAGTGAGCATGTAGTGAATAAACATACATACAAACACAACAGAGTTCTCCTTATTACCCGGATATTGACTGACATTTTTGAAGTAAATATATGACTCATACCCAGGAGGAGGTACTGGTTCAGCTGTTGCTCTGATACGTTTTGCAGAGTTATAAAACCATAGCATGTTTTTCGAGTAAAATGTGAATAAGTTTTGCATATAAACGGCCGGATGTGCAGATATATCACGGTCGTAAATGGTCAACTCATTGTCAGCAAGTTTATACTCAATAAGAAACCAATGATTCCCAAGGGTACATATTGGAATAAGGACTGAATCAATGTTTTTCCAGCCTTTGTATGGTTTTTTAATTCCATGCGTTATTTCAAAGTTTTTGCCCCAATTTTGATGATTGCAAAAATCAGCATGAAACGATATAGGCATAACTGCATACCTGGTTCTTGTGCGTTGTGTTTCCCTCTCTATTAAATTTCGATGCACCGCTTGTGATCGCCTTATCCATGCATCGACATGCTGAAAATAAGAGGAAAAAATTAAAGTTATTAAAAAAAAATTGTAAATAAAAACTTACAGTTTCCCACAATTCGTTGTCTTGCGTAAATCCTAACAGAACGCCCCAAAACGTTCTGGAACACTGTATATCTTCTGGTAAAAAACAAATTATACAATATTGGTCTTCTTCGTTCTTTCCTCTGTCACCTTCAAGGAAAAATTGCTCAACACTTTCAGCTGGTATGATAGCTTGTGAGCTGTTCTCGGAGATGTTGACCGCATCTACATCTTCGTTTACGTTGCAAATTCGTTGTATAAAGTCATTTTTCTCGTCTACTTGAAGCTCAATCCGACTGATCAACTCGCCATATTTGGACGTATTTTCCCAGTCTTTCACGCACTGGAGACGAAGGTGGTTGAGATAATCTTGTTCTAAAATTGATAGGTTTGGGTCATCCTGAATTGATTGTATGAGTTGGGTTTTTTCGTTATCAGCTATCTGGAAACTTTTGATAAGGGAGTTTAGTTTTTCCAGACGCTTTTTATCTTCTTGTATATGTTTGAAAACGGTGTCTAGGATATTGGAGGTAGTGGAATAAGAATTACTGGAAGAAGCCATGCTTATGAGATTGACTTTGTTGTAGGATATGCTAGAGAGATATAATAAGGTGATAGTGTAAATCGATAGTGTTACAGGGTGTTATTTTTTATAATAAGTTCATATGAATAGTTTTTAATAAGCCTGATTTAAAAACACCGGCTTTTAATGAAAAGCTGTAAAAGCATTGATTACACTGACATAAGCCGGATTTGCCAACACCGGCTTTTATCCATATCTCAAACCTACGTGGCATTTTCACTGGACAAGGTTTAATCTATGGATTTTCTGTCAGATTTTATGAGATAAGGTACGGTACGGTAATGAAACAGTGTATTGTTCACATCATACAGACCTTTAATAAAAAGCTTTTGATAAGCCGGATTTGCCAACACCGGCTTTTATCCATATCTCAAACCTACGTGGTATTTTCACTGGACAAGGTATAATCTCTGGATTTTCTGTCAGATTTTATGAGATAAGGTACGGTACGGTAATGAAACAGTGTATTGTTCACATCATACGGACCTTTAATAAAAAGCTTTTGATAAGCTGGATTTGCCAACACCGGCTTTTATCCATATCTCAAACCTACGTGGCATTTTCACTGGACAAGGTTTAATCTCTGGATTTTCAGTCAGATTTTATGAGATAAGGTACGGTACGGTAATGAAACAGTGTATTGTTCACATCATACAGACCTTTAATAAAAAGCTTTTGATAAGCCGGATTTGCCAACACCGGCTTTTATCCATATCTCAAACCTACGTGGCATTTTCACTGGACAAGGTTTAATCTCTGGATTTTCTGTCAGATTGTATGAGATAAGGTACGGTACGGTAATGAAACAGTGTATTTTTAACAAAATACAGACCTTTAATAAAAAGCTTTTGATAAGCCGGATTTGCCAACACCGACTTTTATCCATATCTCAAACCTACGTGGCATTTTCATTGGACAAGGTTTAATCTCTGGATTTTCTGTCAGATTTTATGACATAAGGTACGATACGGCAATGAAACAGTGTATTGTTCACATCATACAGACCTTTAATAAAAATCTTTTCATAAGCCGGATTTGCCAACACCGGCTTTTATCCATATCTCAATCCTACGTGGTATTTTCACTAGACAAAGTTTAATCTCCGGATTTTCTGTCAGATATTATGAGATAAGGTTCAGTACTTTATATATATACTACCTACATGAACTCCCAACTCTCACCTCTCATAACTCTCATACAACTCTCACATAACTCTCATACAGAAACGCTCAAACAACTCTCATTTTCCCCTAACCATGTCTGAATTTACCACACTCCTTGTTCATCTAGTTCCTTGAAATGAACTTTCATTCGAAAACGGTTACTTGATTGGCGATGCATCATCCCGTCGTATTTTTTTTCCTCTGTTCGAGAAGGTCAACCTTGCTACTTTCAAAGAGACGTCGTACAACAAATTGGTTGTGAGCAGTGAATTCTATAACCTTAAACTAACCCTGTGGTACACCTTCGGAGATCATGTTTTCCAGTGCGAAATGGTAGACGCTGCAACATTTGGAACAATATATTATTTGAGTGGCGGCAACCCTCATTATCAAGCACAAATTCAAGAACAAGTTTTCACAGTGCCTCAAAAAACATAATTTTCTTTTACAGACCAGATGAGGAACATTCAATTACACAATCCTCATCAGTCTCAAGATGGGTTTCCATCATCCTACACTGATCACTTTCAACATTCTTCTTATGCTGAGCAACCGGAGTTCCCCTCAAGGTATGCTGAACAGTATAACGAAGAAGCCCAGAACCCCGAGAGTAGTCAACACCATGGCGAACAACAAGTCCCCCTACACCAGCAAGACGAAGAGGAAGCTTTTGGTAGAAACGAGCGTTCTGATTCCGATAACGACACGGTCGAGGAATATGCACCGGAAGACTATGCAATTCTTGGAGACGCTTCGGAGGATGAAGGACGGCACGATGAGCTCGTACTTCATCGTGAATATGATCAAAGGGTCTTGGAATCAGACGCTGGTTTTGTGGGGGAGGAAGAATGGAATCGTCTTCCGTTCAACGAAGAGGACGAAACGGTGGAGTACTGGCGTGAAGGAGATGACCCACGTGCCGGAGTGTACTTCAAAAACAAGGCACAATTTGTATATGAAATCAGAATATGGTTGCTAAAATATAATAGGGAAATGTACTTGATGGACTCGAGGCCAGAGGCTTGGAAAGCAATATGCTTCACAGCGGGTCCGGACTTCCGAGGCGACGAACACATGTATCCATGTGAGTGGACTGCTAGGGGTTCAATTAGAAACAGTAGGGGATTATGGAAGCTGGCAGTTTGGAACCCAAGGCACAATTGTGTAGGGTCGGTCGTAAGAAATAACAACCGTTCTTTGTCGGCAGGCATGATTGCAACAAAAATTGGTCACCAAATCAAGTTGGACCTTACATACAAGGTAAAACACATCATTGCCACTGCCAAGGATACTTGGAACGTGGACGTGTCTTACTATAAAGCTTGGAATGCCCGTAGAATAGCCATTGAACGGCTCTACGGAACATGGGAGAGCAATTTTGATGAGCTTCCGGCGTACATTCAGGAATTGGTACACCAAAACCCCGGTACAATCGTGAAATGGTTACATGCCCAAAATGCAAACCAAGACGGTCCAGAAACATTTAGTTATGTATTTTGTAAATTACCAACTAAATATTATGATATAGTAAAAAGTAAACTGCATATATTGACATATAATAATTGTTATTTGATATGTGAGACACTAATGATATTGGATATAAATTGTTATTTGTGGTAAATTGTATTGAACACATATTGAATAACTTACGCAATCCATATTTGACTTATTTGAACGGATGCATGTGGTCCGTTTCCTTTTGAAACGGGAGTTATTCAATATGTGGGCAATGAACATAGAGGCTATTTGCTTTAGGGCTCTCCCAATTTTGTTGCGTAGTTTAATTCTAATACTCATATTAATGATTATAGTCAATTGTTTTGAAAGTAATAAAAAAAATAATATGACTAAAGAATTATGAAACGAATTTTTAATTTATTTTGGACTTTTATACGTTCTATGACGAATGTTGGGTTCATACCGTAATTTTTTCCTTCGATAGTACGTATTAAATTACAAAATACATTAAAAATCAAACCTTTAAAAACGTAGTTTAATTCTAACTAGTAAGGACTCGTGCGTTGCACGAGTCCGTACGTACAAGAGACGTTCATCGGTGTTCCTTACAAACGCCATTAAGTTTAGCAGTGGCTTTATTATCTTGGATGTTGACCGCCTTCTTTCAATGCGCTGTACATTTATTGGTTGGTTAATCTGAATTATTCGTAACTGTTAATATGTTGATTTTGAGAATATATGAGGTAAGGTTACTTATCGTTTCATTTGTACTGATTATTAGGAGGAGGTCAGCAACTGCGGACGTCTGCTATTTGCTTCCGAGGTGTTGGACAGGATTCAAAACCATTTGAATTACTCGGGTAAAATCGTTTGAATTTCTCTGAGTTATTGAAATGGTTTTGAATCCATCCTAACGATATTGCATGTCGTAGTTATCGGAGTGATGACGTCCTGAAGAAAAAGAATTATGAATAGCTACAGATTAGGAATCTTTATTGTAAGCCAAAGTGGAGATTAGGCTATGCGGAGTGGTGAGTGATGATGTGGAGTGATAGAGGTTTTTTTTAGGAGAGAGAGTGTGATTTGTAGGAGAGAGAGTGTGAGTTTAGGAAAGAGGGTGTGATGATGTGGAGTGATAGAAAATGGGTGGAGTGGTGAGTGATGATGTGGAGTGATATAAAATAGGAGAGAGAGTGTGATTTGTATGTATTTTTGATTGTTTTGGGTTGAATTTATAAACTTTTTTTCGAAAACACCAACCAATTGCTCGTGATGCAGAGGACGCCTATCACCATAACGCCCCCATAACGCCCCCACCGGAGCGGTGTGAGGGCGTTATAGGTGGTGATTTGGCACAATAACGCCCCTATAACGCACCACTCCGTCCAGTCTTATTAGTAATTAAGTACATGAGAAAAATTACCAAATTTCGGTGAATATAATATGCCTCAATAATTGCAGCGCATAGTTGCTAATACATATAATGATTAAATGGTTAAGATTTGCCCGTTTGATTTTGAAGGTCTGTAAATTAGTGAAGATAGGGTTTTGGATTTCGATTCTAGTGTGTGGACAGGAGAAAGGGGAAGAGATAAGGGTGTTGGTATGTGTTGGGAAGTGTATGTATATAAAAGGGATGTTTATAATGTTAAATCTTATCTTTTTCTATATTTTTAGTTTTGTGATGTAAAGGTTTTATTGTGTAAATGGTAAATTCATTGTTGTGAATATATGATATGGTATACTCAAAGAATGATAATAATTAGTGCATATACTTTGATGAGGTTTCTTTTTGTGTTATGTTGGAGCTATTTATTGTTTTTTGAACATTCGACTCTATTAGACGATTTCTCATTGTTGTTTGGTTTATAATTTAAACGTTTACATATAGTTCGACAAACGTTTACGATGGTTAATACAAATAGATGTTGTAAAAAAGGTAACTCGTTTTTAGATGTTTGAAACCTTAGGATGTATCCGATTCTTTTGAGGCTTTAGAACATATTCGATAGATGTTGTAAAGCTATAACGTATTTTGTAGATGTTAGTGATAGATATCTACTTAGTATGGATAGATGTTATAAGGAAACGACATATTTTTTACATGTTTCAAAATTCATAACATATCCGATAATGTTTCATAGTTTGTAATATATGCGATTCTAAAGCGTTTTTCGTTTGCCTCCACGGATGGGTCGTTGTTGTTACGAAAAAGTTGTTTGGAGTTGCTGTTGTTGTCGTTTAGAGTAGCTTCTGGTGATTTCTTATCTTGTTCATTGTTTATTTTGGGAACCTTTCCCGTTTTGTGGGGTTCAAAGTCTCTAGATTGTCTGCAAAATGTAAATATTTTTTTGTTACGGTAGTTGTAAGACCCCGGCTAAAGCGAAATACACCTGAGGCATTACAATTGTTCTTAACTCGTGTTCCTCTATTAGGTTATAATAGACACATTTAATGGTTTAAATGAATGCATTAAAGATGAATAAATGTTTTACAGAAAAGTAACCGAAAAACGACAAAAGACTTAAATTATTCATTAATGTCATTAACTAGGTCCAAGCTCTTATGTTTTCTTCAAGCAAACCTATCCATTTCATGTATCATGTAAAAAGTAAACGTCAATACAAAAGTATTGGTGAATAAACAAGTTTAAGACACGAGTATAAAGTATTAAAAAGATTACGTAATAAATAGTATAAAAGTAATATAAATGAATATGTAAAATGTAGTATAAAAGAATGTATAATAAAAGAATATATAAAGATTGTATATTATAAGCAACTATAATATGTGTATAATGGCATAACACGCGTTTGTATCAAGTCTGATGTATATCATATATGATCAAAGTCACATAGGTCCGGTCGAGGGCCTCGACATTCACAGTAACACGTCGGAATGTCTAATAACGGCCAATAGATCTATCACGTTTCCCGTTTAGTATATACATATAATGAATGATTGATTGTTTGAATGTTTGATTTATCGTGTGTGCATCCCATAATGATTGTGTCACTTGATTCATTCCAATGTTTGCCATACTACGAAAATATAGTATCAAATATGAATATAAGTACATATAAACATAAATGACTTTTACGAATGAATATAATAAGAATGACTTTTATGAATGAATACCAATATAAATGAATTACGATGAATATAATACAAAAAGTATACATATAAACATGATTATAAGTGAGTATATAAACATGAATATAAGTCTAATATGAATATAAGTATGAATCTCAATAGGAATATAAGTCTGAATATACACATAAATATAAGTATGAATATAAACATAAATATGAATATGAATCACCATATTACTATAAGTATGAATATAGACATAAAATATAAATGTGAACATAAGTATCAATTAAACATAAAAGTATGAATATAAGTATGAATATGAATGTCATGATACAACCCAAAGATTTATATAATAAAAAGGGCATCGAGTTTACTCACATGATTAAATACGGAGGTAGATACGGATACTAGATTATGAATACGGAATACGTTGAAAGGAACACCAAACTTGCCTTACAAATCTAGAATTAAGAATAAATATGAATAAGAATATATCATGAAATTAGAGTTTTCTAGATTAGAGTTTGAATAGACAAGATTAATAAGATGATGATGGTAAGCTTGAGTAACATAAAAGATAAACATGATTATGGATTATTATGATGAAAAACAATAGAATTGGGAACCTTTACAATCGATTATGGGAGGCTTGAATTTTCGATTATGGAGCTTTGTGTTGGTTCGATTTTTGACAAGAAGACATCAATTTATAGAGTTTGGAATGTGATAAAGAAAGGTCAAAATGTAACTCCCCTAATAATCAACTCCAAATTTAATTATTGTAGGTTACAAAAAGAAATGGTTAAAGAGGTGTTTAAAGCCATAAATAAGAAATGTGTAACTATTAGTGTACCACCAAACTTGAAGGCTAAAAACTAGGAAAATATTTGGAAGGTTTAAAGTATTTGCCATGAATGCAAACATACATACATACATACATAGTTCCTTGCATGCATGTATTAATTAAACTACTTGTCTTAACACATTATTAGAATTACTTGCATTTATATAAGTCCATGTGTATTAAACACATTTTAGTGTACATTAATGTACACATGCAAGATAACACATTAATAATGTTACATGATATAATAAACAAGGTTTAAATAGAATTAAGATAACCCAAATATACATAAATCAAATCGAACTTTTATAAATCGTCAAATGTATACAATTACAAAGTCCGAATTAAAGTTACAAGTCAAATATCGGGTCGGATTCAGGCACGGTGTTACAGTCTCCACAACTTTAAAGATTTTCATCCTTGAAAATTATGGTTGACTAGTGCCCGGTTGATTTATGAATAAGTGCGGATATTTGGATTTCATGTGATCTTCTTGTTCCCATGTAAACTCTGGTCCACGTTTAGATTCCCAACGTACTTTCACTATTGGAATTGAACTTCTCCTTAGTTTCTTGATTTCACGGTCTAAGATTTCAACAGGTCGCTCTACGAAGTGCATAGTCGAATCGATTTGGATTTCATCCAATGGTACATGTAGATTTTCATCAGCTAGACATTTTCGCAAATTAGATACATGAAAGATTGGATGAACATTCTCTAGTTCGGTCGGTAACTCAAGTCTATACGCAACCTTACCCACACGCTCGATAATTCTTAAGGGTCCAACGTATCTCGGGGCAAGCTTCCCTTTCTTGCTGAATCGTACCACGCCTTTCCAAGGTGAAACCTTGAGAAGAACGCGATCATACACGACAAATTCAAGAGGATTTCTACGCTTATCGGCGTAACTTTTCTGACGACTACGAGCGATGGTGAGGTTTTCGCGTATTTTTATGATTTTATCCGTTGTCTCTTGTATCAATTCGGGTCCAGTGATTTGCGTTTCCCCAATGTCTTGCCAACATACCGGCGATCTACATTTACGACCATATAAAGCTTCATAAGGGGCCATGTTTGCACTCGTATGATGACTGTTCTTGTAGGAGAATTCGATAAGTCCGAGGTGTGAGTCCCAACTACCACCGACATCGATGACACAAGTTCTCAACAAATCCTCTAGTGTTTGAATAGTACCCTCCGATTGACCATCAGTTTGAGGATGGTAAGCGGTGCTGAGATTCAAGCGAGTTCCAAGTGCGGATTGAAGAGATCTCCAAAATCGAGATATGAATCGACCATCACGGTCAGAAATGATGTCAAGCGGTACTCCATGAAGTCTTACGATTTCTTGAATGTAGATTTGAGCTAAGAGTTCGACACGATAAGTTTCACAAATAGGAATGAAGTGAGCGACTTTAGTCAAACGATCAATGATTACCCAAATATTGTCGTAACCTTTTGATGAACGTGGAAGTTTGGTTATAAAGTCCATCGCAATGCCTTCCCATTTTCGGGTTGAGTTAACAAACCTGAGGGCTTTTGATGTTCGGCTTTAACCTTCAAACAAGTTAGACATTTTTGAACGAATAAGAATATATCCTTTTTCATGCCTGACCACCAATAGGAATGCTTCAAATTATGATACATTTTATCGGCACCGGGATGAACCGAGTATCGAGTATTATGAGCTTCTTTCGTCACAAGATTACGAAGATCATCAATTGAAGGTATCCAAAGACGATCGTTGAAATAATGAAGACCATTTGGTTTGATGATTAATTGCTTTTCAATTCCACAACCCAATTCACTAGCCAAGTTTCCACCATTGATTATCTTCTGTTGCGCAATACCAATTAACGAATGAAGATCCGAAAGAACACGAATACTGTAGACTTTTGAATAAGGTTTACGACTCAAGGCGTCGGCAACAACGTTAGCCTTGCCAGGATGATATTTAATCTCACAGTCGTAATCATTAAGCAATTCAATCCATCTACGTTGCCTCATGTTTAGATCTTTTTGATTGAATAGATGCTGAAGACTATGGTGATCCGTGTAAACAATACACTTCGTACCAAAGAGATAATGTCTCCACAACTTTAGAGCGAAGATAACCGCTCCAAGTTCGAGATCATGAACGGTATAATTGACTTCGTGCTTCTTCAATTGTCTCGATGCATAAGCTATAACTTTTCCTCGTTGCATTAACACACAACCAAGACCATTTCCCGATGCATCACAATATACCACGAAATCTTCGATTCCATTAGGAAGACTAAGAACAGGAGCTTTACAAAGTTTGTCTTTAAGAATGTGAAATGCTGATTCTTGATCATCTCCCCAAACAAACTTCTCAGTTTTATGAGTAAGCTTCGTCAAAGGAATAGCGATCTTTGAGAAGTTTTCGATGAAACGACGATAATAGCCTGCCAACCCAAGAAAAGATCGAATCTCAGAAGGATTAGTTGGAATAGGCCAGTTACGAACGGCCTCGATCTTAGTGGGATCAACGTGTATTCCATTCGCATCAACTACATGACCCAAAAATTTAACTTCCTTGAGCCAAAATTCGCACTTCGAGAATTTAGCATAAAGCTTTTCTTTCTTGAGGAGTTCTACAGCAAGTCGCAAATGCGTTTCATGCTCGGCTTTGGATTTTGAATAAATGAGAATATCATCGATAAAGACTATGACGAATTTTTCGAGGTATGGTTTACAAACGCGATTCATTAGATCCATGAAAACAGCAGGTGCGTTTGTGAGTCCAAATTGCATAACCATAAACTCGAAATGACCATAGCGAGTTCGGAAGGCAGTTTTAGGAATGTCTTCTTCGGCTACTCTAAGTTGATGATAGCCCGAACGAAGGTCTATCTTAGAGAAACAAGTAGCACCTTGCAATTGATCAAACAAGTCGCCGATTCGAGGTAAAGGATAACGATTCTTGATGGTAAGTTTGTTAAGTTCACGTTAATCGATGCACATCCGAAACGAACCATCTTTCTTCTTTACAAATAAAAAAGGAGCACCCCAAAGAGAAGAACTAGGGCGAATAAAACCCTTGTCGGTTAGTTCTTGCAATTGGCTTGAAAGCTCTTGCATTTCCGAAGGAGCGAGACGATAAGGAGATTTAGCAATAGGAGTTGCATTAGGAATGAGATCAATACGGAATTCCACTTGTCGTACATGAGGTAATCCAGATACGTCTTCGGGAAAGACTTCGGGGAAATCCCGAATGATGGGAATATCTTCAAGTTTGAGCGTTTCTTTTCTTGCATCAATGATGTGAGCTAGAAACGCAGGATAACATGGAAGATCCTTCTTATGCTTATGCAAGTACCTATAAGCTTGCGTACAGGACATGAGTTTAAGTCCCTTTGATTTTGTTTCACCACAAACCGTAAGAATACTACCATCAGCACACGGAATACGAATAGATTTATCAAAGCAAATGATCTCGGCATGATGTTGGGATAACCAATCCATCCCTACGATAACGTCGAAACTACCCAAATTCATAGGCACTAAATCTATAGCAAAATCACGATTCCCTAGACTTAAGGTACAATCATTCAAAATAGAACTTAGTTTAAGAACCTTGTCATTGGCTACTTCGACACTAAGGGGATCATGAAACTTATTTCTTTTCAAAGAAAGCAAAGGTTCAAATTGGGTAGAGATAAAGCTAAGATCGGCACCCGAATCAAATAAAATGGAAGCATAAATACCATTGATGAGAAACGTACCATTAACAACTTCGTTGTTGGCTTGAGCTTGTTAAGCATTAATGACAAAAGCTCGTCCACGACCAGCGGGTTGTTGTTGAATTGGTTGAACAAGTGGTGGCTGATTTTGCTGAGCGGGTGGAGGGTTTCCTTGACGATAAGGGCAATCACGAATGAAATGATTAGGATCGCCGCAACCAAAACACCGAAATCTCGGCATATGAGCTTGGATAGGAACAGGAGGAGGAGCAAAGGTATTGATTGTCATGGGCACAACTACATTTTGCCCAACCCTACAATACTGAGAAAAATGACCAAACTTGTTGCACTTGGTGCACACTCTACAAGGTTTGCCTGCAGGATGATGATAGTTGCAACGGTTGCAAAGAGGGAAATTTTCCGGTATAGGGTTTAGTATTTCCAGGAGCTTGATGAGTAGGGGCAGTGATTACAGTTTGTTTGGTGGGTTCAACAACAGCGAAGGCTTTAGATTTATCCCCCTTCTTCTTCTTTCTAGATGACTTATCAGATTTCTTCGGTTCACTATCCTCCTTTCTCTTACCTTTACTAGAACGAACCAAAGTACCATCCTTAACATGATCATCGTTAATAGTAGCGGCTAGACGCACGGCTTCCTCTACCGTTGTCGGTCTACTACTACGAACACTGTCTCGAATAGTTGCTGGAAGACCACTTACATACTTATCGATTGCCATGGATATGGGAGTCACAAGACGAGGTACCAATAAGCTTAGTTCATGGAAACGCGTAGTGTACTCCGCGTTGTTTCCTCCAATTTGTTTCAAATTCAAGAATTCCTCATCCAACTTCTTAAGTTCGCTTTGCGGACAAAATTCTTCGGTCATAATCTGTTTGAATAAGGCCCAATCCATTTCATGAGCTACCTCCATGCCACGAGTCATTTTCTCTTGGTTCCACCAAGTAAGAGCACGACCACTAAAGACACTAGCAGCGTATTTCACATGGATATGAACAGAGGTTTCAGCTATTGAGAAAATGCTTTCAATCTTTTCAAACCATTGCAGCAAAGCAGTTGCACCATCGTTACCTACAAACTTAGGAGGATTGCATGTAGTGAAGCTCTTAAGCGATGCTCCACCATGATTGCCAACGGGAGCTTGTGCAGGAGTTTGAGTAGCTTGAAACTGTTGGATGGCTAGAGGGATCGCATTAGCCATTTGGCGAGAAACCATGGCTGCGAGACGACGTTGGTTGTTGCGTTGACGGTTGACAGCGTTGTTCAACATGCTGAAAATAAGAATGAATAAATATTAGACTCTAACGAGTAACGATAATTGACTGGGCGTACGCTTAACAATGACCAACGAATGATTTAACGAATGATTAACAGGTAATTAACGAATGAGTAATAAATAATTAACGGATGATTAACGAATGATTAACGAATGATTAACGAATGATTAACGAATGATCAACGAATGATTATTGATTCACGTATGATTAACTTATCCGTATCACTCACGTATAATTTTTAAAGAAATCATAAAATAATTAATATATAAATACGTATAAATACGAATAAAATTGAATTTTGAGGGTTACGGTTAAATCCGTAGAAATTCTCGACATATAGAGAATACCAACTCCAAAGAATCATATCGTGACCTAGGAGAGGATGACTCTCGTTCAAATTTCCCATTTTGGTATACGTAGTTGTAACGAGATACCGCTCTAGACAGAAATTGAACTACCGATCTTCCAAACCTTACAGCCTTATAACATGAACTTTTAGAATTTTAATTCAAGACGAGAAGGGTAAAACATTTCATTATTAAAGATTTGGTTTAAGTGTCGCGCTTTGGCCTAGGAGAGGAGTGTTCGTCGAGAGTTTACGAACCAGTATCGTTAACGCTTTCTCGATTAGTCACATCCAAACCTTATAATTTTTTTGAAAACGACGAATGAAGAATCTCTCAAAAGAAATTAGTAAGAGGAACACAAAAATTAGTTAAAAACAATTTTTATGATGCATGAACACACGAGGACGTGTGTGGGGTAGCTTATAGACTAGGTCGTTTTCTAACCACCTAATTCCCTATAAACACGAGCTCTGATACCAACTGTAACACCCCGGCTAAAGCGGAATACACCTGAGGCATTACAATTGTTCTTAACTCGTGTTCCTCTATTAGGTTATAATAGACACATTTAATGGTTTAAATGAATGCATTAAAGATGAATAAATGTTTTACAGAAAAGTAACCGAAAAACGACAAAAGACTTAAATTATTCATTAATGTCATTAACTAGGTCCAAGCTCTTATGTTTTATTCAAGCAAACCTATCCATTTCTTGTATCATGTAAAAAGTAAACGTCAATACAAAAGTATTGGTGAATAAACAAGTTTAAGACACGAGTATAAAGTATTAAAAAGATTACGTAATAAATAGTATAAAAGTAATATAAATGAATATGTAAAATGTAGTATAAAAGAATGTATAATAAAAGAATATATAAAGATTGTATATTATAAGCAACTATAATATGTGTATAATGGCATAACACGCGTTTGTATCAAGTCTGATATATATCATATATGATCAAAGTCACATAGGGTCCGGTCGAGGGCCTCGACATTCACAGTAACACGTCGGAATGTGTAATAACGGCCAATAGATCTATCACGTTTCCCGTTTAGTATGTACATATAATGAATGATTGATTGTTTGAATGTTTGATTTATCGTGTGTGCATCCCATAATGATTGTGTCACTTGATTCATTCCAATGTTTGCCATAATACGAAAATATAGTATCAAATATGAATATAAGTACATATAAACATAAATGACTTTACGAATGAATATAATAAGAATGACTTTTATGAATGAATACCAATATGAATGAATTACGATGAATATAATACAAAAAGTATACATATAAACATGATTATAAGTGAGTATATAAACATGAATATAAGTTTTAATATGAATATAAGTATGAATCTCAATATGAATATAAGTCTGAATATACACATAAATATAAGTATGAATATAAACATAAATATGAATATGAATCACCATATTACTATAAGTATGAATATAGACATAAAATATAAATGTTAACATAAGTATGAATTAAACATAAATGTATGTATATAAGTATGAATATGAATGTCATGATACAGCCCAAAGATTTATATAATAAAAAGGGCATCGAGTTTACTCACATGATTAAATACGGAGGTAGATACGGATACTAGATTATGAATACGGAATACGTTGAAAGGAACACCAAACTTGCCTTACAAATCTAGAAATAAGAATATATCATGAAATTAGAGTTTTCTAGATTAGAGTTTGAATAGACAAGATTAATAAGATGATGATGGTAAGCTTGAGTAACATAAAAGATAAACATGATTATGGATTATTATGATGAAAAACAATAGAATTGGGAACCTTTACAATCGATTATGAGAGGCTTGAAGTTTCGATTACGGAGCTTTGTGTTAGTTCGATTTTTGACAAGAAGACATCAATTTATAGAGTTTGGAATGTGATAAAGAAAGGTCAAAATGTAACTCCCCTAATAATCAACTCCAAATTTAATTATTGTAGGTTACAAAAAGAAATGGTTAAAGAGGTGTTTAAAGCCATAAATAAGAAATGTGTAATTATTAGTCTACCACCAAACTTGAAGGCTAAGAACTAGGAAAATATTTGGAAGGTTTAAAGTATTTGCCATGAATGCAAACATACATACATACATAGTTCCTTGCATGCATGTATTAATAAAACTACTTGTCTTAACACATTATTATAATTACTTGCATTTATATAAGTCCATGTGTATTAAACACATTTTAGTGTACATTAATGTACACATGCAAGATAACACATTAATAATGTTACATGATATAATAAACAAGGTTTAAATAGAATTAAGATAACCCAGATATACATAACTCAAATCGAACTTTTATAAATCGTCAAATGTATACAATTACAAAGTCCGAATTAAAGTTACGAGTCAAATATCGGGTCGGATTCGGGCACGGTGTTACAGTAGTAGTGATTAAATTGTTTATTTGAATATATGTACCTGTTATCATTGTCGATTTGCGTTTGGTTGGGTTGGATGTGTCGGTATCTTCTGTTGCTGTTTCCTGTGGTTCGCTTCCTTGTGTGGTACGTCTGTACGGTTTTCCTTTGAACGTGTTGATGGTTGAGTGGTGTCGATCGTACCTGTGTTGTTAGATTGGGGATTATTAATACGCGTACGGAAAGTGATTAGTTTTTTACTGTAATTACCTGGTGCATCAAACGTAAGTCGTCTAGCAACGGAGGTTCTGTCAGGTTGTTGTGTTGTCGATTTATCAGTATGACTCGGACTTATTTCGCTGGCTGGAGTCGTTGGAGTATACGGTGGTGGAGTTGTGTGTGTGGGTTCGGGTGTCATTGTTAATGTGCTTGTTGGGAGTACGGTTGGTGTGATGGTCTGTATCGGCTGCGGTTGACTTGGCACTAGCTCTATGTTTACGATTATGAAGTTGATGTTATCGGGGGTTGATTTCTTTGTCATCTCAATGTGAAACCTATGTGTGTTCAAGCCGTTTTTTCTTAAGTTTGGGGGCAACTTTTTTCGGTCTTCGTAACCCTGTTCCATTATTATCTCTTTGCAGTTGTGGCCTATAAGATTCTGCATGCATGAGTCGATCGATGTGGCCTGTAAATTTTTTGTGTCGTCCGATAGAATGACCCTTATGTTGTAGCTACGTAAATTTTGGCAGTGTTAGTTTATCATTTTTTATTTTTAATTACTACTGTTTAGTGCTTGTAATCTCACAAAAGCGTCGGCTCGCACTTTCTCCCGTGGCTAGGGCAGAACCATGCTTCCATTTGCCTGGATATTTGACTCCTGCAATTAGCGCATGTGGCACTGTACCAGGAGTTATCGAAGATAGTTTCTGTAATTCTTGCATCAACTGCTACTGTCTTCCGCTGTTGTGACCATATATGGTTTAGTGGTCAGCTAGTTGTCTGTCAATGTGATAATAGTAAGTGTGTATAGAAAATATAGGCGCGCTTACCAGTATCGTGTCATACAGCTTGTTTTGGAGGTCCTCTAACGTCATAATATCGTATGAGCGTATTATCGAGGTTTGTGTACCTGCTATAATCAATTGGCGATCGTAGATGTGAGTGGCATCAGTAGATGACAATCTTAAGGAACCTGCAAAGTTTCAAATTCGTTAGTTCAGTGATAGGTGTAACGGGAATCTAAATTTATTAAACATATATGAATTTGTAAGATTTTAGCTCCATACATTGTCGGTTTTACGTTCGTTACTGCTATAATCGTGACTGCATTCACTGCTGATAGAGCGGAAATATCTACCTTTTTCGAATCTTCAAGACATTCCTTCCACATTGTAATAGTTATGTGTTGGCCCCTGTGATATAAATGGAATAAAATGTCTGATAACTTGTATTCTCGTTATTTAAAACGTGTGTTTATTTTCTTCTTACGCAGTTTCGGTTAGAGTAAGCAATAGAGGGGGGTCGCCGTTTCTTTTGCTGTTGGTCGTCTGTCTTTTGTACTTTCCAACAAAGTCTGGGTTTATAATCTTAGTTAATATTTCTGTGTTATATGTCTTGATTGATAATTATAAAATGAGGTGTTTTCTACGTACCTGGGTAGTGTGTAGGGTTGTCGAGGAAGAGTTGCAGTTCGCCTATCGTTGTGAAGTCGAAGTATGCTTGTGGGACTTCGTTCTTGTTTTGAATGAGAGTTACCTCTGAAGCTTCACCGACATTAAGATGTATAGGGTTTCTAATAATCCTCTTGTATTTAGGCGTTTCGGTGCACGAATATTGTTGTATTCTATAGCATGATGTTAACCTTAGTTGGGATTCTAAAAACTTTTGTCCTTGATTTTCGCCAAGAATTGTGACACCGTCTCCCTGTTATAATTGAATAATTTAGATATGTAATTGATATAAGTTTAAAATATGCATATCGGCTGTGGGGTAAACTTACATTTTCATCCACGGCAAGAAACCACGTTTCTTTGTTTCGGAAATGAGGAATCCATTTTCTTAGGATTCGTAATTCTATAGGCGAGCCGTCACATCCGTTTTCAAGATCTTTGATATGTACCATATTTTCCTGTTCTGAGACAATAGCAAATATTTGTTAATCGATAATTCAGAAATACCAGATGCAAATGTAAATATGTACGTGTTTGAATGTATTAGTACTGTTTACGTTAGTTACCTCTATTGTTAGTTGTTTGATGCGAGATTTTGTATACTCTGTATATGGTGTGTATGTGTTTAAGTAATAGCTACGTATCGGTATACTTTTCTGTCGTTTTACAGTGTGTTTTCTAGGCTATCAACGTATGACAAAAAATCCTTGTAGACTATATTTTTCGTATATTGAGAAAATTCTCTATTTTCGTTCGTGATTAGTACTTTTATCGAATCTGGGGATGTGTCTCTGGACAATGCCACGTATAACTGACCATGGCCAAATATCGGAGTGGGTAAGAACACGCCTATTCGTTTCAACGACTGCCCCTGGCTTTTATTAATTTTCATAGCGTACGATATTTTACAGGGGAATTGTTTTCGATTAAAGGTAAACGGAAGCTCTGGATCGTGGTAAGTAAATTTTATTCTAGGGAGGTAGATTTTCTGTCCGATACACGCTCCAATGATAATGACAGCCTCAATGATTGTTGGCATTAATTGAGTAACAATAAGTCTTGTACCATTACATAGACCATTCTTCTTGTTCATATTACGGAAAAGGATAATTGGGACGTTCTTTTTCAAATCCAACTTATGTAACGGAATGCTAGGAAAATTTAGCTGATTCAAATATTCCTCCGGATACAGTAACTCTACGTCTGATCCCGTAAGGGTGTGAGGCGTTATTGAATCAATGTTGTAGTATGAGGTAACAGGTCCTGAGGTGCTATTTAAAACCATAGAGTTGATATCTTAATTTGTGGAATTTTTCGGACATACAATTGCCCTGTTGCAAAGGGTTTCTGGAGTTGGATGGAGAAGTGTCGTAGGCTCGTATACAAAATCGATTAGCTGTTGTACGCCGGATGTACCGTCAGTTATAAGAAAAGGATCTGGGATTTGAATATGGGAGGCATATTTAGGATCAGCTACATCTGGAGTGTCGAGCATTCCATTTCCAATGTCTAGAAGCCATTTCGCAAAAAGAGCGGAATCTGTGCATATGTAATTGCCTATAGTCGAACGTGACAGACGCATGTTATACGATAATTTGTATAACGCAAACTGTGACCATAGGTAAGAATTCGGCAGAGTCGCAAGCATTATATCTTTATGACCTTTTTTCCGCTTTATAGGCAACGTTTGTCTGAAATCTCCTCCAAGTAACACTGACATTCCACCGAACGGTTTTTCCTTGATTTCTAATATGTCTCTAAACGTACGATTTACACATTCAAAGCACCTCCGGTCATTCATTGTCGCCTCGTCCCAGATGATCATGCGTGTTCGTTTTAGCAGTTCAGCTAACTGTGTTCTTTTTTTGATATTGCAGACGGATGAGTCGGCTAGGTTTATAGGAATATTAAATCTAGAATGCGCGGTCCTACCGTTTGGCAAAAGAAGCGAGGCAATACCTGACGAAGCAACCGCTAACACAATTCTGTCAGTGGATCTAAAATAAGCGAGTATTGTAGACCAGAGATACGTTTTCCCAGTTCCGTCATGCCCGTACACAAATAACAGAGTTTGTTTTTTCAGTATCTCATCACTCCGTACTCTGTTATGTGTCATTTCTGAATGCTGTCTAGCAAGGGAAATTTTATCGTATGATGTTTCCTTTAACCGTAGTCGGGTTTTCAACACAGCCAACATATTCGAAGACGGAAGTGGTAGACCGAAGGAAGTCAATGTGCTTGGAGGAGATGATGCATTCAGTTTCCGTTCAAGTTCGAAAAGAATATGTTGCTGCAAACTGTGTTCTGATATAGTACCATCTGAACAAGGTAAAGTCTTGGATACCTGATATACGATGTCGTCTCCCATCTTTTGCCATGCGTTATTCCAGAGTTCCTTTGGATCGCTCACTTCGCAGAATAGCAATAAATTGCAGAAAAGTGATCTTAACTCTGGAGAAGATGCCCATAAAGATGCGTCAGTAAAAGCGGTAAGCCACTCCTTGTCATCGCCTGTAAGGCCGAGAGCTTCACTAGCAAGACGATGAGACGAATATACAACACCGTTCACAGTATGAATATCGTTGAAAGATTGAAAGCCTCTTTGATGGCACAAGACTATTCTCAAATAAAAGAGTTCTCCAACAGTTGGATGTACGTACACCATTCGACCAACTGGTACGACATTTTTTTTGGTTCTGTAGATCCATTCCTTTTTACCCGCATTCCATGTATATAGCGATGGATATTAAGTATATGTTAAATGAAGGCCGTCCGGATCCCACCTGTTACTTCTTAACCATCGCGACAACGTAGAATTACCAAAGCTGACACTATTCAGTAAGCTTTGTAAGCTGCAGCTGTCGTCAAATGTGACAGTTTGCATATGTTCTAATTGCACTTGAAATGTTTGAACAGAAGGCTCTCTCTCATGTATCAGAAAATTAAGAAGGCGCCACGCGGCCTCATGCGGGCATATAAATCTACCGTCTACAAAATTTTCGATCTTGTTTACCGTCTTTAACGGTGTAGCAGAGGAATCAGCAGAAGCAGAAGATGTCTGTGGATTATGAATAGGTTGAGCACACGTTTCACTCTTCCGTAAATAGAAAGCCACCCGTTCTACTCCTTTCGAGATGTACTTAAATAGGTATTTGATCATCATGTTCCAACCACAATATTCTACATTAATATGTGCGTTAAACCGACTACACAGAAGCTTATTGTAAGGAACTATAAACCCGTTGTGAACTCGAACCCCATTCTGCATCGTTGTCGTAGGATTAAACGACTTTGGGAATCTCTTTTTACAGGCACCATCTCGCATACAAGGAGAGCTAAAATTGGCGAAACCGCGTGGACCGTGCACCATACAAGCAGTGATCGTTGAATATAACGTAGGTTCTTCAACGGGATCAGGTAACTCTGCTGTCATATATTTATCGACCTCTGAAGCTACTTATATTTTGGAAGCTTCGTCAACCCATACAAGAGTATGACAGTGTGGAAGCCCGCGTTTCTGGAATTCTATTGTATACAAATCTAAAGACAGAACACAAACTACACGATGAGAAGGAAAAAAAGGAGGTATAAATGCAGTTAAGAAACACGCGAAGAAAAAATAAAAACTTACATGCGGTTACAGAACCGAACGGCTTCTCTTCCTTTAGATATTTGATAAAATGGATGACTTTCATACTAAAGACCCTAGAAATAATATCTGGCCTATTCTGACAATGGCCCATATTATTCGATTCCATAAACCTCGTTATCTCAGGCCAATTAGTGTTACATGTAAACGTAATAAAGTACTGAGGATTGCCATATACACGACATTAAGCAATGGCGTCCTGATAGTGCTTATACATATAACGTGGGCCACCAACGACAGAAGCGGGCAAAAAAATTCGTTTGCCAATTTGTTTTCCCACTAAATCCCCTTTAGAGATCGCGTCAAAGACCCCGGCCATGTACTCGGAACGTAAACTATTCTGGTGCGTTATAAAGTATTCGAGCCTGCTGTCCTCTACACAAAGGTACGCATCCAGTAAAAACTGCTGAAATAATCTACCTCCGTGAAGTACAAGAGAGAAGACATCGCGACGCGTATGTAAAATGTAGCTATAGTACATATTAACAGTAAGAGATCTACCTTGTCTACCTACGATAGGACTTAACTTTAAAGATGGAGACCAACTGACTTCGCCATACGGGAATAGTAAGGGATATTGAAGAGGAATATAAGATTGATGAAGCTTACTTATGCGATGAGGACGATCACTGTTTGACCGAATGATAATGTCGTATGAATTAGCGTTTGGGTCTTCAGCAACAATAATGGGACCCACAGTTCCTTCCTTCGGCAGAGCGTATCTACTATCAGAAATGTTACTATATAATCTCACAGCATATTCATGAAGATTATTATATTCAGCAATCTCAACGGCCTTCCGAAAAGTACGTACATACTCATTACAAGAGAGCAGGGTGCGGTTCAGAATAGCTACTACCTCGGGTTTCAAACTATCTTCCGCATCCGAAGTGGAGAAAAACCTCAATCGGTTTTCGACCTGGTTTATAGTGTCATACACATACATCTGCAGAAAACGGGGGGATTCGGAGGGTGAGGACACAACGAACCGATATAATGTGAAACCTGACCAGATACTTTAAAGGTATACGGACCACGACCAGTGTTTACAGAATTGTCAACCTCAGCACCGAATGATGTCATAGAAAACATAGAATTGTAGGCTCTAATATTACGCATAAAATGAGCATCCTGATAGAGGGTAATCAAAGCAGGCGGTGGCAGAACGTGAATGGGCAAAACAACCGACCCGGCTTTACAACACTGATTATACATTGGAGCAGCGGCCCGAGAGGAATTTAAAAGTCTCTCCTCATACCAGAAAAGAGCCCCACAGTGACGGCAAGACCAATTAGCATCACCACAGTCAAAATACAAAGGCAGACAATCATTAGAAGATACTACAGTAGGCAAAGGCAGACGACGACGCATAGCTGTACGACGAACAGGGCGGGAAGATAGGGGCCAGACAACACCCTCCGCAAGAGAACTACCCCACATACCAAAGAAATACTCCAAAAACATTTTTACAAAAGAAAGAGTAGCAAAGGTTCGATATTACGACTTTCCTATTATGCACTGACAACTGTGCAGCAGAGAAAAATAAAGATAAAGAGATCGACGCAGACAAAACAAATGTCACGAAAATACGGTAAACACAGATCCATAAGGTAACGTTGTACGACCATATAGAAAGGCAATAAGTAATCTATATTGGAACGGTAAACTATCTTAGGCAGACTATCTCAAAACCGATTCAATAGCAATGTCAAAAGCGTCTACAAACCTAAACCATGTCCTAATCCATACTCTATTAGGTCCAACATTATTCTCTTTTCACTAAAAACTAAATTACCCAAAATCAATATAATTTGAACAAAAATATGTTACAAAATTAATTCCCATTACAACAGCAACTGAATAAATCTTATATTAACAACTGGTATCAATAAATCTAATATCAAGAACTGATACAAATATTACATACACGAATTCCAAACAACCACTCAAAAAAAGAAAACGAAGAATGTAGCAGCATAGATTAAGAGAAAACTTGTTCCGATAAGATTTAGAGGCCGACGAAATACATCAAGACGAGGCGTTAGCAGATACAGTCGGAAGCAAGAGTAGAAACGCGAAGGTGAGAAAGCTGAGTCACAGGACACGTGGAGATAGTAAAATTCAAATCACACTCACGGTAACATTAAAGAAGGCCCAAATAAAATTTAAGAAGACACACAATTAAAGAAGGCCCAAATAAGAAGACCCAAACCAGTATAAATTTTTTATAATTTTTTACGCGGAAAACGAAAAACAAATGAGAATTAAATAGATAGAGTAATACTCATATTAATGATTACAGTTTTATTTTTAGGTATGTATTTTGGGCTTTTGGACCTGCCTTTCAAGCATTCAAGGATTGTATTCCCTACGTAGTAGTCGATGGCACCCATTTGAAAGGAAACTATCGCGGGAAGCTTCTTACAGCCGTGACGAAAAACGCAAACGGGAATATACTTCCTCTTGCTTTCGCCATGGTTGATAATGAATCAAACGAGAGCTGGCGATGGTTTTTGCACAACTTCTGGAACAATGTTGCCGTACTTCATTCAGATAGAGCCTTGTGTGTGATTTCAGACCGTCATCCAGGTTTGATCAACGCAATGGCTGAAATGGATGACTGGCATCATCGTTACTGTCTACGACACATAAGGAGTAACCTTATGACGACGTTTAAAGACCACAAGTTGAAAAAAATGGTGTTGGCAGGTCGGCACTGCAACTCAACGGATAAAGTATAGGTACGCGGTTTCGCAATTGAGAGGGATAAAACAAGAAGCTTGGGATTGGCTGAAAGCAATTGGTCTGAGGAAGTGGACATTATTCCATGATAAGGACTACGTACGTTGGGGAAACACCACTTCAAACAATGAAGAATCATACAACAATGTGATACGCACAGTGCACATGATGCCTATCAAGGCATGTATAGAAGGTACGTTCAACCTTACAAGAGCACACTTTGTACAAAATTACGAGAAATCTACAAACTGCAATACACCTCTTGCAATAGCCATGTGGAATCTCTACACTGGTCAGGAATCATATGCCACTCATCAGACCGTAACACCTTACAATATCTCAGAGGGTGTTTATGAGTGTCGCACAAATGACCCCACAACCATGGGTGGGGAAAACACATACACAGTCACTTTTCCCGAAATGTCTTGTACTTGTGGAAAGTGGAAAATGCAGAGGATTGTTTGTTCCCATGGCATGGCTGTTGATGGACACGTGAACGGTCCGACTTGAAGAAACCATGAAGCTGCTCCTGTAATGGCTTTGAAATTCTATAGCACAGATAAGTGGAGAAAGCAATATAACGCACGGTTTCGGCCACTAGGACACATCGACTACTAGAGAAAACCGAACTGGACCATCGTGGCGGATTCAAGAATGATAATTACAAAAAGGGGAAGAAAGAAACAAAGAAGAATCCGTAACAAAATGGACCAGCCAAGCGGAAGTGCAAGTGGAAGTAGAACTCGAACGTGTAGTGGTTGTGGACAAACGGGTCAGCCGCAGCCGGAATTGCCCACGTAACCAAAATTAATGTGTATCGTAACTTCTTCATTCTATCTTTTTATGTAATCACTTGTTCATTCTAAATTGGGATTAAGAGGGCCATTTCTTACTTTTAAGTTGTTATTTTTTGTGAAAAAAAAAAAATTTCTGTCCATTTTATACATAGCATAAATCATACAAAAAAAAACCAAAAAGAATAATCTAACTTTTATAAACTTTAAAACATTAACATATTAACAAAACAAAATTCGGAATTTTTCATAAAAATCATCACATTACATAAATAATAACCCTAAACACTAACACATAACCATTTTCAAAACATAAAAACTAACCAAAGTGATTTTTTGGCATTTTGTACATAGCATAAAACACACGAAAAAAACAAGAAATAAAATATAACTTTTACAAACTCTAAAACAATAACATATTAACAAAATACAATTTGAAAATTTTCATAAAAATCATAAAATTACATACATAATTAACCCTAAACACTAACACTTAACCATTTTCAAAACAAAAAAAAAAACTAAAAACCTAAACCGCCTAACAATACCGGAAACCGCCTTAGAAAACCGCCAAAAATTTAATCATAAACCGGCATTCCCAATGTCGTCTTATGACACGTAGGATAAAGTGCACTCGTGACTGGGCGAAACTGTTAGTGGAAATCCAATGTGAATCGTGATGTGGCCTAAACCGGCATTGGGAATGCCGGTTATACGAGTTTCACAACTTTTTTCAAGTGAAATCCACCGGCGCTAATTCCGGTGAAGAAAAATCCATTCCGGCCAAATTTTCCATAATATGCCTCAAAAAACCAATTATATAACAAAGTTTAACAATCATAAAACTTCATTAAATACTTTTAAAACTTCGTCACGTTTCATTATATCTAAATATAACCAAAATTTATAAAAACATTTAACAGTGAAGAAAAGTCACATTTTTATCTAAACGTGTAGAAGAGTTACAATTCTTTCTACATCAACTTAATTGAAGATTGATATGGATCGAGAAGCAGTAAAGGTAAACAAATATTCAACCTATTAACGCGTTGATAATTATTAGAGAAACTCGGTTTCTAAAAACTCTAACAATTGTTGTCCCTAAATCTATACATCGGTATCACTATATATAGACTATGATAAGTAGTATACGTATTGGATTAGAATACGTATTGGATTACAATTCTTATTATTGAGGAATAAGAAACTCTCCATGTGAATGGGTCGACCCACAGCCTAAAGCCCATGGACGATCCAACCATTCTCCAACAATCACCGCCTGAATGGTTGAAGCGGCAATTCTCCCAAACTTGACTCGTGCTAAGGCCTTCGTTAGAGGATCCGCTACTTGACTGGTTCTCGCTACGTGTTCGACTTCAACTTGCTCGTTTTCCACACGCTCACGAATGAAGTGGTAACGAGTGTGAATGTGTTTGCTCCTTCCATGAAACACAAGATTTTTAGACAATGCAATTGCTGATTTGTTGTCTATACGAAGCAACACCTTTTGCTTCTCTAATCCGGTTACTTTCGCGAGTAACTCTCTTAGCCAAACTGCTTGACACGCCGCTGAAGTAGCTGCCATGAACTCGGCTTCACATGACGATAAGGCCACGGTATCTTGCTTTTGTGAACACCACGTGATAGCAGATTTTCCAAGAAAGAAAATATCACCAGTAGTGCTCCGACCATCATCCACATCTACATTATGACTGTTGTCACTATAACCCAGAAGTTTCAACTCATCGCATCTCTCGTATCTTATTCCAAGTGAAATTGTACCGCGAAGGTATCGAAGGATTTTCTTGACTGCATTCGCATGACATTCTCTCGGACTTTGCATATAACGACTCACTATCCCGACGGAGTAAGCTAAGTCCGGACGAGTATGAAGAAGGTAGCGTAAGCACCCTACTACCCTCCGATAATGGGTGGCTTCAACTTCTTTTTCATCTGTGGCTTTCGATAACTTTAGTCCCGGTTCCATTGGACATTCGGTAGCATTGCATTCATTCATGCTCGTTTCTTTCAAGATTTTCATAGCATAGTTCGCTTGCTTGATTGTTATACCATCATTTTCTTGAGAAACTTCAATTCCCAAGTAATAAGTCAACAAACCAAGATCATATATTTCAAGCTTTGAAGACATCATGCTTTTGAATTGGTTCGTTATTTCATGACACGTTCCCGTTACAAATAAATCATTTACGTACACAGCCATAATGATGTATTCACCTCTCGAAACCTTTTTGTAAATTGCTGTTTCATGCAAGCATCGTTTAAAATCCATTCCTCGTAGGATGCCATCAAGTTTAATGTTCCATGCCCTTGGAGCTTGTCGTAAGCCATACAGAGCTTTTGATAACATGTAAACTTTTTCTTGCTCTCCCTCCTTTACGAAACCCTCGGGTTGACATACGTGCACTTCTTCTTTCAATTCACCGTGTAAGAAGGCCGTCTTTACATCTAAGTGGTAAATCTTCCATCCTTTCCCGGACGCAAGAGAAATCAATAATCGTATTGTCTCGAGTCGTGCTGCTGGCGCGAAGACTTCATCAAAATCAATGCCGTATTCTTGAACATAGCCTTTTGCTACAGGTCGAGCTTTGTACCTTGATATTGAACCGTCCGCATGTCTTTTGATTTTAAATAACCACTTTAGTTCGATTGCTTTGGCATGCTTGGGTAGGGTCACTAGCTTCCAAGTTTTGTTTTTTTCGATTGACTCGATCTTGCTTATCATCGCGTTAAGCCATTCAGCGTTCAATATGGCTTCTTTAAAATTCCTTGGCTCCTAATCACATGTTAGCATCAATTCGTACATGTTTAGTTCATAGTCTTGTAAACGGATAGGTAAAACCGAGGCACGATTGGAACGACGTACCGAGTTAGCATCAAATTCCTTATGCCAGTCGGACCTGTGATCGTTACTCGACACAGATTCTGTTGAGGTTGGAGCTTCCACCGTTGGGCTCATCGCTGACTGTGGGCTCATTGCTCCTGGACTTGCTTCGAAGGATTGTTGCGTCGTGGAAGTGGGTTCGGTTTCCGTCGGGTTCATAGGAATAGGCTCATTTGTCACCAAGTATGGTATTACAAATGTGCCAGACTCAGTTTGATTTCTGCTACTGCCTTCATGCACTTAACCTTTTTTATTCCAATTCCATGCCACTTTTTCGTTGTAAGAAACATTTCAACTTATGATGATTTTGTTATCCTTTGGGTTGAATAAGCGAACACCACCTGAACCGGGTTCCTTTCCAAAATAAACCAATGACCTTGATCTATCGTCTAGTTTGTTTAGATGTTTCGAAACAATCCTTTCGTACGCGACACATCCGAACACCCGAACACCTTCAAGACTCGGTTTTTGTCCATAGAATTTCTCATAAGGTGTAACTTCTACCAATGCTCGCGTAGGGGTACGATTAATGATATAAGTTGCATGCCGAACGGCTTCACCCCAAAATTGATTTGGAACTCCTCTTGCTTTCATAAGACATCGTGTCATCTCGATAAGGGTTCGGTTTCTTCGTTCCACTATGCCGTTTTGTTGGGGCGAGTAAGGAGTTGTTAACATTTTTGCAACACCTTCTTCATCCCAAAATCGATTAAAATCGTTTGAAGTAAATTCACCGCCTCTATCCGTATGAAAGGTTTTTATTACTTTGTCGGTTCGGTTTTCGATTGACCTTTTAAATCTTTTGATTACTTCCGCTGCGGCGCTTTTATGTTTCAAAAAAAACGACCACATGTATCTCGAAAAATCATCAAAGAGAACTAAGATATAAATATTACCGGCTTGAGTGGGAGGCTCAATCGGTCCGCAAATATCTCCGTGGAAGACTTCGAGAATATTTGTCGACTTATACTTTGTTTTCTTCGAGAACGTGTGTTTATGTTGTTTGCCTATCACGCAAACTTCACAAACTTTATCTTGATGATTTAAAGCTCGTACTCCGTTAGTCAACTTGTGCATCATCTTCATTGCGCCGAAGTTGATATGGTCGAGACGCTTATGCCACAACCAAGACTCATCATCACTTTTTGTTATTAAACAAAGAGGTTTTCCAACATTTAGTCGGGTTTTATAAAGGCGATTTTCACATCGCGGGACCTTCATGAGCAACTTCCCATTTCGATCTTTCATTGTCAGGAAATCACCATAAAGTCGGATATCACATCCGGATAACGTACACTGGCCGAGACTTATAACATTGCTTTGAAGTGATGGAATATAGTAAACATTTTTCATTATTTTCCGATCTCCGTATTTATCAACAAACAGAATCGATCCCTTCCCTTTTATAAGTACGCACGAGCCATCTCCAAATCTTACTTTTCCCGTTATACGTTCATTCAATTCCGAAAAATAAGAATATGTTCCGGGCATGTGATTTCTTGCGCCATTGTCGAGGTACCAAACATTGTCGTTGTCTTGGTTTGGTACGGCTTTGGGAGGGACATATTTGTCTTCATTTAAAAACACAGTATCTTTTTTCATCGTAAAAAATGTTCCATCCTCGTGATTCTCACCTTCTTGAGTTTGATTAAGGTTTTCTTCATGGTTACGCCATCGGTCCAGGCATCTCGACACAAAGTGTCCATACTTGTCACAACGGTAACATTTAATTTGAGACATGTCTCGCTTCTCATTATTATTACTTTTTTTTTTCATCGCCTTGGTTATCATGTCTCTGGGTGTTACCTCTACCACGACCACGTCCACCCCCTCGTCCCCTTCCGTATGATCCACGTCCTCTGCCACGACTCGAGTCTTGATTTCGATTGGATTTTTTCAGTTTTGGCATACATTAGCTTTTCACCGGAATCGGACGCATTATCAGTATCTTTTGTCCGTTCCTCGTAAGCTTTTAGCCTTCCAACAACATCTTCATATGAAACCGATTTTAAATCCAAAACTTGTTCAAGTGCCGCTACGATGTGCACGAATCGTTTAGAAAGGCGTGTAAGAAATTTCTTCACTAACTTCTCTTGCGAAATCCTTCCTCCGAGTGACGCCGAAACAGCTGCAATACCTGAAAGTTTTGAAGAAAAGTCATCAATCGTACCTGTTTCTTTCATCTTTAAAGATTCGAATTCCGAAGTCAAGGTTTGCAAACGTGCTTCCTTCACCTGATATGCACCTAAGTTTCGGGATTTGATCGCATCCAACATCTCCTTTGCTGTCGTGAGATCTCCGATTTGTAGGATCAAGTCTTCCGGAATTGATTGAAACAAAAAACCCATCACGATGTTGTTTTTCTTTGCATCCGTTGATCCCGGATCAACTACCTCCCAAACTTCATGAATGTCTAGTAAGACCTTCATTCGCATGTGACATATGGTGTAATTCAAAGCTGTTAGTTACGGGCACTGAAACGCGATCGAGTGTTTCTCCTTTGCGGAGGGATTTGTATCGCTGGCCGACGACATGATCAATCAGAACCGCTATATTGTGATTATCAATAATTAAAGAAAAAACTCCTTTAACTATTATAAAAATCCAAAGTTCACCAAGTAAACCAAAACAAAAAAAAAAAAAAAAAAAAAAACTTTGCTGCTTTTTTTTTTTTCTTCACTCGTTTGCTAGTTTATTTTTTTTCCTTATTGGGCTTTTATAAAAACACAAATTAGGCCAAATCTGTAAAAACCCAAACCATCTACCTGTTGTCTTCTTCACGTGTTCAAACAGAGGAGAAAAAAACAACCGCCAAGTTATTCCCTTTTTTTTTTTTTTTTTTTTTTTAAGCCTGCCCCAAATTTTCGTAAGCCCAACAAAGAACACAGAACACTTCTCTTCTTGGTAGCTGACGAACACAGAACATAAAACAAAAACCCTTTCACGCTTTTTCGCAAACCTGAAAATCAAAGCTTCAAACCTTCCTCTTTTGAACTACGATTAACCGTGGCTCTGATACCAATTGAAGATTGATATGGATCGAAAAGCAGTAAAGGTAAACAAATATTCAACCTATTAACGCGTTTATTATTATTAGAGAAACTTGGTTTCTAAAAACTCTAACAATTGTTGTCCCTAAATCTATACATCGGTATCACTATATATAGACTATGATAAGTAGTATACGTATTGGATTAGAATACGTATTGGATTACAATTCTTATTATTGGGGAATAAGAAACTCTCCATGTGAATGGGTCGACCCGCAGCCTAAAGCCCATGGACGATCCAACCATTCTCCAACAATCTTATCATCTAGTCCTACTACCACTTTACCAGTGTCGTAAGCTTTTTCGAATACTTATGTTCGTAATCCACCATACTCTATATATAACAATTGAGCCTCAATCGAAATTAAAATATAACATCTATTTCACTATGATCAACTACTGGTCTTGGTGGTGGGAAGTCGATAACAAAAAAGACGAACTAGCTCGTACAATTCTCACCATATGTCTTCCAATAACATTACTTATGTTGTACAAGTGGACGGTTTTGTTAACAAGAAAGTGCAAAACACCATTGCCACCAGGACCCTACGGCTTACCAGTTGTAGGGTACCTTCCGTTTCTGTGCTCCAACTTACACGAAAGATTCAGAGAGATGAGTCACACGTATGGCCCAATTTTCAGCCTGTGGCTCGGAAGTAAGTTTCACGTTGTGGTGAACTCTATGGAGTTGGCCAAAGTTGTGGCTCTTGAACTTGACAACACTTTTGCTAACCGTAATCCTCCAGTCACGGCCATGACCATCACTCATGGTGGACTTGATGTTGTTTGGTCTAACAACAAAACACATTGGCGTCACTTGCGTAAACTTTTGGTTAGTCGAATCATGAGTAATGCAAGTCTTGAAGCTAGTCAGCATCTTAGAATAAATGAAGTTAGAAAAACAGTAAGTAATGCTTACGCTAGAATTGGGACAGAGGTTGATGTTAATGAAGTCGCTTTTGATACAGAACTTAATGTTGTCAGAAATATGTTATGGGGTTGTAGCAATTGTGGTGAGGAAAATGATATTTTAGAAGGGTTTCGAAAAGTTGAGTTTAAGATTATTGAGTTGTTAGGAGCACCTAATATATCTGATTTTATTCCAATGTTAACGTGGTTTGATATACAAGGAAGACTTAGATAAATGCAGAAACAAAGGAAACATCTTGATAGGATTTTCGACTACATAATAAAAGAAAGAGTTAAAGCTAACTCGAGAAAAATGAAAGGGGGAATCAAGGCAGATGGAACGAAGGATTTTGTGCAAATCATGTTAGAGCTTCAAGATAAGAAAGAGGCTTCAATATCCTTTGATATATATAAAATGAAGGCCCTACTATTTGTAAGTTGCCTCCTAAATCGTTGTTTTTACTTACTATGTACATATTAACATAACTTATACTAAATGACCAAAAATGTCTATAACAGGATATCTTGACAGGAATGACAGACACAACATCGACGATGGTTGAGTGGGTGATGTCAATGATTTTGCATAATCCATGTGTAAAAACAAAGATTCAGGAAGAATTAACAACAGTTATTGGTATGAACAATATCGTTGAAGAATCTCATCTGGCCAAATTAGCATATTTGGATGCAGTTGTTAAAGAGATATTTAGACTACATCCCCCACTTCCTCTTTTAATGCAGAGATGCCCCGATGGATCTTGCACATTTGGTGGATACAGTATTCCAAAGGGTACTAGTGTCTACATTAACGTTTGGGCGGTTCATCGAGATCCCAAGAACTGGACCAATCCATTGGAATTCAAACCAGAGAGATTCTTGAAGGGAAAATGGGATTACAATGGAAATAATTTGAATTTTTTCCATTTGGATCAGGAAGAAGAATATGTCCCGGAATTCCCCTGGGGGAGAAGATGTTGATGTATATTTTAGCATCTCTTTTGCATTCTTTCGATTAGAGCTTGCCAAAAGAAAAAGAGCTTGACGTTTCTGATGCGTTTGGATTTGTTACCAAGAAAAGAAAACCACTGGTTGCGATACCTTCCCGAAGATTATCTGATCCAAGCCTTTACTTATGATCAATATAGCTATGTTGTTTAATTACTAAGGTATTGTTTCTTTCCTCTGAATAAATCTATAGTAGCTAGGAAAGGGTAAGATATCCTGGAAAAAATAAAGTTTATTAAGGTATTAGTAAGAAATGTGACCAGTAACTCCATGCAGTTGGAGTTTTTCTTTTTCATAAGATTTGATCCCCATTATCATAGTTTTAGTCGGAAATAATGCACAATTTGTCTGCATCTCCAAATGATGGCGCTAAGGAAATTTAATAAATGGAAGTCCTCACATTCTCTTAATAAGCTAGTAAATCAGTAACAGATTGTAGCGCGCTAAGATGGCTTTTTGATAATAAATTATGTGTTTTGAGTAATTAGATAAACGGTTTGTTGGAGCATAAACGCTTTTGTTTGTAGTTTGTATTTAATTAGAACGTGTCGTGTAATATAAATGTATTTAGCTCGAGTTGTAAAGTTTCGGAGCATTTATATAACTATTTAGGTTTTTGGTCAAACCTATAAATAGTCATCATAAATGCATATTAAATGCAACTTTAAGAGATAGAAAGTGCAGATTTCTAGAGAGAGAAAGTCAATTTCGGGTCTACAGAGAGAAACACTTTCGAGAGGTCTAAAGTCGTTCAAATCAATTGTATTTGATATTATTCGTAGTGTTTAACATTATGTTAGTTCTAATAATATCAATCTTGGTTAAATCGTGAGTTTACCACTTTATATTCTCTATTTACTTATTCCGCTCTAAAATAGAGATTTAGTCCAAATCGAGGTTCGGGAAAGGCGACCAACAAGTGGTATCAGAGCATCTATACTTGTTATAGGGGTTTTTGGACTCGTTTGGTGATTTCACGGTTTACTTTGACGGGGTAATTTGTAGATCTAGGACGTTTCCGAGGGTGTTTGGAGCTGAAATTGAAGATTTAGGCTAGGTTTATTGTATACTTGATATCTGCAGAATATGGCTTTTTAGCTCCACGTTTCTGTTCGTTTTTTTCGACGTGTTTGACAAATTCAGCGAGTGAAACTGTCGGTTTTTTTATTCGTCAACGAAACTGTAGAGAAAGTGTAGAGAAACTGTAACAAAACTGTAACAAAACTGTAACGAAACTATAGTTTTGGGAGGACAGTTTTTGTGAAGAAGACAGTTTCGCTAGGGGTAGTTTCGTCATTCTCTGCACCGAAACTGTTCTGCAGTTGGTGTTCGTTTTCGCGTTTTCTAGCTGTTACTCTGCTCGTTTCTCGTTAGAATTGTTCGGGAAGTGTTAGGTTAGTTTTTATGGTCTTTCGTTCAGTGTTCACAAGTATTCGGGATTGTGTGAAGATTCGGGTGAAGATTTGTGCGAAGAATTAGAGTTTCGGGTTTTTCAAGCGGTTTTAAGTTAGTAATTGGAATGGCGCTTTCTAATAATGCTGTCCCCATTCACACAAAATTTGTTCGTCCAACTGATATTAACAGTGCAACTGGTGTAGTTACTTTGCGTCATATGGATACTTATTAGGATGTTGAAAGAGTTGCTTACTTCAAAGATCAAAAGGCACTAGGGACGATCAGGTTTTGCTTAAGGGATGAAATAAACTCAGTTTCAGAAAAATTAACAACACACATGACTTATGGAATGCCGTTATGAAGAGATATGGAGGGACCGAAGCTATGAAACTTTAAGAGAGAGAAAGTGCAGATTTCTATAGAGACAAAGTCAATTTCGGGTCTAGAGAGAGAAACACTTTCGAGAGGTCTAAAGTCGTTCTAATCAATTGTATTTGATATTATTCGTAGTGTTTAACATTACGTTAGTTCTAATAATATCAATCTTTAATTAAATCGTGAGTTTACCGCTTTATATTCTCTATTTACTTATTTCGCTCTAAAATAGAGATGTAGTCCAAATCGAGGTTCGGGAAAGGTGACCAACACGGTTGTTACAAAACGTGTACCATTAGGATATTGTTTGGATTTGATTATACTGTTTGATATCACAATAATTGGATAATCACTTGTATGTGATCACTTGCCTATTGAAAAAGATAAGTTCACATATTCTTCTTGCATTACTTGTACATAATCAATAATTTTTTTAGAAAAGCAAGTTTACAATCACACCAATTTTTTTAATTATTTACACAAGAGGTCCAATTGATGGGTCACCTCATATACCACTAGGACAAAGGTCCTAAGTTACATACTCAATATTTAGAAAAATATTAGTGATATCTTGAAAAATAAAGAGACACTAATAAGCTAAACTAATTTGACGGTCTTCATACAAAAAGGAAATTCGAACCTCATTTGAGGAAAGTTCATCCAAACCGAACCTTATATCATCAAAACATGTCATTTCTTTTGGTTTCATAAATAAGGTATTACGTCCTTGTCTTATTGGAGTATACAATTCTTAAATTACTTCAATTCTTGCTTGAGACGAATAGATAACATATCATCTATGGAAAGATCATTCAAAATAATTCTCCTTATATGTATTGTAAACTCTAAAGGGTAAAAAGAAAAGAAAAAAAAGAATCCTCAAAATAATACATGTTCTTTTAATGATAATTACTTAAACTCGGATTAATGTAATCACTACTGAAAATGGTAATATTTAAGTAATGATCATTACATAATATGATTGCTATATGGTTAGTGGAAGAGGCTTGAAAGTGACCATGATCTCAATACTTATAGACGCGTACGTTGCACTAACTTAAATATTTAACAATACAGATAGCTAGTTCTGCCGGTAAGTGATCACTCCTATTATAACCCTCGGATGTTACATATCATTTGTACCACAAATGATAAAAGAACTTGGATATAATACTTATTGCACGATGATCACCTTATGGTCATGGTGGAAGGAAGCTAACAACAAACAAGACGAGCTTGCTCGTTCAGTTCTTACCGTTTTGGTTCCAACACTGCTACTTTTATCGTACCGATGGGTGGTATTCTACTCTAGAAAAGGCACAACTCCCTTGCCACCAGGACCCTATGGTTTACCAGTTATAGGGTACCTTCCATTTAGTGGAACTGTTTGCAAAATTCTTGGAGATGGGTTACAAATTCGGCCCTATCTCCTGTTAGATTATAGAGGCCCAATCAAATGTAAGCCCAAGCCCGTATGTGGGTTTGGGCCCGATAGGTTGATATTTCATATAAATAGGCTTCTAATGTAATCGTTATTAGTTGATGAAATTCAAAAATTATTCCACAAAACCCGATTCTTAATTTCTACATGGTATTAGAGCAGCTTACTTTCAGAAGTACCTGTTCGAACTAGTCTATTCGACTAGGAAACCAATCCAAACGACTAGCATTCGACTAGTAAAACAACACACACGAACTAGTGTGTTAGAATAGAAATTCAACACATAAGGATTAGTGTGTTAGGATTGAAATTCAACACATAAGGATTAGTGTGTTAGGATAGAAATTCAACACACAAAGATTAGTGTGTTAGGATAGAAATTCAACACACAAGGATTAGTGTGTTAGAATAGAAATTCAACACCCAAGAATTAGTGTGTTAGGATAGAAATTCAACACACACGAATTAGTGTGTTCGACCAGAAAAAAAAAAGAAAAAAAAAGGGTTACCTCGGACACGATCCCGGACACGACCAGGTTACCTCGGACACGACCCCGGACACGACGAGGTTACTGTCACACCCCACCTTTAGCGGAAACGCAGAGTGCAACACGATTGGCGATCGTCATAACACAACAGTAATATAAAGAATATAATCTATATGAATAAATAAACAATGTATTGTTATGACGTCGCCATACTCAAGGTTTAAACCTTGGTACACGAAAATCGTCACAAACTACAAATAAGAAAGTTCAAATGTGAATATCAACGAATGAAAGAATACTTGGGCGTGCAAACCCGAAATGTAATTCAAATGTATAAATAAAAAATGTCTACAACGCAAAGATAACCTGAGGTCATCTAGAATCCGACTCCTACAGTCAAGTCCTATGCCTGCTCATTACCTAAAAACAAAGCTTAAAATGTCAACACAATGGTTGAGCGAGTTCATTGAGTAACTTAAGTAAAACAGTTTAAATGATTTACGTAAAATAAAGAATGTTTCTATAAAAAGAAGTTTCCATTTATAGAAAGTTTCATGAAATAGCAAATGAGTCTCAAAATAGTAATAACAATTCAAATAGTGTAACTAATGCATATAAATGTAAAAACAGCAACGCACATCAGTAAGTCCTTCTACTGATCGTCAGTAATTACCTTAACTGACATGAAGTGTATCGGTAGTTACCTTAACCGATAGAATGTATGTGCCAGTAGTTACCTTAACTGACTAAATGTCTTACGGGTCGGTGGGGAACGGTCCACACAATATGACTGAGCATGAATTGACCATTTAGCCCTTTGGCACCATAGTCTGACTGTCACTAGTAAGTACACTCTACTAGTTTGTATGTATGTATATGTGGGGGGGGGGGGGGTCACTACCAACGTAGTCACAGTATAGCAATCATCTCATTTGAAAACAGTTTTTAAATGCATTAGTTTTTTATTACACTTTTGTAATAGATTTGTTACTCAAAACATTTCATAATGTAAAGTAGTTTAGGTAAGCTTTGTCTTCCCCCAATTTGCACAAATAAGTGAAAACTGTAAAAACGTAGGGGCAATGAACTCACCTTATCGAGTGAGCGTCTGTAAGTTGTACTGTGTGTATATGGTGTAGTAAGTTGGTCACAACTATAGTCTTCACTAGTCCTAGAGCTCCCCTAGATAAAAGTATAAACATATAAGAATAGTATTTGACGGTTAACGACTTTAATTAAACAATGAATTTTTCAGCAAACACATAGGTTCACTAAAACTGAGATATCTACGGTTATAGGAGGAATTAGACGTTGAAGGAAACATATTTGAAAACTAGACACCGAGAGCTCGTTTTAGACTAAGACATCGTTATAAAAGAGTTTGATACGGATGAGATATGACTAAAACAAAACCGGTTAGCTAATCTGTCTAAAAACGTTATTTCTGTATAATTGAGTTTATTACTTTATAAAGTCGTATATTTTAGGCGTAGGCAAGAAAGACATTTTTTTATACTTATTAGACCTGTTATTAACTTATAATAAACCTTTTTAATTATTTTTAAGATTGTCTAAGTGGTTACACAAATTCAATTATCAATCCTAGTAAATATCGTTTAAAAACTCAGGTTTGACCAACGTTCACTAAAGTTAAGTTTCTGAGAGTTCTAAAAAGAAATAGAGAACGAGGTTTATATTTACAAAAAGTACATTCCGCGAACTACAACGAGGAATCAAGAATCATCTAAGAAGCATCTGTTATGACCAAGATATGATTAAAACAAGTTGGACAAAAGCTTGCTAACCCGTTCAGTACTTAATGTACCCGAGTTTGTAAAAACGTTTTTAAATGTCAAACGGCCACGTAAAATTACCAACACCTCCAGATCATTAATTTGACATATAAAAAAGGACTCCAAGTTTTAAAATATCCATTTATACACTTTTAGACCACACAACAAGTTAGCCCATAATCGGATATAAAAACTCAGCTCAACACGCAGATTTACCCATGTTTGTTAAAAACCAGTTCTAGGGAGTTTGGAAATGAATTAGAATACGAGTCTTATGTTTTTGAAAACTAGATTTCAAGACCTATAACTTTCAATAGTGTCACAGATCCTAATTCCATACCAATAAGGAGTTAGACACTGAAGTAGACAGACTACAATAGCATTTCCGAAACTGTCCAAAACCGAGACGTATCTAGTTTAAGTTTAAAGCGAGTTTGAAGTACATTACGAATACTCAAACGATCCCGAAATTTAATTATCATATTTTAGACCATCGATGAGACATCCCAAACATATTAATATACGTTCTCGCTTACTAAATTGTTACACAAATTCCAATTATGAATCCCAAGTAAAACTCGTTTCAACAATTTAAGATTTGACCCATGCTCACTGTTTTGCAGATTCTGGGAGTTTGGTAAACAATTAGACAACATATCTTATATATTTGAAAACTAAAAAAGGAGAGCTACAATTCACGTTTAGACCACAGGTTCTAATTCAATATGACCCAGAAGCTATAAGTCGAACAAGACAGCTTAATGTACCAGCAATTTAATCAATCAAAGTACAATATACATACACATGTATGAACTCATTAAGAACATAACGGAGACAACGAATTGGATGAATGATCAGACCTGTAACGATGATAATCCGAACAGGTTGTCACTGAAATGAAATCAAAACTTTGGACGTTAAATCCCGTGGCTGCAAACAACAAAGAATATAACCAAAAAGGAAAACCCTAGCTAGGTTTCGGCCAAGCACATTTAACAAACGGATTCAATGAAATCTGCCACATACCTTGAAGAAATGAGTTGCTGAAAACGGTTATGGTGAGGATAAAGAGGCTCGGTGATGTGTATCTTGCTAGAAAACCAATTAGATGAATGTTAACAACGGTTTTAGAAGGCTCAAACCAGATTTCGGATTTTGAATACAAACACACGAATTAAATCAATATACCTTGAAGAATGGATGATGTTAAGGACGAATTGATGATGGATTACCAGCTTGATCGATTGTGGAGATGATGGTGTAAGAATCGGCTGTCAAGGAATGATTAGAGAAGATGACGGCTTAGGAGAAAATTAGGGTTTTGTTTGATTTTTGGTTTGGAAATGATTGGTGTTTGGTTAGTTTAGGATTAGATTAGGAATTAGTTTAGAACATGGTTAAGACACACAAGACTAAGGCTAGGACCAGTATCAAGTGTCTAGGCTCGGGTGTAGCAGAAGTGATTTACAAAGGTACACGAGAACGGTTTGTTTCAAAAAGAAGTACGAAGTTTAAACGGAAGGCTCAAACTAGTTAAATGAATATTCTACGTTTATTAAAGGTAGTTTTTGAAGTATAAATGTATCACAAGTTAATAAACTAAAGTATACTAATGAATCAAATACCAACTTCTCGATAAGTGAGTCTAGGAGCTCGTCTAGTGGAACTAACTATTGTGCACCTAACTAATACGATAGCATCACATATAGAGTATACACACATGTCACAAGTAATCATTATACATAAAAGAAAATGTAGGTTCTTTTTATAAAAAATTTTGTAAACCCGGTAAGAGCATACGATACTAGACTAATCTGAGTCGAAAAAGTGACGGTTGTCACAGTTACCTCGGGCACACCTCCGGACACGACTCGGATAGACCTCGAGCACGACTCGGACACAATCTCGGACACGACTCAAGACACGACCAGGTTACCTCGGGCACGACTCGGATAGACCTCGGGCACGATTCGAACAACATCTAGAGCACGACTCGGACACACCTCGGGCACGAATCGGGACATCTCGGGTATCTCGGATACAAAAAAAAAAAAAAAAAAAAAAAAGGTTTATAATATCGAACCAGTATGGCGAACGCAGACAACAATAATCTCGCCATGCAATTAACGGATTTGCTTCGTAACGGCGCTCAGAATCAGTTTCAAAATCCAAAACCAAACCCGTCTAATCAAATCAAGGTTAGTTTAACGTTGACAAGCAACAACTACCCGCTATGGGCTCGTATGATTCGAGTATCTATTGAGGGGAAATCGAAAGTATATCTCAACCATCTTACCGAAAACCCTCCCGCCATCACTGATGCCAGATATGATGAGTGGGAACAAGCCGATCTTGTGGTTTCTCGTGGTTAATTCAGAACATTGAACCTAGCATTGCAAGTAACCTTACTGAATTTCCCACATCGAAATCACTATGGGAAGCACTGGCGGTGACTTATAGCAGTGGGAAGGATAAGATACAAACTTTCGATCTCCATGTCAAAGCTAATGAGTTCAACCAACAGCATCTACCACTGGAAGAGTTTTGGATAGGGATGCAGGGAATTTGGGGAGAGATTGATCGCCTGGATCCAAACCCGATGACTTACACTACTGACATCGCCACATATAATCGAGTTCGATCCGAAACAAAGTTGTTCCAGTTTCTGAACAGACTCGACCGGAGGTATGACCCAATTAAACTGGAAATTCTCCGATCTGATCCACTTCCATCTCCCAAAACCGCTTATGCTACGGTCAGAAAAGAAAAGGCTCACCAAGCTATCATTGACGGGATTCATGAGGCAGATATGGGTGTGGCAGCTGGGCTTAATACCACCAGCGATGGAGCAGGGCTTGTCTCTAAGAATCATCGATCAGAAAAACCGGCGTTCCGACCCCAATCAAAGGTCGATAAAAGCAAGCTCAAGTGTGAAGAGTGTGGTATGTCAAAACACACCAAAGAGTAATGCTTCAAAATCGTCGGATATCCAGAATGGTGGAATGATAATCACAAGACCTCCAAGACTGGAAAAGTTGCGGCCGTTGTAGGAAGCAGTGAGATTAACTGCGGAGGAGAAAAATGTCTCGATGGCTGGTCGTTTTACACCAAACCCTCAGGGTAATAATTCCTTTTTAAATCCAAAAAAATTTAATAAAAACTTACTCGATAAGTTAAATGATAACGATTTAAAAAAGAAACAATATGAGTCTCTTTCCGGCAAATCTCATGTTGCAACTAAAAATTCCAAGTGCACTTCTTGGATTTTTGATTGTGGTGCCACCGATACAATGACGTTTGATATCACCGATATCACGTCAAAATCTAGAGTTGATAAAATAAGAATTCACATAGCCAATGGGGAAACTCTCCCAGTTAAAGGAAGGGGAACCATTGAAATTTCAAAAGAATTACGACTCTCTAGATGTCTTTATGTACCATCGTTATCACACAAGTTATTATTCGTCAGTCATGTTACGAAAGAGTTAAACTGTGTGGTATTAATGCACCCCACTTTTTGCATTTTGCAGGATATCAACGGGGAAGATCATTGGGCGTGGAACTGAAAGACAAGGACTCTACTATGTCGATGAAGTCACACAACAGGGCTCAGTTCCACTTACTCACGGATCCAACGATAGGAAAGCTTGGTTATGGCACCGAAGATTAGGACATCCGTCCTCTGGTTATTTGAAACAATTATTTCCGCATTTATTTCCTAGTAATAAAGTTTTCCATTGTGACACTTGTATTTTGGCAAAGATTCATAGACAATCATTTAAACCAATTGATACTCGAGTTGATTCTCCTTTCTTGTTAATTCATTCTGATGTGTGGGGTCCTGCACCAATTGAAGGGGGACAAAATTTTCGTTATTTCCTGTTATTTATAGATGATTGTACTCGAATGACATGGACTTATCTTTTAAAAAGTAAGTCTGAAGTATTTACTAAGGTCACATCATTTTGTAACATGGTTAAAACTCAATTTAAACACGACATACATATTCTCCGTTCCGATAATGGGGGAGAATTCTGTAATAATTCCATGAAAAACTTCTGTCAAGAGCGGGGAATCATTCATCAAACCTCGTGTGCTCACACCCCTGAACAAAATGGAGTCTCAGAACGAAAAAACCGTTTTTTATTGGAAATCACTCGTGCTCTTATGATTGAGTCACAAGTTCCAAAGTCTTTTTGGCCAGAAGTCGTTGTCACTGCCACGTATCTAGTTAATCATCTTCCAACTCGAGCTCTAGCTCTAAAAACTCCACTCCAAACTGTAGGTAACGATCAGTTTAGAGAGAGAGAGTATTCTAGAGAGAGAAAGTATGATTTAACAATTGAGCACAATCTCTTAACATTACACACACCCCACACTTCTATTTATAGGAGTGTGGGGACTTTACAAAGACTTCTCACATATTACACTTAAGTCCCTAACAACGACTACAAATACAAAGTTATGAATATTCTATTCCTAACAATTCCCCCTTATTTGTAGTTGTTCACAATATGAAGTCTTTGTCTTTAAGCATCTTCATTGTTGTTATCTTGACCGTGTAGATGCTTGATTTGATCTTCAACCGCAACTTTGGAATTCATCAGAGTAGTTTGTTGTAATCTTTGATATTTTTGTATCTAAAGATAAGTTGCTTGAAGAATCTTTCTTTTCTTTTGAAAGCTTGACCTTGATGTTGTATTGAACATGTCATTGATGAAGTATTCTCGAAGGTCTCGCTCTTTGAAGAAGTCTTAAGATCCTAATCATCCAAAAACTCTTTTTGGCGAACCTTGGATGATAGTCTTAATGATCTCCTCCTTTGTCTTCGTGGTCTTCAAATTCAACTTTAGATTTCATCAGAGTAGTTTTTAAATCTTTGTATCGCGGAAAGCACACTTTGAAAGTTGACTTGAAGAATCTTTCATTTCAAACGAATGTTTTATGTAGACTTGTAGTCTTTGATTTCATGATTCCGATGTAAACATAACATTCGTTTCCTTTGACCGTTTGAACCATAAAGTGGAATGCTCCCCCTTATTTGAGTGCTCCCTTAGTTGAGTAGTTTCACTTTATCGTTCAACTTGTAGAAGCCTGATTTGATTTATTTGTTTGAAGCTTCTTTTGTTTTAGCAATTATTCCAAAATCTTTGACGTTTTGATTGTTCATTTAGCTCCCCCTCAACTCATACTTGAAATCAACTATCGGAAAGTTGACGTTTTACTTCGTTGTAGCTTGATAATGAACATTCTTCTTTACTTCACGTTCTTCCCATTGGAAAACCATTTACACACATTTTTCCCTTTGGTACACGTTCTTCCCCCTCATGATGATTATGACTCGTTGTAATCATCATGTAAACGTGTACCCAAATAGTATTCTCAAATAGCGTCCATGAGCGTGAAATTGGGTAAGTAACTACGAGATCACTTAGATTGCTCGTTAACACAGCAATCAAAATCACAAAAGATGTCGATTGTGTGACCTACGTTCAATGTTGTAAAAACGTTAGCATTGGTAGGATTTCCATTCGATCATCGTGAAATACCAAAATCGTTGATACCACTACAAATGTTCCGAGCGATATCACAAAGACATGCTTTTATCAAATTCGGTCGTGTCCTAGAAAATGTTTAACATTTTGGCGCTAGACTCAATAGTGTATGAAATGAAATCGAGAAATGGAGTTGGTTTTCTCTTGTTTCAATATCAACATTCTCCGAGTGAGAATATGATAGAAATGTGCTACTTCTCCGTGTATATTGAAACAAATTCTTGTGAAGAATTTGAGTGGCGATGAGGTATATGTGCATTGCATCACTGGGTCCATGATGTCTTTTTCAATATCGAAAATCAACACAAGAAATTCGATAGAAACTTGGCTACCCGGCGATTTAATTGGCGAAGAAACGGTCTCTCATTCTTTTAACCGTATAACACACTCCTCACTCAACCTCTCATAATATTCAACTCCGCCCTCATTTTGGCATTTTAAAAATGATGTTTTTGTTGATTTTGCACCTTAAACTCCAATCCTAGACCTAAATAACCCTCACATTCTTAAGTGATTCCTTGGGTAAGTCCCTCCGGCTCTGGTTGGACTATAGGAAAAAGGTATCTTTTTGAAAATCGCTCAAGGTGCATCAACATTTTGCCAAATTGTTTTGAAAAACATTTCTAAAGTAACTTCGAAAGTTTGCAATATTTTCGAAGAGACGCTCCCCCTTCAACATATGCATGACAATATTTTCGAAAAGACGCTCCCCCTTCAACATATACATGACAACATTTATGGTTATGGGAAGTCTTTTTCGAAAATACATTTGAATATTGCATGGCGAAAGATTTATTTGAAAAATTGTTTCGTTGAAGCTCATTTGAAAGATTTAGGAGGTAGTTCGAAAAATGATTTTATGAACTCCCCCTCAGAGTTTGATTCTCCATGTTTGATCAAAACAAGTGGTTTTTTTTTTGAAAAGCTTTGACATTTTGAAAACACTTGTTAATTACGAAAGTACTATCAAACACAAATATAATACTTTGAATATGTTAGTTCTAGTCAAGATTGAAAATCCGCTACTATTCACATTCATCATATTAAACTTGTATTTAGACCAATAAATTCGTAACTTTTTCGGTTTTAGAACGGGTTTCAATTTGAAATAATTGAAAGCCTAAACAAACTCAAAATATCATATAAGATAATAATACCCAAAAGTGATAGTTCTAGTCAAGATTTAACAATCCGCTACTAAACACTTCCAAATATTACGTCTCTCAAGTGATAAACTAAGTTTGAAATATTTTGTTCAAAAAAAAATTGTACCTAAATCGTCGTGTTCCAATCCTTCTTGATATCTCGTGTAAGCACTCCATGAAGTTCGAGTCCGAAACTGAGGTATTCCGGAGTCATCGGATGACCTATGATCCTGCACAATCAACACAAACTAGTTTTGGTACCCATTTCATTATGGGTCCTTTTTGGTTAGCTTTGTTTGAAAACCATTGATAAGGAGTATTGATTATGTGCAAAGAATACGAATTCCATTTCCCCGGTAAACAACCATTTGAAGTAGTTGATTTTGCAATCGGTGTGTTTGTTTTTGAAATTTGTGGAGACTTTGGAATCCATTTCTTTTTAAGAGTTGGTGAAGGAGTTCTTGGGACAAAACCATTTGAGTTCGTTGAAGTTCGTTTGTTAAATTTAGAAACAATACTATTCACTTTTTGCACCGAATATTTAAAGTGTGATGGTGCAAATTCAAATAACTCGGGTATTGAATACGTGAAAGATTTCGTTTCGTTTTTGTTCATTGGAGGACAAAGTGCTTTCTTTTCCACATGTTTGGTTGAGACGATTTTGGATTTCAAACTCGAAGTTTTCAAAGATGTTGTAAAAGTTCCATTAGGTTGTGATTTCGGAGAATACTTTTGATTCTTTTTCGGGAAAGAATTAGTACTCGGAGAAACCACGTTTGAAAATGTTTTTGAAGATTTACCGTTGTAAACCTTTAATGGAGCTTTAACATGCTTTTTCGAATTGTTTTCTCGATTTTTAGATCTCCGTTTCTCCTCATGTGAAGTGCTTGGGGTTTTTGGTAAAACTGGACCATTCATTTTCCACATTGAATCAATCTTATGAGTTAAAGCTTCGATATCCTTTTCTTTTGAATGTAATGCATTTTGAAGAAATGATATCTTAGCAATGGATTGTTCATTCGAGGAGAAAGATTCCAATGAAGGTTTGTCATTTGAAGTTGAAGATTTATCAAGGGAAGCTTTTTCAAAAGACGCAATTTTCTCTAAAAAGTTACATTTTTCATTCTCAAAATAGTTAGTTCGACATTCCAACTCTTGCTCAAGTTCCGAAAATTGTTTTTCTAAAATAAGAGTTGGAATATATACTTTTTGAAAGATAACTTGTTTCAAAACATCATCGGAATGAAGTTCCTTTTCGCTATAACTTGGAAAGTAATCATCTGAAAGAGGAATTTTCCTAGTTTTATAACTCTCATTTAACGATTTGTAATCAAAAGAGATTTGCGTTTTATTCAAAAATGGTCGTTTTGCATCCTCTTGTTCTTCATTTTCTTTGGATGATCTAATGAAAGACATTGTAACATTTTCTTTTCTCAAAGATTTTGTGTCGTAAAGACCGGGAGCATGATACATAGCTTTCTTTAGATATTTTGGATTATCATGACCCAAACCTTCTTGTGGATTGAAAGATCGAAACTCTTTTGGTTTGTTTGGAAAAATGAGTTGATTCGTTTGTTCTCTCAAACAATTTGGCTTTGAAATTTCATTTCGATTTTCAACTTCAAGTGCTTGTGATTTTAAAGATTGAATTTCCGTTTGATAATCTTCAATTTGTTTTCTTAAAAGCATAAGATTATCGTTAGCACTTAGTCGCTCATTTCTTTGAGTATTTATCTCGTTGATTAACTCCATGCTTTTAATTCTTTCATCCATTCGTTCTTTCTTAAGATTCTCGAGTTCCTTTAAAACACTGTGATTATATTTCCTCTCATCAAACGTAATGGGTTTTGATTGTTTTTGAAGTGTATTGATTAACTCCAGTTTTTCATTAAGTTCATTTGTAAGATGTTGAAGTTGAATCACACTTTGATCATATTTCCCCTTCCAAGAAGTTGCTAACTCTTTAAACTCTTCGAGTTTGGAATTGGTAAGGTTTAAAGTTTTAATTTGAGATGTCAAAACTTGAGTTTCATTTGAAAGCTTAGAATTCTCATTTAAAAGATTAGCTTTTTCGTTTGAAAACCGTAAAACCAATTCGGTGTTAGTTTGCAACTTCTTTTCCAACTCAATGATCTTATTATCAAGGGTAGATCGAGATAAAGAATGTACCTCTGCGACGTTGACATGCGATAACTTTGATAAAAATTCTCGTGCACGTGTAACAACCTTTCGCTTTCGATCCAATCTTTCATGACCGTTCCAATTATCAGGAGACAGTCTTTTCCCCGTGTCTTCACACAATTTCTCCAGCTCCTCTAATTTTGTCCAAGCTTGGTCCGGAGGACAATAAAATGTAAGACCGTCATCGTTTTCGATTGTGAGATCCACAATATTCCCTGTAAAATCTTTCTTCATAATGAAATTTTGGTGGCGAAAATCCCTTAAAAGTTGATGAAAAATTTCTCAATGTTGAAAATTTGACGGAAAATTCGGATAATCTTCACCCGTGGTATCTCACGCTTGTACAATGTTTTTCCCGAAACCTATTGAACTAATCAAGTACAATAACACCGTTGAATTCGCTTTTCAATTTCGATTCCGGAAATATAAATCTCGTATTTTTCCGATGTTTGAATCTCGTCAAAATTCGTCGCGTGAGCTTAACCGGTATCCGAAAACTGTCGGGAAAAAATAAAAATCTCTCTCTTTAAAAAAGTTCTTATTTTTCGATTTCGTCTCTAACGTGAAAACGTGGAATCGCGAAACTTCTATCCTAACACACGAATCCTTGTGTGTTGAATTTCTATCCTAACACACCAATCCTTGTGTGTTGAATTTCTATCCTAACACACGAATCCTTGTGTGTTGAATTTCTATCCTAACACACCAATCCTTGTGTGTTGAATTTCTATCCTAACACACCAATCCTTGTGTGTTGAATTTCTATCCTAACACACTAATCCTTGTGTGTTGAATTTCTATCCTAACACATTAATCCTTGTGTGTGATATTTCTATCCTAACACACCGATCCTTGTTCTTTGAATTTTTTTTTTCTTCTTTTTTTTTTTTTTTTTTTTTTTTTTTTTGGAAGTTTCGGAATCTTTGTTTTCAAAAACTGATCGTGATCGTTTTATACTCTTTGTAAAAGTTCTAAGTTTCTGTTCGTCTGTGACTGAAATGAATTCGTGTATGCTCAAATATGGTTCTTATGTATGAGTTCGTGTATGCACACTTTCAAGTCGTGTGTATTAGTTCGTGTATGTTGAATTGCAATTCGTGTGAAGACTTAGTCAAATTTCTCACGTTTTCGAGATAGTTATATAACTTATCCCAGTCGAATTGCAATGTTCTCAGATGGATTAAACACCTTACACGAATTAACTGATTAGACTAGAAATCCTTCTTACAAGGATACAAACTGTATTCTTGTATGTTGAAAATGTAGTCTAATGGTACACGAATAGACTATTAGACTAGAAATCCTTCTTACAAGGATACAAAATGTATTCGTGTATGTTGAAAATGTAGTCTAATGGTCTATTTCCAGTCTAATGAACGGGTACTTTTGAGAGTATCCGGCTCTGATACCAATTGTAGGTAACGATCAGTTTAGAGAGAGAGAGTATTCTAGAGAGAGAAAGTATGATTTAACAATTGAGCACAATCTCTTAACATTACACACACCCCACACTCCTATTTATAGGAGTGTGGGGACTTTACAAAGACTTCTCACATATTACACTTAAGTCCCTAACAACGACTACAAATACAAAGTTATGAATATTCTATTCCTAACAATTCCCCCTTATTTGTAGTTGTTCACAATATGAAGTCTTTGTCTTTAAGCATCTTCATTGTTGTTATCTTGACCGTGTAGATGCTTGATTTGATCTTCAACCGCAACTTTGGATTTCATCAGAGTAGTTTGTTGTAATCTTTGATATTTTTGTATCTAAAGATAAGTTGCCTGAAGAATCTTTCTTTTCTTTTGAAAGCTTGACCTTGATGTTGTATTGAACATGTCATTGATGAAGTATTCTCGAAGGTCTCGCTCTTTGAAGAAGTCTTAAGATCCTAATCATCCAAAAACTCTTTTTGGCGAACTTTGGATGATAGTCTTAATGATCTCCTCCTTTGTCTTCGTGGTCTTCAAATTCAACTTTAGATTTCATCAGAGTAGTTTTTAAATCTTTGTATCGCGGAAAGCACACTTTGAAAGTTGACTTGAAGAATCTTTCATTTCAAACGAATGTTTTATGTAGACTTGTAGTCTTTGATTTCATGATTCCGATGTAAACATAACATTCGTTTCCTTTGACCGTTTGAACCATAAAGTAGAATGCTCCCCCTTATTTGAGTGCCCCCCTTAGTTGAGTAGTTTCACTTTATCGTTCAACTTGTAGAAGCCTGATTTGATTTATTTGTTTGAAGCTTCTTTTGTTTGAGCAATCATTCCAAAATCTTTGACGTTTTGATTTTTCATTTAGCTCCCCCTCAACTCATACTTGAAATCAACTATCGGAAAGTTGACGTTTTACTTCGTTGTAGCTTGATAATGAACATTCTTCTTTACTTCACGTTCTTCCCATTGGAAAACCATTTACACACGTTTTTCCCTTTGGTACACGTTCTTCCCCCTCATGATGATTATGACTCGTTGTAATCATCATGTAAACGTGTACCCAAATAGTATTCTCAAATAGCCTCCATGAGCGTGAAACTGGGTAAGTAACTACGAGATCACTTTTGAGAGGCCTACACGAATAGACTATTAGACTAGAAATCCTTCTTACAAGGATACAAAATGTATTCGTGTATGTTGAAAATGTAGTCTAATGGTCTATTTCCAGTCTAATGAACGGGTACTTTTGAGAGTATCCCGCTCTGATACCAATTGTAGGTAACGATCAGTTTAGAGAGAGAGAGTATTCTAGAGAGAGAAAGTATGATTTAACAATTGAGCACAATCTCTTAACATTACACACACCCCACACTCCTATTTATAGGAGTGTGGGGACTTTACAAAGACTTCTCACATATTACACTTAAGTCCCTAACAACGACTACAAATACAAAGTTATGAATATTCTATTCCTAACACAAACACTGTCAAATTTCCATAAATTGTCATCCACTCTAACCCTGGAACCTCGAGTGTTTGGATGTTCTGTTTTTGTTCATATACCGAAAAAGAGCATTCAAAACTTGATCCTTGTTCAGAGAAATGTGTATTTTTGGGGTATGGTGTCAATCAACATGGGTATCGATGCTACAGTCCTAGTAGGCGTCAGATGTTCACGACCATGAACTGTGACTTTCTTGAAACTGAGTTCTTTTATCACACCCATCTTCATGGTCAGGGGGGAAATGATAATGACGCATTCATATGGATAAGTTGGGCACCACCTGTGCATGATCCTCCTACTGATACACCCACTCCTGAAACTGATAGTCCTGAAGAACCTGAAGACAGTACCACTCCCACCAACAATGATCCTCCTCAACTGATATCCGAGGTAAGTGGCTCTGAATCTCCGGATATTTCCAATAACTCTGATATGTGTGATGATGAACAACAGGTTGAGACGGAAACTCCGAGTGTGACTGAAACAGCTCGGTATGATCTCCCTCCTAGATCAACTAGGGGAATTCCGCCTAACAGATACTCACCTAAAAGAAGTTCAAAAGGGTCAAGATATCCAGTTGCAAATATCGCAAATAGGAATTTAGTTCCATAGCCAGAACCTTCGCAAACGTCATATGTTCTGAAAAAATACCAACAAGTGTCGAAGAAGCACTTAAATATAAAGAATGGAGGGAAGAAATTGGCATTGAACTTGAAGCCCTGAAAAGAAGTGAAACATGGGAAGAATGTGAACTGCCTCCAGGAAAGAAACCCGTTAAATATCGGTGGGTATTCACTATCAAGTATAAACCCGATGGATCAATCAAAAGGTATAAAGCTCGATTAGTCGCAAAGGGGTATACTCAGACTTATGGGATTGACTACTGTGAGACCTTCTCACCAGTAGCCAAGATTGATACTATTAGAGTTCTATTCTCAGTTGCAGCAAACAAGGATTGGCCACTGCACCAGTTTGATGTCAAGAATGCCTTCCTACATGGAGAATTGAAGGAAGAAATCTACATGGAAGCCCCACCTAGAATTTATGATAGTTCTGAGGCCAGAAAAGTTTGCCGACTAAAGAAATCTCTATACGGTTTAAAGCAGTCTCCACGAGCTTGGTTTGGTCGATTTACCACAGTGATGAAGAAATATGGTTATAATCAAAGAAATTCTGATCACACCTTATTCTTGAAACGGAGAGGTAAACTCATAACCTGTTTAAAAATCTACGTTGATGACATGTTTATTACAGGAGATGATTCGGAGGAAATGACAAAATTGAAAGCCAATCTCTTTAAAGAGTTTGAAATGAAAGATTTGGGAAGACTCAAGTATTTTCTCGGAATCAAAGTCCTTAGATCAAAATCAGGGATCTTCATTTGCCAGCAAAAATATGTTCTTGATTTATTAGTGGAGACGGGAATGCTAGATTTCAAACCTGCAGATACTCCCATGATAGCCAACCAAAAATTGTTCATGGAAGATGAACCTGAACTGGCAGATAAAGAAAGATATCAGAGAACGGTGGGAAAGTTGATTTACTTAGCTCATACTCGCCCATATATTGCATACGCAGTGGGAGTTATAAGTCAATTCATGCATCAACCTCAAGTCCAACACATGGAAGCAGCTCTACGGATTATCAGGTACCTCAAGGGAACTCCTGGACACGGTGTTCTATTCAGAGCAAATGGGCACCTGAAGATTGATGCTTATACCGATGCTGACTGGGCAGGCGATAAAGGTAATAGAAGATCTACATCAGGGTATTTTACTCTAGTGGGAGGAAATATTGTTACCTGGAGAAGTAAGAAACAAAAGGTTGTCGCTCTTTCAAGTGCTGAAGCTGAATTTCGAGGAATAGCACGAGGTTTAGCGGAAGTCTTGTGGCTGCGAAAACTTCTGTCAGAAATTGGATATCGCTCACTGGAAGCAAGTAATATTATGTGTGCCAACAAAGCTGCTATCCAGATCTCAGGAAATCCAGTTCAACATGATCGCACAAAACACGTTGAAGTTGATAGGCACTTCATCAAAGAAAAACTTGAAGATGAGATTATCGAGCTTCCGTTTGTTTCATCAAAATATCAGCTTGCAGATATCCTTACAAAGGCGGTTACTAGAAAGATCTTCGCCCACTGTCTTGACAAGTTAAGCATTGGACATCGCACTACTTAGCTTGAGGGGAAATGTTAGATTATAGAGGCCCAATCAAATGTAAGACCAAGCCCGTATGTGGGCTTGGGCCCGATAGGTTAATATTTCCTATAAATAGGCTTCTAATGTAATCGTTATTAGTTGATGAAATACAAACATTCTTCCACAAAACCCGATTCTTAATTTCTACATCTCCATCCTGTCGGTCGGAACTAGGCTACATGTCATGGTGAGCTCCATGGACCTAGTAAAATTTGTGGCTCGTGACCTGGATCATATATTTGCTAACCGCAGACCAACACTCGCTGCAGTAGCCATCAGTTATGGTGGTCGTAATATTGTATGGTCCAACAAGACATATTGGCGTAACAATCGAAGGCTTTTAGTAAGCCATGTAATGAGCAGCGCAAATCTTGCTGCATGTCAAAGATTTCGAACACATGAAGTAAAAAGATGTGAATGAAGTTCGCACTACGATTGGGGAAAAGATCAATATTAACAAAATCGCTTTTGATACAGAACTTAACGTTGTAACAAGCATGTCATGGGGATGTAGCAAATCTGATGAAGGAAATATATATGATGCTAATTTAGATGGGTTTCGAGAAATTGTATCCACGATTATCAAGTTATTAGGAGCACCAAACATTTCTGATTTTATCCCAATGTTATCATGAGTTGATCTACAGGGAAGGCAGAGAGAAATGCAGAAGCAACGAGAACATCTTGATAGGATTTTTGACAATATAATTGATTCAAGAATCAATGCTAAATCGAGAAAAACAGAGGGAGTGGTTGAGGAAGATGGATGGAAAGATTTTTTGTAGATCATGTTAGAGTTTAAAGAACAGATGGATACTTTGACGTCATTTGACAAAAATTAAATAAAGGCCCTACTAATGGTAAATCATTATTTCTAGAACTTCAGAAAAGGATTTTTTTTTTTTTAGCACAACTTATACTAACAACGAAAAACTGTTGTAACAGGACATAATGGTTGCAGCAACAGGTACGACATCAACAATAGTCGAATGGGTGATGGCAGAGATTTTGCACGATCCAATTGTAAAGAGAAAGGTTCAGGATGAATTAACACAGGTTATTGGTATGAAGATTTTCGAAGAATCTCATCTGCCCAAATTGAAATATTTGGATGCAGTGATAAAGGAGACATTTAGACTACACCCGCCAGTTCCTCTCCTAGTCCAGAGATCCCAGATGAATCCTGCATAGTGGGTGGCTACACAGTTCAAAAGGATAGTATTGTCTATATGAATGTTTGGGCAATCCACCGGGACCCCAATAACTGGCCTAATCCACTAGAGTTCAAACCAGATAGGTTCTTGAACGGAAAATGGGATTACATCGGAAATAACTTCAAGTTTTTACCATTTGGATCCGGAAGACGAATTTGCCCCGGAATCCCGTTGGGAGAGAGGATGGTGCGATATATTTTAGCATCCCTCTTACATTCTTTTGAGTGGAATCTACCTAAAAATGAAGAGTTTGATCTTTCTGATAAGTTTGGAAATGTGACGAAGAAAAGGGATGCCCTAATGGCTATACCCTTTCGAAAACGATCTATTGCAAGCTTCTATAAGTGATATAAAATACGTATATCGTTTAACAATTAAGATATTCATGGGTCTTTTTCTATGAACGTAATATATATACTTTAAATCAGTACCCGACCTTAAAGTAGATATATATTTGATGTAAAGTCCATTGTGTTTAAGAGGGGTGTATATGTTATGCTTTCACTGTTGCTCGTGATTTTTATCAAACACTTAATATGCACCGTTTACTTCTTAAAACGTAAATCAAACACATTATCTTTATTCATCAAGGGGACAAATTAACACCAAATACTAAAGAAGAGTATAATACAAGGTTAATAGATATGTGTGATCTTTATTTATGTGGGCTAATTGTTTGGAAATGCATTGAACTTTACATCCAAAACTATTGTATGCATCCATCTTTAAATTGGTCTATTGTATGTATCTAAATTTCAAAAATCTCTATTGAATGTATCCAACTTTCAAAAATCTGCTATTGTATGTATTCAACAATACGTGTCATCCATATAATGTGCCACGTAAGTTTCCACATCATCGTTTTGCTAAGATTTCATTGGTTGGATATATAAAATATCGATTTTTGAAAGTTAGATACATACAATAGACCAATTTAAAGATGGATGCAGACAATAGTTTTTGATGTAAAGTTCGATGCATTTTCAAACAATTAGCCCTTATTTATGTTGCATCAAGGTGGCAAAATTTATCATTCACAATGAAATATTTAGCTTGAATTCATAACCTTACTCTTTAGTTCTTATAACATAGTTAAACACACAAAAGGAGGCTAACTCAACAAATACAAGATAAAGGTGAAGCGATGGTTACCACAAAAAATTTGCAAACATCTTTTTGAACAACTAATATATTAAAACTAGCAAAATTCTAGAAGGCACAAATACCGAAAACCTATAGAAATACTCAAAGTAATCTTTTAGGAAAAAAAACCCAAGAAACAACAATCCCACGAGACTGAAAAAGACACCAAAACACTAACAAACCAGGAAGAGAAATGATTGATATGCCTAATGTATTATCAAGTTGTACCAAATGCATTGAATTATGTAAACACTTAGCACAAAGCGACAACTCCACAAGTTGTACCGGTCACAACGTCATTTGATTTGACAACTCAACTTGAGTTTCTGACAACTTTTTCTTTATTAATTAATTTCATTATCTTTTATTGTTTTGTTTTTGCAGGACTCGAACCCATAACCTTTAGTTCATGAGTCGACTCACATTCCACAATGCTACAAGTTGTTTGGTTACAGCCTAATTAGGAGAGCGACAATATCCTTGACATCTTAAATATACTTCACTTCTATATACCAAGCAAATTTCTTCATAACTTAATTATAACAAAATTGATTCTAAACTTGGAGATAAGATTTATATCACTATGATCACCTTCTGGTCATGCTGGTGGGAGGTCGAAAATGAACGAGATGAGGTTGCACGCACGATTCTCGCCATTTCCGTACCAACGTTGATACTTTTATGGTATAAGTGGATGTTTTCCTATAACAGAGAAGGTAAAACTCCCATGCCACCTGGCCCTTATGGCTTACCGGTTGTAGGTTACCTACCCTTTCTTAGATCCGATTTACATGAAATATTCGCTCAATTGGCTCATAAATACGGCCACATCTTTAGCCACCGACTAGGAAGTAAGCTTCATGTTGTAGCTAACTATACTGACCTAGTGAAGGTTGTGACGTGTGACCTGGATCATATATTTGCTAACCGAAATCCACCACTTACAGCTATAACCATCACCTACAATGGGTCTGATATCGCATGGTCCAACAAGAACAACGTTGGCGCAACATGCGTAGGCTTTTAGCAACCCGAGTTTTGAGCAACGCAAATCTTGACGCTTCTAAATATTAAAGTATAGAAGAAGTTGGGAAAACAGTAAAGGACGTTTATGACAGGATAAGAAACAAAGATTGATATTAATAAAATTGCTCTCGACACAGAAGCTAACATCGTAACAAGCATGTTACACACGATTCGAAAACAATAAACGATGGTCAAGGCTCGTGATATACACGATTCCCTTAAAATTTATGCGTGCTATAACACGTAAGTTTCCCATGGTACAATGACAAAAACAATTTTTTATTTTGAACTGCCCGGGTGACTCACTTGACTAAAAATTGCTTGGAAATGTTCGCTAATTAAAATTTCACCCAAAACTTTTGTATATAAATACTGCATAATTTGTCCCCAAATTCGATGTGGGACAAATTTTTTAACCACCCGTGTTTTTGAATCAAACACCCTGCTTTAGGTGTCGATATCTTATACACCTTAACTCCGTTTTAGACCTATAATATATCGTTGCAACACACTTTCTAAGGGCTATACATAAATAAAAAACATTGTTAATAAATATTAAATATGCATCACTTTATAGAAGTCTAAAGACTATGAAAAAATCATTTGTCATCACCATTTTCCAACAAATCCCACCACGTATTTTTATTGGGGGCATTTAACGGTCTTAGAATATGAGTCATTAACTATAAAAAATAAAGATATATAAAGAATTGGTTTAGGTTTTAGACCAAACAGATAACCAAACAACTTATAATATCTCGAATCGAACCAATCCCTGTCCTTTCAACATTTCAATTTATTAGTAATTATCAGTATAGACATAAATAAACAGCTTGCAAATAACGTTCAATCGTTTTCTAACAAAATGACAACACGGGAAAATAGGGTACACAAAAATGAATACAGATACAAAAAAACAAACAGAGAAATCAATAATGTCAAATGAAAAATTCAAACCGATAACTTGAAAGAATAAAATTGCAGTGTTCTAATGTATCTTATTTGAAGAGTCCCTACTATTGATTGTCACATCTAAAGTCTTATTTCTACATGTGTGAAGAGTATAATAGTTTGGCCTACATTTGAGATTAAGCCAAAAATCAGCAGACGTAATAGTCTCGGGAAAGTAATATCAATACTTGGTTATAACAAGCAAAATTCTAACAAATCATTTATAACAAAAATGATATCAGAAGTTGCATATAAGATTTATCTCACGATGATCACCTTCTGGTCATGGTGGTGGGAAGTCGATAATGAACAAGACGAGCTTGCTCGCACAATTCTCACCATTTTAGTTCCGATACTTGTACTTGTATGGTACAAATGGACGCTATCATATTCCAGAAAGGGCACAGCTCCCTTACCACCAGGCCCCTACGGTTTACCTGTTGTAGGGTACCTCCCTTTTCTTAGCTCCAACTTACATCAAAGATTCGGAGAGATGGCTCAGAAATACGGCCCCATCTTTAGCCTGCGGCTTGGAAGTAAGCTTCATGTTGTGTTGAGCTCCATGGACCTAGTAAAGATCGTGGCTCATGACCTGGACCAGACCTTTGCTAACCGCAGCCCTCCACTCACAGCGTTATGCATTACTTATGATGGGAACGATATTGCATGGTCCAACCACAACACACACTGGCGTAATATGCGTAAGCTTTTAGCCACCCAAGTGTTGAGCCCTGCAAATCTGAAGGCTAGTAAGAGTTTTAGAACATATGAAGTGAGAAAAACGGTGAACCAAGTTTACACTAAGATCGGGAGCAAGATCAATATTAACGAGATAGCTTTTAACGCCGAAGTTAATGTTGTGACAAGTATGTTATGGGGAAGTAGCAAATCTGCTGGAGGGAAAGATTCAAGCTATATCGGAGATGGATTTCGGGAAATTGAGTTCAAGATTATTGAATTAATAGGAGCGCCAAACATTTCTGATTTTCTACCAGTACTATCGTGGTTTGATCTACAAGGAAGGCAGCGAGACATGCAGAGGCAATTGAAATTTGTTGATCAGATTTTTGAAAACATTATAAAAGAAAGAATGAAAGTGAAGTCCAAAAAAATCGAGGGAGCGGTTGAGGAAGATGGAAAAAAGGACTTTCTGCAGATGTTACTAGAGCTTAAAGACCAGGGAGATGAGCCAACATCATTCAATATCGTTAAAATCAAGGCTCTATTAATGGTAAGTCTTTCTTTACATGTTTTTTGTCTTTATAATTACTATCGAATCGACTTATACTAAAACAATGGGTAAAAATCATTATAAAACAGGACATAATAACTGCAGCAACAGACACAACCTCGACAATGGTAGAATGGGTGATGGCCGAGATTTTGCATAATCAGGGTGTAAAGACAAAGATTCAGGAAGAATTAACCACTGTTGTCGGTATAAACAATATCATGGAAGAATCTCATCTTCACAAATTAACGTATTTGGATGCAGTGATCAAGGAGACATTAAGACTACACCCTCCTCTTCCTCTTTTAATCCAGAGATGCCCTAATGAATCTTGCATAGTTGCTGGCTACACCATTCCAAAGGGCACTATCGCCTACATGAACGTTTGGGCGATTCAACGGGATCCCAAGAACTGGACAAATCCATTGGAGTTCACGCCAGAGAGGTTCTTGAATGATAAATGGGATTACAATGGAAATAATTTAAAGTTTTTGCCATTTGGATCAGGACGAAGAATATGCCCCGGAATCCCCCTCGGTGACAAGATGTTGATGTTTATATTAGCATCCCTCTTGCATTATTTCGAGTGGAGCTTACCAAATGATGAAGATTTTGAACTTTCCGACGAGTTTGGATTTGTGACAAAGAAAAGGACACCACTAATAGCTATTCCCTCTCAAAGATTATCGGATGCAACTCTCTATTCCTTGTAGATTTTAAGTTGTTAGCTAAATAATTAAGATATGTTTGCATCTTTCATTCGGACTCAATAGTTTGAGTTTTAGCATCATCACATAAACGAAATGTAAACTATTAGTTTTTATATAAAACAAAATAGCTTCTCCCTTTGTCTATTAAGCATGACATCATGTAAGAGCTCTCGTAATAAAGATTTATAGAACAAGTTTATAGTCTACATAGACGATGACGTGGAGTCTATAGAAAAGCAATACATTTACAAAAAAACCTTTTAAAAGTTCATATACATAAACTTTGAAGAGAGAAATTCTTTTTCCATCCACCTTTTTAAAATTCTATAAATAGATTTGAAAATAATATTTTTCTATTATTTACCACTTTTAAATTTCAATAACTGTAAAAGAAAATCAATTTGGTTAGCCTTTAATATCTTCTATATATACAAGCCAATTGCTCATTTATAATCAATCACCACTTCAACTTTCTATTTTCTCATTCCTAGCTATTGTCTAAAATTTTAAACCAAAATGTTTGATAGAGCTTTTTGGGATGCTGCTAATTTCGCGATTGACGATGTTAATTTTAGTACTTGAACACGTAAAATAAAATGTGTGTCTATAAATTGTAAGCCTACGGGTTTGTATACATTGACATTTAGATATGACCATACGTTTATATATTTATTATATATTACTTAATATGTCAAGTGTAATATTAATAAAAGGAGAATGTATTATGTATTTTTGAAGGTTTCCTAATTATAATACAACTTGGACTCTAAAGCATTGCTTCACTATATGGAACACCAATTCCCTTGTTATAGTGATCTAATAATCAATTTTAAGGTTCTTAAACCCACCCTTGTTCCTATTCAACCAAAAGACTTCACGAATGTTTTCAACGGATTCACAACGACTTCTAAACACACGGTTTAGGGGCTCAATCTTCAAGGAGAGTTCAAGCATATCTCTAAATTTAAGGGGAGTTCATTCTACATCATATCGAATTACTTTCCTTCATTTTTACGAAATAAATCATGAATCACCTCCTTTATATTTTACGAGACGAGATTCAAGATTACTGTGGAAAACTATTTTTGATTTGCTCAAAACTTTTCAAAACATTTTGAACCATATGATGTTAATGAAAATCACATATGATGTTAATGAAAATCACAAATGTTTAATCCACATGCATACTTTTACGAATATGATTACGATATTAGATATTTGTTAATGATATTGGTTAAACATATTATTACACGAGATAATTGAATATCTGCGACACTTTATATAAATAGACTAAAAAAGGTTATTTATGGGAATTTGATGTGTATTTTATAACATAAAATTATTTAAAGTTTAGAAAAGGATTTTACCAATGTTGATTAACACACAATACAGGCAGTGTACCTGATCGTACGATAATATAGAATCAGTAGGTCCGGATCGAACTCAGGGAACGTGTATTTATATCCGTTATCTCAAATTATATAATTAAACTAAATAAAGCAAGTAAATATGGGGGGCGTTTTAGTTATGTGAGAACATATTTCAGAAAACAAATAATTAAAGTAAAATAGCAATTTAATTAACTAAATGGAACTGCGGATGAAAAACTGTTTCGAAAAGTCTTTGAGAATTAATCAGATATTAAAAAAGAAACGATTACTTGGAATTACGTTTAACCTGGATCATGATTAACAAGATTATGTTTGATTGGTTTAACTGTGATTTCTATGATAACTAGATTTCCCGCTAGAGTTACCTAATCCTACAATTTTAGAGAAAGACCATACGACTAATCGTACATCAAGAGCTATCTTACATTATCCACTCTAAATTGTGCTTTAATGTCACTATTATTTACAATTTAATCTGTCGACTACGAATTAACAAAAGTCTCAATTATTCAATCCTGATATAATTGTCATGTTCATTCAATTCATTAAATCACTAATATCTTAGCATATCTTAATTAAGTATCAAGCTACAATTATCTAATAAATCATATAATCGTAAATAACTGATAAACTTATAAGAACGCTAGTTATGTTATAGATCTATCAATCACGCTAAGTAGTAAATTTAATAACTTTGAATAAACATGGATCGCGATTAAACGTAAATAATAATGGAAAAACCAGTGAGTTCAAACATAAACTTAATTAAAACATAGATCCAGGTTCAACAATCCAAGCAATCGCTTAATGAGTTTAGCTCATGTTGGATTGTAAACAAATAACAAAAGAATTCTTAAAACAAAACATTGTATCAAGAAAATAATGCATAAAAGTTCAAACCAAAAGTTGCTAACTTCAAAGATGATTAACCAAGGCTTCCAACGTGATCAACGGCTTCTAGGACTCTCCTTGCAGCTTTCCAAGGCGGATGTAGGTTGAAAATAATGAATAAGATGATTTAAACTCGAACCCTAGAAGCCTTATTTATAGATAACTGAACCGCCTTATTTAGCCGGCGGCTGGCTGAATTCAGCCGGCGGCTAAAATGCACGGGTGAAAAGGTTGCTTCCGCGGCACGTTTAGGAACAAATGTGGAAAATTCAATCCAGCCGCCGGCTAAAATAAGTCAGCCGCCGGCTGTTTTCCAATCTTCGCTTTTCTTGCTCGTTTGTCTCCGTTTCAAGCCGGGTTCAGCTCCTTTTCGCTCCATGATCCAAATATAACTCTAATATGCAATTATTACTGAAAATATACCAAATCATAACAAAAGTTGCAGAAAACGAGCGTAAATATGAGAAATGTGACTACAAAATATCGATTATTTTAGGCATATCAAATTCCCCACACTTGAATCTTACTTGTCCTCAAGTAAACTATCAGATTTAGAACAAAACAATCATCTTCAATAAAAATAAAATACCCAACGAATCAAGTAAATTACAAAAAATTTATTTACGAAGATGAATTTAACAATTACCAAGCCGACATTTAAATGCATAACTAAACATCTCACGATTTGGGAAGTATAACACTCAATCACTCAAAAAGCTAATCTAAGTGTAATATATATGTGAAATCGCTCAAAGCTCAGTCATTACAAGTATTCTATCATAGGCTTGATAACGATACGCTTCTCCACCAATAGAGTCTAAGTAACTAGTTCAGAGGACTTATGGTCATATCAATGGGTGATGGGTAAAATAATGGAAAAATGAGATGAAAGTGAATTAATATGAATCGGTGTTTTGAAAACCGGTTCGACCCGGCCGGTCGAACCGGTTGAACCGTTTTTTCGACAAAAACCGGGTCAAATTAAACCGGTCCTGGTTTTGTGATTTTTCAGGATTTTTTGCAAATAAAGCAAGCTAATTACATATATTTACGGTATAATATTAGTTTTTACATGTTATATTTATTAGTATATGACTTTTAAACTAAATATATTAAATATTCATGATTTTATAGGTATTTTTTCGTATCATCAGAAATATTGTTTTATTTTGTTGTGGTGGAAGACCGGGTTGACCCGGCGGTCGAACCGGTTGAACCGGTAACCCGGTGACCCGGTGACTCGACCGGGTCGATTCGAAACCCGGTTTTCAAAACATTGATATGAATGATATGAAACAAATAAATTCCAATTAGTCTACAAATCCAAATATTTTAGTCAAAAACCATACTACTTTCAAAACTCGATTGATTATCCCTAATGGCTTATTCTGATGAAACTTCCAAAACCAACTTCGCCTTAATTCTTTAACGGTTCGAGTGAGAATTTTATTTCACACAAATTTCGTCAAATCACTTCAACACTTATTGGTTACCTAGTACGGGCTTTAATAATAATTTTTTCTTCATTTTTTTTTATTATTCTATTAAAGACACCGCTCAAAAGGTCCATCAAAATCATGAATAATTCTTAACTTATATCCACATGTAACTTCTTTCGTGAACTTAAGTAAATTAAACAACTCCACGCCATCATATATAACATTCCGTCTAATAATCAATCAAGTTAAGAAAGAGAAAAATTTTCAACAAAAATATCTGGATTAAACGACTTAGACATTTAGGCTCAATTTATGGAATATATATCTGGAAGGGTGATAAAAGAAAAAGGTTTGGCGCAAATATGGTATCTAAACGTCAAAAACACTAAAAACGAGTGCTCGATAGGTAGTGTGAGTCAAATAACCAGTGTAGCTACCGACTATAAGAAACGAATAGGCCAATCAACGGTTTAACAATCCTAATTCTTTTGCCTCTTTCCTAGTTACTAATAAGTAAAACTTATGCTCATTCATAGCCTCGAAGCGTATACAGTGTCAAGTTCTAAAGTCTACAAGTCACCTGCACAGTCATAACAATTGAAGATAAAAGCATATAAAATGTATGCTATAATGGCTCAAATCCTCACAATTATGTAACGGGTAGGTGTGCCTAGTTATGCAACTAGTTAAAACTAATTACGAGAAACATGTCGAAAAAATTTTAAATTTTCACACAAAATGTTCCTAAGGACAAATAGATTCTTTCCTAACCCCTTCCCCACACTTAAACAATACAATGTCCTCATTGTAAAAAACATTTCAGCGAATAAGTGTAAAAAGAAAAAGAGAAAGGAAAAAGAACTCCCCCATTTAGATGTCGAATGATGTGAAAGGAGATAGTAGTGAAAAGAATGTATGGCTGTAAAAGCATAACGTCCTCAAAAAATCTGCATAGCTCTCCATTGAAAATTTGAATTTTCGGCATTACTTCCACTAAAATCGGTGATATTCTAAAATGGGAAAAACACATGCACACATATTAAGTACCACAAATAAATAATAAAGTACATAATCAAACCATAATACAAAAATCCCAAACAATAATCCATACGAAAAAATAAAATAAAAAATAGTCTCAAATACACAAACAATACACCCAATCATCACATGTTGGGCCACCGTCCTGTCCAAGATGCACTCTGGCGCGCCTAAATGTCTCGCTGCTCCTCCTCATCCTGCTGGCGCTGAGCCTCAGTAGGAGGATGGTACTGCTGAGCTGACCACAAGTGCTGGCGATCATCAAAAGTCGAAGAAGATGGCTGATCCTGGTCCATCGGAGTGGTACCAACAAAAGGATAGTAGGAACCATCGTACGCCTGATAGCTAATACCTACACGCTGGGGGTACTGGTACAACACCTCATCCTGATAACGGTTCCTGCTGTCAAACTCCCTCTGCAAAAATCCGACCTGGTTGCTGACCTGGCTAATGGTGGAGGTGAGATCGTAGTAGCGATCCTCCATGCGGTCAGCGAAATAATCGAACCAAGATGACATATGTCCCATACTCGATGTCAATGCAGCGATCTGAGCTGACAAGTCTGTCTCCTGTGGTGGTGGAGCATCCTCGTGAACTGGTGGAGCATCGCATCTC
>CAJVGC010000590.1:56167513-56323565 GCA_910822075.1 Senecio squalidus | reverse complement strand
TTCATCGATGATATTCTTGTTTATTCTCGTAGCCGTGCGGAGCAGGAGGAGCACTTGAGAATAGTGTTGGAGTTGCTCAGGAAGGAACAACTTTACGCTAAATTCTCTAAGTGTGAGTTTTGGTTATCTGAGGTCCAATTTCTTGGCCACGTGGTTAGCAAGGAAGGCATCCACGTTGATCCTGCCAAGATTAAGGCCGACAGAGATTGGGTTGCTCCTAAGACACCCACCGATATCCGTTCATTCTTGGGTCTGGCAGGTTGTTACCGCCGTTTTATTGAGAATTTTTCGAAGATAGCGCGCCTATGATGAAGTTGACCCAGAAGAACGAGGAGTTTATTTGGGGTGCCGAGCAGGAAGAAGCTTTTCATTTATTAAAGAAGCGGTTGTGTGATGCTCCTATCTTGAGTCTTCCCGAGGGTACCGATTTTTTGTTGTATATTGCGATGCTTCGCATAAGGGACTCGGGTGTGTACTGATGCAGAATGGAAAGGTGATTGCCTATGCCTCTCGTCAGTTAAGGATTCATGAGAAGAACTACACGACCCATGATTTGGAGTTAGGCGCATTGGTTTTTGCCTTAAAGATTTGGTGCCATTACCTGTACGGTACTAAGTGTACTGTGTTTACCGATCATAAGTCGTTACAACACATCTTTGATCAAAAGATGCTGAATATGAGGCAACGCCGATGGGTTGAATTGTTGAACGATTATGACTGTGAAATTTGCTATCATCCCGGTAGAGCTAATGTTGTAGCCGATGCGCTAAGTCGCAAGGAATCGGTTAAGCCGGTGAGAGTTCGCGCTATGATGGTTTCTATTCAGTCGAGTTTGAAGACTTGTATCATTCAGGATCAGCAGGAGGCTCTCACCGAGGATTCTCTGAAGGACGAAGGATTATTTAGTTTGGCACGTCAGTTGGAGCCGAAAGACGACGGGGTATTGTATTTCTTGGATCGTATTTGGGTTCCCGTCGGTCTTAGGCAGTTAATTTTGGATGATGGTCACAAGTCTAATTACTCTGTTCATCCCGGAGCGGATAAGATGTATCACGACTTGAAGGATTTTTACTGGTGGCCTGGCATGAAGAGGGCGATTGCCGAGTATGTAGGCAAGTGTTTGACCTGTTCAAAGGTTAAGGCTCAGAATCAGAAGCCTTCTAGCCTTCTTCAGCAGCCGGAATCCCGCAGTGGAAGTGGGAAAATATTACTATGGATTTTGTTACGAAGCTTCCTAGGTCTTTAGGAGGTTACGATACTATTTGGGTCATTGTTGACCGGGTGACTAAGTCATCGCATTTTCTGCCTATTCGAGAAGATTACCGAATAGAGAAGTTATCTAGGTTATATATTGATGAGATCGTGGCCAGGCATGGAATTCATGTATCTGTTATTTCTGATCGCTACAGCGAGCCTTAGGCACGAGATTAGGTATGAGCACGGCTTATCACCCTCAGACCGATGGACAGAGTGAGCGCACGATTCAGACGTTAGAAGATATGCTACACGCGTGTGTTTTAGATTTCGGCGGGAGTTGGGATAGACATTTACCGTTGGTCGAGTTTTCGTACAACAATAGTTACCACTCCAGTATCAATATGACTCGTAACAAAAATCTAATCTGAACCTTTATTGTATTAAACAAAATTAAATCGTTTAATGTAAGAAAAAAGAGGTATTTAAAACAGACAAACCACACTATCGAGAACAACAAAAAGACGAAAGGCCCCAAGACACTAGAATTTAAACTAAAAACTGTGGAGAATTATAAACGCATGTAATAGCTAAAACCCGATCTAAGACGAAGAGTCATAAGCAAAAGTTATCTTCATCTCGAATTTTAGATTTCAAACGGAGTTAAACTAATTTTTTTATTTTTTTATTCTTATTTTTTATTTTTTTATTTTTTTTAATGCTAAGGTACGAAAATGAAAACAAGAAAAGAAAATTAATCTAATATTTTTTTTTTTTGTTTTTTGTTTTTTTTTTGTTTGAAGTAAACGTTGATTAATCTAAGTTGCGTAGTCCAGTACGGTGAATGAGTGATTCAAAGCGAGATTTGTCAAAGGCTTTGGTAAAAAGATCGGCCATACTGTTTTCGGAAGAGACACAAATTATATCTATGAGTTTCTTTTCATAATAGTCTCGAATGAAGTGGTGCTTAAAATCTATGTGACGGGTCTTGCTATGTTTAATAGGATTTTTAATAACGGAAACGGCAGCCTCATTATCTATATTAATAGGAGTAGAGGTATAGAATAAACCGTAATCCAGCATTTGTTGTTGAATCCAGAGAACCTGTGACACACAGCTACCCGCAGCGATGTATTCGGCTTCACATGATGAGACTGAAACAATTGTCTGTTTCTTGCATTGCCAAGACACGAGACGTCCTCCCAGAAATTGACAACCACCGGAGGTTGACTTTCGATCGATATTGCATCCACCCAAATCCGAGTTGGTGAATGCTTCGAGAAAGAGGTCGCTTCCCTTGGGATACCAGAGACCCAGCCGCGGTCGGCCTTTGAGGTAGCGAAGAATCCTCTTTACAGCAGAGTGATGAGACATCTTTGGACAACCTTGAAACCTGGCACATAAACATACATCAAACATTATGTCAGGACGAGATGCAGTAAGATACATTAAAGAGCTTATAATGTCGCGATAAACAGTGGGATCCACGTCAGGATCATTTTCTGCGTTTGGTTCCAGATTGTGCTGCTGAGGAATGGGAGTAGCAATGGACTTGGCGTCGGTCATGTTGAATTTCTTGAGCTTTTCGGTGACGTAGTTTGATTGATGGACAAACATTCCGTCGGGTAGTTGCTCGACTTGTAACCCTAGAAAGAGCTTGAGTTCTCCCATGGCGCTCATCTCGAATTTGTCTTTCATAAGCTTTTCAAAATCCTTACACATTTGATTATTCCTGGAACCAAAGATAATGTCGTCTACGTAGACTTGAACCAATAGTTTAGCCTTGGGTGAATCTTTGATGAAAAGAGTGCTATCAATACGACCTCTCTTGAAACCGGATTCTAAGAGAAAAGTAGATAATGTTCCATACCACAGACGAGGGGCTTGATGAAGACCGTATAAAGCTTTGTTGAGTTTGTATACTCTATCAGGGTGTTGCGAGTCTTTGAAACCGGGGGGCTGCTGAACATAGACGGTGTCATCGATTTTACCATATAGGAAAGCGCTCTTAACATGAAGGTGGTAAACCGTAAGTCCCATGTGAGAGGCATAAGCTAAAAAGAGGTGGACTGCCTTGAGGCAAGCGACTGGGGTGAATACATCCTGAAAATCCAATCCTTCTTCTTGATAAAAGCCTTGTACCACTAAGCGAGCTTTATTGCGAGTGATAATTCCACGGACATCCCGTTTGCATCGGAAAAACCATTTAGTGCCTATAACGTAGGCATCGTCGGGTAAGATCACGAGTACCCAGACCCCTAGCTTCTCAAACTGAGCTAATTCTTCTTGACAGGCGTGTACCCAATTTGCGTATTTGAGGGCCATATGGATATTGGCAGGGACTTCTTGGGAAACGAAGCAGAAATAGCGACAGTTTTTGAAATCCTCGGAGGTCGTGGCAAAGGCATACATGCCGTGCAGATCCTCTATTTGCGCTTGAGTTTGAACATTTGCGTTGGGATCGCCAATAATGTTTTCGAATGGGTGATCCTGGTGAATTCGAGACACGACGTGCGGTTCTTCCGCATCGTCTTGAGTGTTTGCAGTGAGTGGTTCTGCCACATTTTCTTGATCATCGGCTGGAGTGTCGTCAACGAGTGGTTCTGCCACAACGTCTTGATCATCTGCTTGGGCGTCGGTGTCAGCAGGTTCAACAACGATTTCTTGAATAACTTGTGTACGAGGAAAAACTGAATCTTCATCATCAGACGAGAAGCTCGGGTTCTCGGTTCCTGTATGAGTCACACTAGGAGAAAGGTTAAATGATTTAAATAATGCATCATAGTCGAAAGCAATATCTGGACCGTTATGTTTTTCAAGAGTGTAGCTACTTATTTCCAAGTTAAAAACAATTTCCATTGTGCGTGATGTTTTAAGATAAACTCTTTTGTTTTCGCAACCCTCAACATATCCAAGAAAGTATCCCTGGACGGCTTTAGGTGCGAACTTGGTGGTGTAATTTGTTTTCAAAACAGCGCATGGAGCCCCAAATGGTTCCAGTCCAGCAAGATTTGGCTTATGACTATTAAGCAATTCATAACTTGTTTTATCAAACCGTTTCACTGTTAAAACCCGATTGAGGACGTAACAAGCTGTATTTACGGCCTCCCCCCAAAACGTAACGGGGAGAAGTGAGTCAGCTAGCATAGTACGAGCAGCCTCTATCAAGGTTCTGTTTTTCCTTTCAGCGACTCCATTTTGTTGTGGTTCATATGGAGCGCTGTGTTGTTGAACTATTCCATTTGCAAGACAATATAAAGTCATAGTAGAATTTTTGAATTCTGTCCCGTTATCGCTGCGCAAACGCTTGACATTTGCTTTGTATACGTTTTTCATCATGTCAAAGAAGTTGATTAGTGTGCCAGCTGTTTCACTCTTAGTGGCTAAAAAGTAAACCCAAGAGTAGCGAGTGTAATCATCGGTGATCACTAAACAGTAATATTTCCCTCCGAAGCTTCTTTGTGCAATAGGGCCGAAAAGATCACTGTGCATTAGCTCAAATGGTGTCTCGGTTGTGTTAATTGCCTTGGATTTGTGATGTTGCTTGTGTTGCTTTCCGAGTTAGCATGGAATACATTTATCTTCATACTCAAAACGTTTGAGTGGAATTCCATTGACTAGCCCTTTCTTTGTGATCTCATTCATTTTCTGAAAGTGTAAATGTGCCATCTTTCTGTGCCAAATCATGGCTTCTTCACTAGTTGACTTTGACAATAGACATGTTGAATCGGCGGTGAGTTCAGTGTTGTTCATATCCATAATGTACGTGTTTTTAGTTCTTGGGGCACGCATCAGTATCAGGTCCTCAGGGATATCAATTCCTGATTTGAGAATCAAAACTTTCTTCTTAGTGAAATACACGAGATTATCGTTGTCGCATATTTGAGAGACACTCAGCAAATTGTGTTCTAGCTGCTTAACGTAAAACACATCCTTCAGTGTTATTTTACCATTTGTAACTGATCCAATTCCAGTTATTTCTCCACCTTTATCTCCAACAAAATTTACGCGTCCTTTCTTTCCTAATTCGAAGTTATTGAGAAACTTTCTTTCTCCTGTCATGTGCCTGGAACAGCCACTGTCAACGTACCAGTTGTTGACGAGTCGGTGACTTGGTTCCTGCACAGAAAATTAAATCATTAGTTATCATGGGGAACCCAGGCCATAGCAGACCTGCATTGACCATTTTCAGTCACATACGTGACTCTTTTGTAAACTCCCTTATTTTGATGAGAAACGTGAGATGTGTGGCGTGGAGAGTAATGACTGTTAAAGTTATATGGAACTATATGACTCATTTGTGAGGAACTATAACGGTTGTTATTGAAATGATGATGACGTGTTCATAGTGAGTTCGTGGAGGAATGTGGTGATAATTGTCATGATGGTATCGTGGAGGACTTTGAAAGCGTTGGTCATAATTATGTTGACGATAGGATGGAACAAATGGTTGTTGAGGCCGTTGGTGAGATCTTTGGTTAAAACTTCCCGTACACGGTTTATTATACCCAAAATTTCGAGAATTTGTAACGGGGCGTTCATGTTGTGGATTTCGTAGGATGTGAACGGGTTTGGTGGGAATGAATTTAGATTGTTGTGGGGGCGTGGCTTTAACCTGAGGTTCCTTTCTTTTATTAGTAAATACCGAGGCCACATGCCCTCTTGCACGACATTTGAAGCAGTTTAAAGTCTCCATTTTGTTTTGTGGAGTTGGTTCACCATCGGAAGTTGGTACAGTTGATGAGACTTGAGGTTGAACCTTTTCGGGTTGCTTTTCTTGAGATGGTGCAAATTCCTGGTCTTTTCTATTTGATGATTCGCATTCGTCATTCTTTAGAGGCCCAGTTTTGAAAAAGCTAAAGTCATTATTGTACGGAGGTGGAGTTTCGTTATAGCCTAAACCTTCTGTTTTACCAGAAACACGTTGACGACTTAAGATTGAATTCAGAGTGCTGGAAGAGGTGCGGAATTGTTCGATCTTCCTTTCCTGTTCAGTCAATCTTATTTGATAGTCATTTAACTCTTGGACTTTTGCAGCAAAACTTTTCTTTTCATTTTCAAGACTTTCATATAACATGTCGACTTTTAGTGTTAAAATGCCTACATCTGATAAAAGTTCTATTCTTGTTTTTTCGTTTTGATTAAGTTTCCTTGCGTAGTCATTTTTAAAAAAACCCTTTATTGATACTTCATTTTCAAGCTTAGTTTGCTGTGTTTCCAGAGTAGATACTGACTTGGTCAATTTATCATTTTGAAGAGTTAATATAGTGAAGGATTTACACAGTTCCTTCACAGATTGAAAATCAAGAAGTACCTTGGACTTGTCAGTTTGGAGACTAGCCATTGTTGCAATGAAGTTGTCATTGGACAAATCCACTGTACAGCTGTATAGCGTTTCCTTGTCTTCAACATCCAGATTATTTTCATTTGAACTTGTGTCATTATCAGAACCTGAGTCACTTGTCTCACTGCGTATTTCTTCGACGGAGGCCATGAGTGATTGATCATTACAAATTTTCCAATCATATGTGTGATCATCATGTTGGACAATCATTGATTGTGATGCTAAACTGCGCTTTGGTTGAGATGAAGAGGATCCAGTTTTGTCTTGATTTGGTGTACGTTCCACTTTGGGCTGTTGACATTCCCTTGCAAAATGGCCGTGTCCTTGACAGTTGTAGCATCGTACCTTTGACTTATCGAAACCTGCTTTTCCTGTTCTTAGACTGCGTTAGGTTTTGGCCATAAATTTCTTGATTCTATTAGTAATCATAGCGGGTTGCCATTGTAAATCCATTTCTTCGAGGTCAGCCTGATAAACATGACTAAAATCCTCATCCCATAGCCCTGGATCAGCAATGTTTCCTTGGACTTGATTTCCATAAGCAGTCAAAAAAGAAGATAAAATTTCTAGACTTTCCTCTGCTGATTTAACACTCATTCGCATTTTCTGATGTGTGGCAGGAGCATTTGGTGTTGCTGTAGTTGGTCGGGTGCCCGAATGTGTGTCATAAGTCGTCTGATCCTTATCCGAAAATAAAGCAGTTGCAGTTTCAGAGGAATTTGACTCCGAGGTTTGTCCATAGGGTGTTTGATCTGCAATCATAGTTGATGTGAAACGTGTCAACTCATAACCTCTGAATCGTTCTAGCAATTTCTCCAAAGTCTCTCAACTTCGCTTAGGCAAAGCGTCTAAAAATCTCTCAACTTTTTCGCTTTCTACATTTATTTTATATCTGGTAAGTTCTGCAAGAAGATTGTAGTATCTAGTGACAGTATCTTCAAAAGGTTCATTTACTCCTGATCTGAATGTATCGAACTGTCTTTTAAGAAGGTTCCCTCGACTCTTTTTCTGAGCAGGAGTTCCAGCATAATGTTTTTCAATAGCGTTCCACAGATCATTTGAAGTTTTACTGTTGGTCTTGTAAATGTGTTGCATTTCAACTGGCAAGGCCATCTTTAGACTTGCTAATGCTCTGTTTTCAGCTTCATATTCTCGTCGAAGCTCAGGTGTGAGTTTGTTAATGGGAATTTTTCCAGTTACACCGTTTACTGTATGACGCGGATGTTCATATACCTCTTGAATACATACCCACATTTGTGCATCATTGTAACGACAAAAAGATTCGAATTTATCAGTCCATTCGTAATATTGAGATGCGTTGAGTAACTTGGGAGGAGTATACTGATTGTTTTGAATCCATAACGAATATGATGGTAGTTCACGAAGACGATGTTCGTCGAAGAAGAGTGGAAGTCACCAAGATGACGAGTCACGAAGATGGTTTTCGGTGAAGATGGTTGTCAGTCACGAAGATGGTGTTTGGCGAAGATGGTGTTCGGAGAAGATGGTTGTCAGTCACGAAGATGGTGTTCGGCGAAGATGGTTGTCAGTCACGAAGATGGTGTTCGACGAAGATGGTTGTCAGTCACGAAGATGGTATTCGGCGATGGATCACGAAGATGATATTCGGCGAAGATGTTCACAGACTGGGATGATCCACGAACGAAGATGATCCACTACGAAGATGTTCACGAAGATGATCCACTACGGAGATATTCGCGAGGAAATCCACGAAGATGTCTCCACGAATTTAATCCACGCACTAGGTCCACGGACGTTGATCCACGAACATGCACAAAACCCTAATCTTTAACAAACCGCCGCCGAAGATGTAAGAATAACCCTAATTTTCACGAACAGCCGCCGAAGATGTAATAAGAACCCTAATCTCCAGAATAGATTAAAACCTGAATTTAACCCTGAACCAAATCTCGATAGAGAGCAAACAATGCGTTTGCTCTGATACCACTTGTAGGTCCCAGTGGTCCGATCTACAGGATTAAACTATACCAGTTACAAGGCGGAATCTCGTAATCAATAAAACACGCAGATTATAATCGAATGCAATAAACACAAAAACAAAATTACCGAATTCTTAATACTTTGATTAACAAACACTTTTACAATCCAAAAGCATTAACTCCGAATTCTTTCTAAACCAACAACCCTAAACTGATCTGAACACCTCTATTTATAGAGTAACATGTCCAGCCAGCTTGGGCTTGGGCTTGGGCTTTACTGGGCCTGACGGACATGCAAGTCCATGAGCAGCCCATAAAGCTAAGTCATTACAAACTAATACAGTGATAAATAAACATAACATAATAGAACATCCAGTCATTGCATTCTTGCACCAACATCGCTTCTATTTATTCTTGAACGTTTGAATCTTGATCCTTGAACTCTCCATGAAGCTTGTACATTGAAACTCTTATTCTTTCACATAAGTACTTTGTAATGCATCCGTCTTTTGTTTATTCACCTGTATTCTTCATTGTATGTAACCATCTTTTCTTTCAAAAATTCCATTATTTCACTCTTTTCACATTTCCTTATTCACACGTTCATCCCCAATTTTTTCTTTTGTTACACGTTCTTCCCATTTCTTCATTTACACATTTCCTTGGTACCCGTTCTTCCCCCTCATGATCATTATGACTCGATGTAATCATCATGTAAACATGCATTACTTCGTGACAAAACGATACATACTCCCCTAAATATCGGAATTTGAGAAAAGTATTATTCCAAACCGAGTGTGTGTCGTTTGCGAAACTTTGACTTGCAAAACTTGTCTTCGTTGAGATCTTTGCTGAAAAACTTATATGCTTGAATAAAATCTTGTCGTTCCCAAGTCTTGATCTTTAACTTCTTGATCATAAGCTCAAATAGTATCCATAGTCGTAAAAATGGGAAAGTAACTACAAAATCCCTTCGATTGCTCGTTAACACAACAACCAAAATCACAAAAGAAGTCGACTGTGTGACCTACGTTCAATGTTGGAAAATAGTTAGCATTGTAGAATTTCCATTCGATCATTGTGAAATACGAAGAGCGTTGGTACCACTACAAATGATCCGAGCTATATATAAAAAAACATGCTTTTTGAAAATTCGTTCGTTTCCTAGAAAACGTTTAACATTTTGGCGCTAGACTCAATAGTGCATGAAATAAAGTCGAGAAATGGAGTTGTTCTTCTCTTGTTTCAATATCAACATTCTTCGAGTGAGAATATGATAGAAATGGCTAATTCTCCGTGAATATTGAAACAAATTCTTGTGAAGAATTTGACTGGCGATGAGGTATATGTGCATTGCATCACTGGGTCCATGATGTCTTTTTCAATATGGAAAATGAACGCATGGAATTCGATAGAAACTTGGCTGCCCGACGATTTAATCGGTGAAGAAACGGTCTCTCATTCTTTTAACCGTATCACACACTCCTCACTCAACCTCTCAAAATTTTCAACTCCACCCTCATTTTGGCATTTTGAAAAATAATGTTTTTGTTGATTTTTCACCTTTAATCTCCAATCCTAGACGTAATGGACCCTCACATTTTGAAACTGATTCCTTGGGTAAGTCCCTCCGGCTTTGGTTGGACTATAGGAAAAATATATATTATTGAAAATCGCTCAAGGTGCATCAACATTTTGCCAAATTCTGAGAAATATTTGTCAACCAAAAGATGTGGAATTTACTATATGGAGAAAATTTCCAAAGTGACTTGGAAGTTTGCAATATTTTCCAAAAGACGCTCCCCCTCAACATATGCATTTCATTATCATATGACAAAAATGTTTTTGATTATGGGAAGTGTTTTTCAAAAATAAATTTGATGTGCTCATGAAAGAATATTGCATTTCGAAAATACATTTGTTGGGATTAAAATTTAGTTAAAAATAGTTTTATTCTCATTAATACTGCTTTATTACTACTGCTGATAAGTACTGCTTCATTGCTACAGATTGAAGATGTTAATACGGCATGAAGACTGTTTCTACGGAAGATACTCATTAGTACTGCCGCTGCTGTTTCTACTACATCAAGATCATTATGGAATTATCTTGATCCGCAAGTTTAGCATTACAGTTAGAATAAGATTGTAATTCCTTTTTAGATGTTTCCTATTTGTAGAAAGGTTAGCCTCAAGGTCTATATATAGATCCTTGTAAACAAAGAAAAACACGTTGTATTGTTCATATTTTCAATATAATTGAGGCGTAATATTTGACATTCATTATTGTTCTTAGTTGTTTATATTTATACAATATTTGTTTGTTCGACAAACTTGTTATATCAAGGTGTTCATCCCCTGCTAAACTTCCTTGATAATCAAGATCTTGGTTTAATCATAGTATAAGTTTAAGTAATATAAATGATCCCGACAGACGTCTTTTTCGAAAATACATTTGATGTGGTCATGAAAGAATATTGCATTTCGGAAGATTTATTTGAAAAATTGATTCGTTGAAACTCATTTGAAAGATTTAGGAGATAGTTCAAATAATGATTTTATGAACTCCCCCTCAAATCTAGATTCTACATGTTCGATCAAGCAAGTGTTTTGGAAAACTAGCTGAAATAAAAAAAATCGCTACTAAAATCTCTCTAGAAGATGAAATAATTCTAGTCGAGATTCAAAATCCGCTATTCAATCATCTTTTTCGATTGAATCTAGTTCTAGTCGAAAACACTTGTTAACTACGAAAATACTATCAAACACAAAGATACTGCTTTGAATATGTTAGTTCTAGTCGAGATTGAAAATCCGCTACTATTCACATTCATCATAGTAAACTTGTATTTAGATAAATAAATTCATAATTTTCCGGTATTAGAACGGGTTTCAATTTGAAATAATTGAAAGCCTAAACACACTCAAAATATCATATAAGATAATAATACTCAAAAGTGATAGTTCTAGTCGAGATTTTGATAATCCGCTACTAAACACTTCCAAATACTATGTCTCTCAAATGATAAACTAAGTTCGTAATTTTGTTCAAGAAAGATTTATATTTTTGAAATACGAAATTTGTCAACAAATAACAAAATAACATTTGAATGTACTAGTTATAGTCGAGATTTAAAAATCCGATACTAAAATACTCTAAATGAAATAATACTATAGATTGAACTAAAAACTTGTTTGAACAATTTTTTTTTTGAGATTATCGAAATAGATAGAAAATGTACTTTGTACAAATAGATCAATACCACAAGAATTTGCTAGTTCTAGTCGAGATGTAAAATCCGCTACTAAAACACATCCTACATAATATCTTTCCACTCGAATATACATTTTCATCATTTGAGTTTATCGATAAAATTTGAAAGCTTTCCTTTTGAAATTGCAATTGATGTTTTCGTATTTTAATACTTCTCCCACTGGAAACTTCGATTGTTATTTTCTTTGCACAAGCGGGAAGAAAGGAAGCTCTCTCTCAAAGTTGTGAAAAATCATCCAAAGTGTTAGTATTTAAATTGAAATACTTGGAAGTTTTTCGATTTGTAAGATATTTCTTAAAACATTTGAATTGTTTCTACTTTGAACGTATGCAATATCAAACTTTTGCGAAAATGATGATCATTTAATTGTTTATTTCGTTTTAATTTCGAGTTCTACACATATATATTCAAAGTAATGTAGAACTTCCCCTCAAAGATATACATATCATGTTCGAGTTCCTAAATAATGAATTAGGAAGTCGTTTCGAAAAACATTTGTGATTTTCATTAACATCATATGGATTAAAATGTTTTGAAAAGTTTTGAGCAAATCAAAAATAGTTTTCCACAGTAATCTTGAATCTCCTCTCGTAAAATATAAAGGAGGTGATTCATGATTTATTTCGTAAAAATGAAGGAAAGTAATTCGATATGATGTAGAATGAACTCCCCTTAAATTTTGAGATATGCTTGAACTCTCCTTGAAGATTGAGCCCCTAAACCGTGTGTTTAGAAGTCGTTGTGAATCCGTTGAAAACATTCGTGAAGTCGTTTTCCAAATTTGCTTCCCCAAATGTTAGATATGTCTTGAATGCTCCGACTATTAAGCATAAGTCCGCAACCGTATTGTTACGAAGTCATCGTGAATCCGTTGAAACATTTGAAGTCGATCCCCAGACGTTTAGATATGACGTGATCGTTTCGAGAATTAAACATGAGTCTGAAACCATCTTGTTACGAAGTCGTTAATTTACAATTTTTTTTATTTCTCTTATAAGCACGCCATGATGTTCGAGTCCGAAATTGAAGTATTCCGGAGTCATCTTGTTCCAATCCTTTTGATATTTCGTATAAGGTCTCCATGAAGTTCGAGTCCAAAACCGAATTGTTTTGAAGTCATCGTGTTACGATCTTTCTTGTTATCTTGTATAAGCAGTCCATGAAGTTCGAGTCCAAATCTGAGTTGTTCCGGAGTCATCTTGATAACCTACGTTTCTGCACAATCAAAACAAACTTATTTTGGACCCTCTTTAGTTAGCTTTGTTCGAAAACCATTGATAAGTCATATTGATTATGTGCAAAGAATATGAATTCCATTTCTCCGGTAAACACGCATTTGAGGTAGTTGATTTTGTAATCGGTGTGTTTGTTTTTGAAATTGGTGGAGACTTTGGAATCCATTTCCGTTCATGAGTTGGTGAAGGAGTTCTTGGGAAAAAATCATTTGGTGAATGTACCATTGGTTCATTCGATGGTACATTTGGAAATAATTGTTTCTTTGATTTGAATGAATTCATTGAAGTTTGTTGTTTAATAGTAGAAACAAAACTATTCACTTTTTGCACCGAATATATAAAATGTGATGGTGCAAATTCAAATAACTCGGGTATTAAATAAGTGAATGCTTTCGTTTCCTTTTTGTTCATTGGAGGACAAATTGCATCCTTTTCAACATGTTTGCTTGAGATGATTGTTGATTTCAAACTCGAAGTTTTCAAAGGTGTTGTAAAAGTTCCATTAGTTTGTGATTTCGGAGAATACTTTCAATTCTTTTTCGGGAAAGAATTAGTACTCGAAGAAACCACTTTTGAAAATGTTTTGGATGATTCACCGTTGTAAACCTTCGATGTAACTTTAACTTCCTTTTTCGAATCTTCAAGAGTTTTAGATTTCCATTTCTCCTCGTGTGAAATGATTGGGGTTTGTGGTGAAACCGGACCATTCATTTTCCACATTAAGTCAATCTTTTGCTTTAAAACATCAATATCTTTGTCTTTTGCAAGCAAAGCATTTTGAAGAAATGATATCTTAGAAAGAGATTGTTCATTCGAGGAGAAAGATGTTGTAGATTCTTGTTTTGAAAGATTGTAAGTTTTAACCATCGTTTCCCATGAAGATTTGTCATTTGAGGTTGAAGATTTATCACGTGATACTTTTTCAATTTTCTCTAAAAAAGTTCCATTTTTCATTCTCAAAGTAGTTAGTTCGACATTCCAACCTTTGTTCAAGTTCCGAAATTCTTTTTCTAAAATAAGAGTTGGAACGTATACTTTTTGAAAAACAACTTGTTCCAAAATATCATCGGAATGAAGTTCCTTTTCGTCATCATTTGGAAAGTAATCATCCGAAAGAGCAATTTTCCTAGTTTTGTAACTCTCATTTAATGATTTGTAATCAAAAGATACTTTCGTTTTATTCAAAAGTGGTCGTTTTGCATCCTCTTGTTCTTCAATTTCTTTTGATGATCTAATGAAAGTCATTGTAACATTTGCTTTTCCCAAAGATTTTGTGTCGTAAAGACCGGAAGCATGATACATAGCTTTTTTTAGATATTTTGGATTATCATGACCCAAACATTCTTTGTGGACTGAAAAATCGAAACTCTTTCGGTTTGTTTGGAAAAAATGAGCTGATTTGTTTGGTCTCTCAAACCATTTCGCTTTAAAGTTTCAACTTCAAGTGCTTGTGATTTTAAAGATTTAATTTTCGTTTTATAATCTTCAATTTGTTTTCTTAATAATATAAGATTATCGTTAGCACTAAGTCTTTCATTTCTTTCATCATTTAACTCGGTGATTAACTCCATTTTTTTAAATCTTTCATTCATTCGTTCTTTTTTAAGATTCTCGAGTTCCAATAAAGCACTTTGATTATATTTCCCCTTATCAAACTTTATGGTTTTTGATTGTTTTTGAAGTGTATTGATTAAATCTAATTATTCATTAAGTTCATTTGTAAGGATTTGAATATTAAACACACTTTGGTCATATTTCCCCCTCCAAGTCAAAACCGAGAATTTTTGACTCAAAAACCGTTAACAATAGAAATTACGTTCCGTCCTTGCATAATTCGTTTTGAACTAGGCATGAGTGATCAGGTCATGCGTAGTTAAAGATAATCATGCAATCGCGAAATTAATTCACTAAAGTTTGAACCCATAAATGATTTTCCGAAAAACCTTGGTTATAGTTTAGTTTCGAAAATTTTTGAAAATTTTTAAAACCGTTTTCACTATAACTTGTGCTCTGATACCAAGTCTGTCACACCCCGCTAAAGCGGAAACACGAGATGTGAAGAGCTGGAACATCATTACACGGGCCATAACAAACATAACGGTTTCATTTCATCGATTAAAAATAAAAGTGTTTACAAATTTAAACAACCAAGTCATTCAGTACACAATACATGAAATAAGGTTTCATTTTAAAATTCCCAAAAGAAAATAGACAAGTCTTTTCCCAAATAAGTTCTCACGCAACCGCCTTGACCCGTCCATGCCATGCACCTCATCCTTACACTAAATTTCCTGAAACATAAGATAAAGTGTCAACTACATAAAGTAGTGAGTGAGTTACAGTTTAAGTTTCTCGGCAAAAGTTTCGGTTAAGTATATAAAAGTAAAAAGTTTCCCAAAAGGAGGTTAGCGGAGAAAGTCGCTTAAAGTTTATATACTTTTAAAGTTTCGAAGTAACGGGCGTATCAATGCCCTAAAGTTTGTACAGACCAAGTAGAACAATATTCAGTAAAATCATAGTTGCGGAATCAATCGCTAAAAGAGTGTATATATGCGTATAAGTAACTAATTAGATTCTCGTATCAACCTCTTGTCATTCTATAACTTAAGTGTTCACACTAAACCGATTGTTCAACCGTGAGGCCCCTTACCCCGCCTATCCTACGGGGAGTATCAAAGATCATAGTAATATGTACTTAGACTGCCATCTAAGCAAGGAACGGTTCTTTCCTAAGTATCGATACCCATTATTACTACACGGCTCAGAAGTTAATAGTGTGTAAAGTTTGAAAAAGGTGGGCACTAAGTAGTTTTGTTTCAAAAAGATAGTAGGCACTTAAGAATCGTGTGATAATCTCATCAAGGGTTGGTCTCGCATATAAGTAATCAAAAACTAGTTTAGCCGAAAAGGGAGAAAGCCGGTAAGTTTAAAGTAAGCCAGTAGTGCAATAAAGTGTTTACGCATAAAAGTTTCACAAAGTTTCCAAAGTAGATCAATAGTTTCATAATAGTTTCAAAAGTTCACAATAGTTTCATAAGTTCGTAAAGTTTCCAAAATACAAGTAATCTTATGTTTCCCCCAAAAAGTCATGCAAAAATACATTAAATAAAGGGGTTGTAACTCACGGATTGCGAAGGGTACGAGTACAGAAATCGTTCGGAAGGGAAGCCGGAAATCACGGATCGCCTATCAATACCAAGTTAGCTCAATTGGTTATTATCTTATTATGTTATCTTTATGTAATAAAATAGATAAAATTTAATTAAATTTTAAGTGTCAAGGTTAAATATTGTCCAAAATAGTCCGAAATGGTCAACGTTAAGTTTTTGTCCAAAAGTCCGATTTAACGTTTATTATTGTTATCTCACAAGTGATATTACTTGCTGAAGTGGTTTACATTTTTCTAAGGAAATTTGAGCAGCGTTTCCGCGCCCAAATTTCATATCCAAAAATGCAATACCATTTCCGTTCACAAAATCACCTATAACACGATAACATATTAAACTAATTCATTTTAAGTCCAAATAGTCCATACGAGTCCCAAAAGTTAGTAATTTTATTATCTCAGTCCCAAATATTACTTTTATGAAAAGTCAGTGGGTTACAATTTCTTAAAACGTCCAAATAACGAGTTTTCGGGAAATCTGGCGGGCATGTGCGCCGCTGTGAGCACTGGGACGACGCACAAACACGTTTTGTGTCCCGCTGCGTCGTCCTGGCCTCTAGGACGGTGCACATCCTACGGTTTTTCGAGTTTTTCTTGCAAAACGTTTATTTATCCATAGATTCCGACATGCAATAGGTCTAAACTTAACAAAACATCATTTTAACAGTTTCTAAAGTGTTTTTAACAGTAAGTTTATAGATCCAAAGGTTATTTCGGTTTAAAAATCGTTTTTGACCATAAAAAGTCATAAATCTTTGTAAAAACTTATTTTTATGCTTTATATCTTACATGTAAGTAATAAAAACAGTAAGGAATGATAAAAGAGTGATTTCTACTAGAGGGAAATGGATGGATTGAGTATTTGACGGATTTAGAGCTCCAAAATCGTTAAAATGCTTGAAACCGAAAATAGCTAGCTTCCCTTGCTTCCCTTGATATTTCAAACGATTTGGATGGATGAAAGGTGAGTTTTGAAGGCTGTAATCTTCTGGTTTTAGTGGATATTTTAGAGAGAGTTGAGAGAAAACTTAGTGTGTGTGTGTTTTTGGTTTTTGTAAATGAAAAATGAAAATGAAAATAAGAAAAGTGATAAGGTAAAGGCTTGGGACTGTAATCTTGGCAGTAATGAGTGCTTATTTTCGAGTTTGATTGGTTTGAAGTTGGTGGAAATCGAGACATGCAAAATTTTCAAATAATTTGCGGATTCAGTCCTGCCAGGACGGTGCACAAGGCCTGTGTGCGTCGTCCTGGACCATTTTTGAAATAAATTCTGAGTTTTTTGCTGTTTTTGTATTATTGTTTCATTGGACATTTTCGTTAACTAAAGTTCTATAATATGATGCATTATGAACTTAGGAAAGTTCATTAGGAGTTTTCTTGGTATTAGGACTTATATAATTTGATTCCGGGTGTGATTCCAACACTGTCGCGTTTTCGGTTATTGAACAGTTAAAGACAACGACAGACAATAAGAGAGACATAGAGTATAAAATTGCACTTGAAATTGGACGGTTGTCACAATAATCTTGACCCGTGGTATCTCACGTTCGTACAATCGTTTTTACGGAACTTGTTGAACAAATCGCTTAAAATAACACCATTGAATTCTCTTTTCAGTTTCGATTCCAAAAATATAAACCTCGTATTTTTCCGATGCTTGAATCTCGTCAAAATTCGTCGCGTAAGCTTAGCCGGTATCCGAAAACTGCCGAAAAATAAAATAAGATCTCTTTAAAAAAGTTCTTATTTTTCTAATTTGTCTCTAACGTGAAAACGTGGAATCGCAAAGCTTCATTTTTTTTTAATGTTCCGAAACCCTCGTTTTCAACTGATCGTGATTTTTAATGCTCGTTGTAAACACCTCTCCGTTCAAATGAATTGAAATCTTGGTCGATTGACAATGTGTTCGAATGTCTCCTGTTCGTGTATGATGAAATACTGGTTGAATGCCTCCTATTCGTGTATGATTAAATGCTGGTCGAACTGTCTTATTCGTGTATGCACAAAACCCATTCGAACCGGTCTATTCGTGTATGTAGGAAATTCATTCGAACTAACACTTAGAAAATTTTCAAGATTGGATTATCCTTTGACGTATTCGTGTAAATCACCCTGTTCGATCAAGCCAAGATCAAGTTCGTGTCCAGATTGTCTATTCGTTGCAACACTTAGTCTAATTTCTGATTTTGATGCTTAGTCTAATATACCTATTCGAATTGTTCTGGTCGAATCATACATTTTTCACACTAACATTCACTTCGAACTCTTTTTTAACTACCACACTAAACTCCAATTCGCAAAAACATCACACGAATTCAAATTACACTAACACGAATTAAAATCTGTCACACCCCGCTAAAGCGGAAACGCGAGGCGTGAAGAGCAAAGATATCATTACACGAGTTATAATTAAAAACATACGGTTTCAAGTCATTAAGATAGAAAATTTGAGTTTACAAGATGAAATAACCAAGTATTTAACGAGTTGCATAACAGAAGTACATAATTAATTGTTTAACAAATTTCCCAAAATGACAAAATAGGTCTTTTCCCAATTCTTGATTTCACGTGACATGCCTGACCCATCCATAGTATGCACTTCGTGTCTTACATTTGGTTTCCTGAAAACATGAGAAAAAGTGTCAAACTACAAAAGTAGCGAGTGAGTTACAGTTTTCTAGTCCTCGACTAAAAAGGTTTAAGTTAAGTATATCAATACTTAATAGTTTTGATAAGTAGAACAATATTTAAAGTATAGTTTCGATCCATAAAAGTTGCTCAAAAGGTAGTTCGATCCATAAAAGTTGCTCAAGAGATAGTTCAATCCATAAAAGTTGTTCCAAAGATAGTTCGATCCATAAAAGTGGTTCAAAAGATAGTTACTGAAATCGTATATCCATATACGGGCAAGATAAGTAAACTATTGATTGAAATCATGTATAACGACTACTTGGCATAATAACTTAAGTGTTCACACTAAACCGATTAACCAACCGTGAGGCCCCTTACCCCGCACTATCGACTGGGAGTCATTTCTGATCGAGTAATATGTACTTAAGCTGCCGCCTAAGCAAGGAACGGTTATTTCCTAAGTATCGATACCCATAATTACTAAACGGCTTAACAAAGCTAATAGTGTGTTACGGAATTGAGCACTAATGTTTCATTTTATAACTGATAGTAGTCACTTATGGTTAGTTATATCCCTCAATAGTCACGTTAGTTATACGATCAATCAAAGTTCATACGAGTGTCGAGTGTGGCATTAAATAAATTTGAAACAGTGCCGAGTGTGGCAAAATAGTAAATTTATCACAGTTTTGAACCAATAAGCAGATTAGAGGTGGCAAACCATTAAGCCGAATAAGGGTGGCAAACCATCAAGTTTATTGTATGCCAAACGGGCAAATAAAACTGTTTGCGCATAAGTTTCACAAAAACGTTAAATAAAAGTTCAAAATTAAAACGTTCCAAGAGTTCATAATAGTTCCAAGAATTCATAACAGTTCCAAAGTTCATTTAGATCTCATGTTTCCCCAAAAAATTATTTGAAAACAGTAAATAAAGTGGGGTTGTGACTCACGGTTTGCGAAGAATAGCACAATTGTGGAAGAGCGGTCGGAACGGGTCGAAATGGGTCGGAATCACGGAACTCCTATAGAAATACCAAGATTTAATAAGTACCAATGTTTATAACCTTGTTAGATAACGAAATATTTCTATTATAAGTGTTGGTTTTTGGTCCACCGAAAATCGGGCAGCGACTGCGCCAAAATTATTAAGTCCAATTTAAACCACTTTCCCGCTTAGCAATTTTTATAACCATAAATCATATATTTATACCAAACATAAAATGATGAAAACTTGTTCAATTAGTCCCTTTACATGTAAGTTTAGCTCTTTACAGGTTATAAGACTCGGTTTGATGTAATAAGCTCAAAGTTGCGTTTAGTGGCGAAAACGACCCATTTCCCAGAATCTGGGTCAAGAATGCGCCGCATAAGAGGTCTTATGCGCCGCATTCTGGCCTCAGATTCCTGGGAAACTCGTTTTGTTGCTCGAAAATCCTAGTTTGGTGGTGGATTTCGACATGCATTCATATAGATTCATATAAATACTTGATGTTTTATAGTATCTTTAGTGTTTTTAACCACAAGATCATGGATTTAATAATCCATTTCATAAAAAATCCGTTTTTGGTCATAGTTAGCCACAAATCTTTGTAAAAACTCATTTATAGTTGTTGGATTGCACATGCAACAAGTATGAATTAAAAAGACAGAGGATTCAAAAGATTTATACCGAGTAGAAAGTGATTTGAAGGTGGTTGAAGTGATTCCTTGGTGATTTTGACCCAAAACTGCTTGGAACTCGATTTTTAACCCAAAATGTGCAAACCCCTTTCTTCCTCCTTGATTGATGACGATTTGTGGTGTTTTTATGTGGTTATATTTCTGGATTTTTGGAGTAAAAGTCACTGGAAAAGTTTTTGGTGTGTGTGTGTGCTTGAGGGAATTAGTAGAGAGAGAGAGCTAGTAACAATTAGTGTGATTGTGTGTGTTTGTATGTGTTATGTTTGTGTTAAGTTATGTGGTGTTATAACAACTTTACTGGACTCTTAGAAGGCCTTTGGGCTCTAAAAACCTGGAGTAAAACGTTCGGTTAAAGTTTAGACCCGTTTAGTTAAGTTTTAAAGATCACAAAATATTGTTGAACTAGCCCTGAATGCGGCGCATTAGAGCAGCATGCGGCGCATTTGGGGCCAGTTTCAGCATTGTTCGTTTTTCGTTCGTTCCATTGTTAAGCGTTTTCGTTAGTTGAAAGTGTCCGGTTATTTTAGATAGGAACTTAGACAAGTTCACTAGGTGTTTTCTTGGTATTAGGATTCATTTTGTGATTCCGATTTCGATTCCGGCACACACAAGTTTACGAGACAAGTAAGATAAGATCAATTCGAATTTAAGTCAAAGATAGAGAATGTGGTTTTCGCTTGAAATTAGACGGTTGTCACATTCTTCCCGGGTTGAAAAGAATTTCTTCCCGAAATTTAGTTCGCCTCATCGGGAGGAAGAATCTCTGAACAGATGTGGATACTTCTGACAGGTCTGGTCTTACCTTTCCCACGTGAATTCGTGACCTCGTCGGGAATTCCACCGAACCTTGAAAATAGGGATACGACTCTGCTTGAGTTGTTTGACCTCTCGATCTACAACCTCAAGCGGTTCTTCGATAAAGTTGAGCTTGTTGTCGATCTGGACCTTGTCCAGTGGAATGACAATGGTCCCGTCCGATAAGCACTTTTTCAAGTGCGAGAAATGGAAGACGTTGTGGACGTTAGAAAGAGTCTGCGGAAGTTGGAGTCGATACGCCACTGGGCCGATTCGCTCTATCACCTCGAATGGACCGGTGTACCTCGGGCTTAGCTTGCCGCGCTTCCCGAAGCGGATTACCCCCTTCCATGGCGATATTTTGAGAAGCATTCTATCACCAACTTGAAATTCGAGGGGTTTCCTTCGGTTGTCAGCAAGGCTCTTCTGTCGGGTACGAGATGTCTTCAGCCTTTCCCGAATGGTGGCGATCTTGTCGATGGTTCCTGGACGATATCGAGCCTTGTAAGTTGTCGATCGCCAGCTTCTAACCAACAAAGCGACGACTGGCACTTGCGTCCGTATAAGGCCTCGAATGGGGCACACTTGATGCTCGCATGGTAGTTGTCGTTATAGGAAAAATCGACCAAGGGCAAATGAGCGTCCCGACTTCCTCCGAAGTCAACTAATATCTTCAAGCGTTTGGATCATCCTTTTACTCTGACCATCGGTCTGAGGGTGGTAGGCAGTGCTGAGGTCTAGTCGCGTCCCGAGCGATTTCTGAAGCGCGTTCCAAAACCGGGACGTGAATCGACTATCCCTATCGGAGATAATGGAGAGAGGCGTTCCATGACGAGAGACGATCTCGTTAATGTAAATATGCGCAAACTTCTCCATTGAATAGTTCTCTCTTACCGGTAGAAAGTGTGCGGGTTTAGTCAATCGATCCACAATTACCCAGATCATATCGTTACCCCTTGCCGTACGGGGCAGTTTAGTGATGATATCGATGGAGATCTGCTCCACTTCCACATGGGAATCTCCACATGTTGCAGTAGCCCAGAAGGTTTATGATATTCCGCCTTGACCTTCGAGCAAGTAAGGAACTTAGCCACATACAAGGCAATGTCCTTCTTCATGCCCGGACACCAATAGTATTCCCGTAGATCCTTATATAACTTTTCGGGTCCCGGATGAATAGAGTATCGGGATCCGTGGCCCTGGTCCAAAATAAGCTTACGAAGTCTTAGGCTCTCGGGATCCATGCTCGATTCTTGAAATAATGGATTCCTTCCGGTTAGAGCTCGAATTCCCTTTCATGATTGTGTAGGGTTTCGCCCTTAAGTTTCTCGGGTTTCAATGCTTCCTGCTGAGCTTTAGCAATTTGCGTTTGGAGGCACGTTTGAACCTGAATTCCCAATGTTCTAATTCGAGATGGTTTTTCCGTTTTCTTCCGACTCAGGGCATCGGCTACTACGTTTGCTTTACCCGGGTGGTATTTGATCTCGCAATCTTAGTCGCTTAAAAGTTCGACCCCTCTCCGTTGTCTCATATTGATCATTTTCTGTTCGAGGATGTGTTAGAGACTTTTGTGATCTGTGAACACCGTGCACTTAGTGCCGTACAATAATGTCTCCAGATCTTTAATGCGAACACGACAGCTCCGAGATCTAAGTCGTGTGTTGTATAGCTCTGTTCATGAACCTTCAGTTGTCTCGAAGCGTAGGAGATAACCTTGTCCTTCTGCATAAGGACACACCCAAGTCCTTGGTGAGACGCATCGCAAAACACTACGAAGTTGTCTGTACCCTCCGGTAGGGACAAAATTGGTGCGTGGCACAATTCATGTTCTTTTTCCCAATTGAAGTCCTTATCCTTCTGAGTAAGTTCGGTAAGAGGCTTAGCGATTTTCGAGAAATTTTTAATGAACCTTCGTTAGTAGCCAGCCAATCCTAGGGATTGTCGGATTTTCCGTAGGAGTCGTTGGGGCTTGCTATTTCTCAATCGCTTTGATTTTGGCTGGGTCTACGTGAATTACCTTCTAATCGATCGCATGACTAAGGGAATGTACTTCACGGAGTCAGAATTTACATCTCGAGAGTTTCACGTACCACTTCCGATCCCTAAGGGGTTCTAGAATGAGTTCCAAGTGTTTCGCGTGATCTTGATTATTCCGTGAATAGATGGGGATGTCGTTTATGAATGTGATTATGAATTTGTCCAGATATGGTCTACACACCCGGTTCATCTAATCCATGAAAACTGTTGGTGCGTTGGTCGAACCGCATGGCGTAACGAGATATTTGGAATGCCTGTAGTAAGTTCGGAAGGAGGTTTCAGAAATATCGGTTTCACTGACTCGAACCTGATGATACCCTGGATGGAGATCGATCCTTGAGAAGTAAGTTGCAATCTGCAACTGATCGAATAGGTCTTCAACTCGAGGGAGAGGGTATCGGTCCTTGACGGTCAGTTTATTGAATTCACGCGAACTGATGCACATCGTGAGGGATGCGTCTTTCTTTTTATCGGAGAGGATTGGGGCTCTCCATGATGACGTACTAGAGCGAATATGTCGAAACAGACAACTTCAGCTCCGGATCAGGCTAACCAGCCCATTCCGGCGTTGATGTCGAGACTTTTCGGTCCTAAGGGGATGAGGATGGGGGAGGTCTTATTGAATAGATACGCTGAACAGCCTAGAATTATGTCCGCAGCTTCGAGTTCTCGGCTAGTAGCGTATTCTTTAGTGAAGCTATCCTTAAGGATTTCAAATCCTAGATTAATAACTGTTCTAGAACCTAGGGATGCCAAGCTTCCTCTGCTCCTCAATTGAATAATATAGATGTGAAATGGTTATTCATCGGAAATGTACCTGTCCCTTCATTGGGATTCTGCCTTGCCTCATTGGCCGTGATTGTGAGAGTCCTAAAAGTTCTTGTTGTCTGCAGTATGGGGCAAGTCTTACGGCGGTGTTTTTCGCTTCCGCACTCGGAGCACACCGACTTCCTGCCTTGGTTGTTTGTTCTCTCCGAGCAGTGTTTGGAGAAGTGCCCCACCTTCCGGCACTTGTGGCACGCCGGATAATTTCCATTTTGGTGGAAGTTGCATTTGTCGCACTTGGGTTGTGACCCAACGTAAGCTCGGCGTCTTGTCCTGGGTTTCTGGTTACTGTTGTTCCTCATTGGTTGATGATCAACCTTCCGTTTCTTACTCTCCTTACGCTCGACGGTTGCTGGAGGGAGAAGGAGGTTATTGTTCCCGGAGTTCTCGCCTGCTTCTTGCTTGACTGTTACTGGAAAGGGGAGGGTTTTAACGTTTCAGAGGTTTTGACCTTCCTCTTGTTTAACCGTGGTTGGGAAGAGGTGAAGGTTATGGTCATCGTTGTTCTCCAGGTGGTTGTCGTTGAGGTTATCATCCTGAGAATTTCGTTGTTGACCCAAGCGATGATCTGGGCGATCATGTTTGGGAGTGCTGCTTTGAGCTGCACGGTAATCTGCTCGGCTAATAGGTCAGCGGGGCTTCGCTTAGGAGGCATGATTCTACAATGGAAAGAAGGAAACTAGTTTAGAACGCATGAATAAGAATATGCAATAGGAATCTACAACCATAATGTATGTCGGAAAGGTAGATAGCGCACAACTATTAAGGAATGATAAAAGGATTCAAGCATAATAACCAAGTAAGGATAATGAAGGTAGAATTTCATTCCATAATAAGAGTAGTCGGTTACGATGTTCATAATGTGAAAGGTTCAAATACTAGTACAATACAACATAAAATGAGATACGAATTAGCTTCAAGTCGTTTACATATAGAAAATTACGACTTTGGCTTGCGATGCAATACATAAAAGGAAAGGCCTAACGACACCTATCAAAGAACATCTTCACTACGATGACCGCAATAAGGATCCCCATGGTCAGACAAGTGCTGACGAGACGCTGCACCGTCCTCGACGCGGCCTCAGCCGACGTGATGACTCAGATTGACTGTTCAGACAGTCGGTGTGCAACATCAGAGACTTCACACAGAAGCAGACCTTGTTGCTCGGCCTCTTCCGTGAGTCCCTATAGGTCTCGGCGGAGTTGAATGAACGCTGCTGGTGGGGGCGACGGTAGTGAAGGAGGCATCATCGGCCTAGATGGTCCGACGTTGTAGGGGCGCTGCGTCTGCTGCTCCTGAAATTGACGCTCCCAATGGTAGCGATCCATCGTTGGCGTACGCGAAGCTCTATCGTACGGGTCTACGAACGGTATCACGGAAGGAGCGAGTCTGGATGAGTCGGGAGTCTGTCTCTTCATCCTAGTAGGCAGACGAACAGGAAGGACGACCTGCTTACGTGCTGTTATCCGGACTCGGGGTCCACGCTGCTGAGGTGGTGCTACGACGGGCACCGGTGGTGTAGCTGGTAGCACGGTCTTCGAGCTTCAGGTACCGTAGCTGCTCGAGAAAGCCATCGAGCTCTCCTTGGTCGGGTCAGTGGTCTTGTGGTGTTGAGCCTCTAGTGCAGAGAAATGTTCTGAGACTTCTGGCGTGTAGACTGCTCGCGAATGTGAGTGCGACTGTGACTGGGAGTGAGACTGAGATCGTGAGTGCGACGATTGAGACATGTCGGATCTGAGAATAATGAGTTACGTGAGTACAAGGGAAAAATAAGGAAAAATGTAAACGACAGTGCATGTATGGGTCAGTCACGTGAGAATCGGGAATGGATATGACCGGGAATTTTTCGACTCGAAAACCGTTTAACGATAGCAATTACTTTCCGTTCTCGCATAATTTATTTCGAACTAGGCGTAGTTGATCAACTTAAGCGTATTTAAAAACAATCATGCAATTGCGAAATTAATCTATTAAAGTTTGAAAGCTCGTGAATGATTTTTCCGAAAATGCCTTGGTTATAGTTTGGTTTTCGAAAATTTTGAAAAAATTTTAAAACCGTTTTCACTATAACCTATGATCTGATACCAACTCTTTCACACCCCACTAAAGCGGAAACGCGAGGCGTGAAGAGCAAAGATATCATTACACGAGTTATAATTAAAAACATACGGTTTCAAGTCATTAAGATAGAAAATTTGAGTTTACAAGATGAAATAACCAAGTATTTAACGAGTTGCATAACAGAAGTACATATTTAATTGTTTAACAAAATTCCCAAAATGACAAAATAGGTCTTTTCCCAATTCTTGATTTCACGTGACATGCCTGACCCATCCATTGTATGCACTTCGTGTCTTACATTTGGTTTCCTGAAAACATGAGAAAAAGTGTCAAACAACAAAAGTAGCGAGTGAGTTACAGTTTTCTTGTCACACCCCGCTAAAAGCGGAAACAAGAGGCGTTCCAGTTATAATATCAAGAGTCAAGATTACAACAATATAACCGATAAACAAAACCTCAAATTAAATAGATCATGCCAAATTGTACAAAATACATCGTAAGGTCAAAGGCAATAAGACGCCAAGTACAAATACAACTTCAAAAGAAATCGACAAACGGATCGTTATGGAAATTACAATAAACAATTCAAATTCAAATTTCCCAAAAGCAAGCGATCCGAAAAATAAACCATGGCATGATCAACGGAAATCCTCAATTTCTTGCAAAGCGTTAAAACGACATCAACAACATGTTGGTGAATTATTCGCAATTTTAAAGTAAAAGTTGACCCATCGACAATTTTCATCAAACAATGTTAGTTTCAAATGATATATCTTGTTTTCAACAACCAATAGTGAGAGGTACTTTGCCTAGACTATCATACACTGAACCTGACCACGTAATTAACCCCTATCCTAAGGGGTATCAATCCAAAGGCAACCAATTATGAAATACGGCCATAACATCCACTCCTAGGTACGTCCTAACGAGTGATGAGGGTTCGGTCAAACCCAAACAGATCTGTATATATAAAACCGCGGGCAATAGCTTAATCAAGTGTATTAGGGAGCTCAACAGAGCCTAATGATACAAAATCTAAGGCATACCTAATCCACTAGGCAAACAAGATACTCAGTAAAGTTCCGCATACAAGCAGACAATTTTAAAACACGCTTTACAACCCAAAAATATTAAACACAAGGGCTACGAATAACTCACGGCGAAAGCTTCAACAACAATAATCGGGTACACCAATACAGAGCTACAACTCCACCGTCTAAGTGGCTTAAAACAATAAACAACACAGTTTCAGTATCTCTATAAGTATAGGTCCGGTTTAGCCATGTCGGTTAAGATTAAGTTTAACGAGGTGATCCAAATATTATGTTCCGCGCCAAACAGGACCGCTAGGAAAGATATCGGCATTCCACGTCATAATCGTCACTAGAAAGAATGATAATCCGAATCGAAAACGACTACTAGGAGTATCGGTTAATAATATATCGTTACCAAGTTTCATTAGACCGGCCAAGGTCAACTGTAACAACGTTGACTCGGTCAAATTCAAACGTTAGAAACATTGACTTGGTCAAAGTCAAACATAAGGAACGTTGACTTTATAAAAGTCAAAGTCAAAGATGTTGTCTTAAGAAAGTCAAAGTCAGCCATAAAAGTTCAACTTTGACACTTAGGATAATTTAAAGTCTTAACTTTTCAAACATAAGAGTAATATAATCTTCAAAATCATTTTACCAAGAGTTTGTCGTAAAAGCGCCATTTGATGATTTTAGATTACGAACGCGTTATGTAACGAAGGTTTATTTATCGAAAGAGGTTAAAACATCCGTTTTAAGTAATATTATGACATTTATGACTGCGTTGCGTCTTTGAGTCCAAAGACGATGTTATTGCGCGATATGTTACTTTCAAGTATTTTACACGAGCATTTATTGTTAAAAGTCAAAATTTGTATTACTTTACGTATTTTAGTCCATTCTTAGTCCAAAACCAATAATATAACAAGTGTTTTTCTAATATTTATTTCCTAACGTTTTCAAGGCTAAAACCGTAGTTAATAGGCCCGCGAGATTTGAAAAGAATAGGATCGGGAATCAAAGACCTCGGTGGCGTGGTGCTGAGGACAAACCCTCCTCCAAAACACAATACACTCACCGTTAATAAAGGTTCACAATATAACGAGTTTAAGGTGCAATTTAACGGATTTACAAAATTTCCAGAATCTGGTCCACGACCGCCTCGCAGTGGTGTCACTGCGGCGCGGTGGTGTCATCGTGGCGCGGTGGGGGACAGAAACCCCAAATTTTACAAAAATCGTTTTGTGTGGGAAAATCATCTTTTGATGTAATAGATTTAAACATGCAAGTTATGGAATCATCAAAACACTTTCAAACAACCATTTTGTAAAGTTTTTCACCATGTAAATCAAAGATCCATATATATTTTATAGAAATCTTGATTTTCATAAATTATGTACCATCAAACTTTGTTAAAACTCATTTTCTTTAGTTAGATCATACATGCATTGAATAAAACTTAGAAATACAGAGAGTTTAAGTTATTATACCCCAAAGAAAGTGAAAGTAGGATGATCTAGCAAGAAGTGATGAAGATCCTTGATGTGAGACGGTGATTTTCGACCCGAAATCGATATAACCCAAGTAAACCTCTAAATGGATGCTCAAACTCTACTCCTCTAGATGAAAACAACACTTTTATGGTGGTGAAATATGTGGTTTAAGTCTGGAAATGACAGCCACAAGAAGAAGTTTGAAGGGAGTGTTTGTGTTTGTGTGTGTTTGGTTCCAAAGAAAAGAGAGGAAATGGAAAGCTAAGTGTGTGTAAATTATGAAATGAAAGTGGGACTTGAATGACACTAGAAAGTGCTAAATTCTGGTTTAAATGAGGGTTTGCCACCTGTTGGACAGGTGGTGAAAGGTTTTGACACGAGTTTGGTGACTCACAACTCAACAAAAACAAACTATCCAGGGGGTGGACCGCGACGCAGCCAGCTCACCGCGGCGCGCCCAGTCCATTTCCTGGATTTTCTTCGTTTTTGTTCGTGTCGTCGTCAAGTATATGTATTCGTTTAAGGTTCCCGATTGTTTTACAAATGAACTTAGGGAAGTTCATCATATGTATTATTGGTATTAGGATTCATTAAATGCTAACTTGAAATTCCGATTTGAGATACGCACTTCTCGAATAGGTATAAACAAGTGCGAAGCACGGTTTCTCGAAGATAAAGAATACGTTAACCGACAAATTAGGCGTAACCTCCTAACTTATTTCCGTGAGAATACTAACTACATGGAACTTAGACAAACATAATCTTACGTCTCAAGGGACGAATCAAAATAATCACATAAAACCCGATTCTCAATAATAAATCGTAAGTAAAACAAAGCGAAATACAAGGGTCAAAACAATTGCGAATAAAATATAAATAGTAACGGTAACATAAGTACTTCAAATTTACGGGACGTCACAATCTCCCCCAGTAAAAAGAATTTCGTCCTCGAAATAACTATTGAGCATAAGAAAAGAGACGGGGATATTCCCGCTGACTTTCTCGAAGGGAAAGACACCCTACCATGGAGAAACTTCCAATACACCAAGTCTCCAACCGTGTATTCCAAAATTTTCCGGCGCAAATCCGCGTAATACTCCTGACGATTCCTAGCGGCCAAAAGACGATCCTTAATCTAAAGATCTTATCAGTAGTCTCCTGGGTCAACTCCGGACCCTTAATCTGGCTAAATCAATCTCGTTAATATACAACCTAGAAGGTTCTTTTATTCGGTAATCTTCTCGAATAGGCAGAAAAAGCGCTGACTAAATCAGTCGATCTACGATAATCCAATGATACAATCCTCGGTGAGAGTCTCCTGTTAAGCCTGAATGATACGAGCCTTCAAGCTCGACTGAATCGAAATCATCATGGGGCGTATTCTCACCGGCTTACCCGACTCCGTGCGACTTAACGCATCGTCTACTACATTCGCCTTACCCAGATGGTAGCGAATCTCACAATCATAATCGTTATGCAATTTAGCCTATCCACGTCGTCTTGTACTCAACATCTTTCCTTTTTACGAAGAGCACCGGCGCGCCTCAAGGAGGGAAACTCGACCTAACGAAGCCCTTGTCCCTAATTTCCCGGATCTTCTTCGATAGCTTTCACATCTCCGAAGGTGATAACCGATAAGGAGCCTTCGCCACTGGCGCTGCTCTCGGACTAAGGAAATCTGAAACTCCACATCTCAAATAGGGGTAATCCATATAAGTCCTCTAGGAACACACCGGGAAGGTCACGAACCACAGGCTTCTCTTCCAGCTTCTCCGCAGAGTCTTTCTTCACTAGGGGTGCAAGAAAGAGTAAGCAATCCCATTTGATGTACTACCGAACTTTCAAACACGAGACAATCCTAAGGCGTTTCTCCGCCCTATCCCCCTGATCTAACAACAGTTCTTCCCGCGATAACGGTAGACGGATAATCTTCATGAAACGTACAACCTCTACACGGTGTGTCGATCGCCAACCATGCCGAAAATAACGTCGAAGCTACCTAGAGTGTTCGGAATCAAGTCGGTAGGAAAAGAATGGTTATCGGAATTTACACAATAGGCAGAAAATACTTCGGTAGCAGGCAAAACTCACCAACGGCTAACTCTATTTCGAAGGAAGACGCTAAGGGTAAAAACGTACAAAGAATCATAGTCCTAAATGCATCAGATATGAAATTCTTCGAATGACGGAATAAAGCGGGAATCAATAGAATTGAGAATTATTGACTCAGAATTAAACTTTTAACGATAGAAATTACGTTCCGTTCTTGCATAATTTATTTCGAACTAGGCGTAGTTGATCAAGTTACGCGCAGTTGGATGCGAATCATGCAATTGCGGAATTAATCCACTAAAGTTTAAAAGTTCGTAAAGTATGATTGGTGAAGACCCTAGATTATAGTTTGGTTTGGCACCAATGATTACTAAGTCGAATCGAAATGACAGATTAAAAATCTGGAGTCGAACCTCTCGGAATCACACTCGTAGCACAATCTCGTCTTGTCGACTTCTTTACAGATAAGAGCTTCTTCGGTGTCAACGAGAAAAGAGGCGTAAGAATAAAAATATCAAGAGAAAAAAGAGAAGTTCACAACATAAGGAATTCACAGCCAAACTTCAAAGTCAAATAGCATAAATGCAGGTTGAACATAGATAAGAAAAGTATTTGTACCGGCTGCAGTTAACTCGGGACACTTGTCCCTAAGATGTTCAGGAGAACCACACTCATAACAATTTCCCTTCGGAATCTTACAAAACTTCTCGGTGTGCCCTAATTTCTTACATCTTCCACACACCCAACATTTTATCCCCATGGCATGGGGGTTACCACATCGATCACACTTCGGAGACCTACCCTGGGCATTTGGAGCCACCGCTGCATATGCTTGCACAACCTGAGGAGCATCCTGCCTCCTAGCTCTCTTCGGCGAGTCCCCATAACGGTCTCCACCACCTCGTTTCCTTTCAGAGTTTTGCTTAACTACCACTGACGGTACTCCACCATCACTGACCGCATTCTGGATTAACGTGGTTACCATCTCCACAACACTCTGAAATGTGCTCGGGTTGGAGGAAACAACACTGCCAAGTACACAAACCTCGGGTCCACCAAACCCGGTATCCATATCCTCAGGACCATCGTGTCCCGTTCCTCCACCGGTACCATCAACCTCAGGACCTTTACCTTTAACCTCCGGCTCGGAATCATCCTAATCCGAACCATCAGACCCCATACCAGTTTCCGTACCAGTACCCGGAACACCAACATCCTGCGACATGTAATCTCTAATCTGAGCGATGATAGTAGGTTTCATGGATTCCAACTGCTCGGCTATGAGCTGATTGAAATATGCCGTCATATCCGTTTCCTCGTCACTGACTTCCACACTCGAAGTCGCGTTACAAGCTCCCGCGCTCGGACGACCATGTCTCGCTGACCATCTCGCCGTTGTCGTCTTCTGGGGCATCGTTGTAAAAGAGACGAAAGAAAATTCGATCAGCAAATGTGTGCAAAAACAAGGCCAAACGCCACAATAACAACGCTAAAATAAACACGTTTGAAAGTAGTGCACACATTGCAATCAGATAAAATCGATTTAAAAAGCCTATGGTCATAGTCCAAGTGATTTTCTCAGTTAAAATCACTCGGTTCGCTATAACCTTTTGCTCTTATACCAACTTCTGTCACACCCCGCTAAAAGCGGAAATACGAGGCGTTCCAGTTATAATATCAAGAGTCAAGATTACAACAATATAACCGATAAACAAAACCTCAAATTAAATAGATCATGCCAAATGTTACAAAATATATCATAAAGTCAAAGGTGATAAGACGCCAAGTACAAATACAACTTCAAAATAAATCGACAAACGGATCGTCATGGAAATTACAATAAACAATTCAAATTAAAATTCCCTAAAGCAAGCGATCCGAAAAATAAACTATGGCATGATCAACGGAAATCCTCAATTTCCTGCAAAGCGCTAAAACGACATCAACAACATCTTGATGAATTATTCGCAATTTTAAAGTAAAAGTTGACCCATCGACAATTTTCATCAGACAATGTGAGTTTCAAAAGATATATCTTGTTTTCAACAACCAATAATGAGAGGTAATTTGCCTAGACTATCATACACTAAACCTGACCACGTAATTAACCCCTATCCTAAGGGGTATCAATCCAAAGGCAGCCAATTATGAAATACGGCCATAACATCCACTCCTAGGTATGTCCTAACGAGTGATGAGGGTTCGGTCAAACCCAAACAGATCTGTATATATGAAACCGCGGGAAAAATCTTAATCAAGTGTATTAAGGGAGCTCAACAGAGCCTAATGATACAAAATCTAAGGCAGACCTAATCCACTAGGCAAACAAGATAATCAGTAAAGTTCTGCATACATGCAGACAATTTTAAAACACGCTCTACAGCCCAAAAATATTAAAGACAAGGGCTACGAATAATTCTCGACGAAAGCTTCAACAACAATTATCGGGTACACCAACACAGAGCTACAACTCCACCGTCTAAGTGCCTTAAAACAATAAACAACATAGTATCAGTATCTCTATAAGTCTAGGTCCGGTTTAGCCTTGTCGGTTAAGATTAAGTTTAATGAGATGATCCAAATATTAATAAATTTAAATGAGGTGACGTATTTAGAATGCGATGTTCCATGTCAAACTGGACCGCTCGGAAAGATATCGGCATTCCAAGTCATAATCGTCACTAGAAAGAATGATAATCCGAATCGAAAACAACTACTAGGAGTATCGGTTAGTAAAATATCGTTACCAAGTTTCATTAGATCGGCCAAGGTCAACGGCAACAACGTTGACTTGGTCAAAGTCAAAAGTTAGGAACGTTGACTTTATAAAAGTCAAAGTCAGAGATGTTGTCTTAAGAAAGTAAAAGTCAACCATAAAAGTTCAACTTTGACACTTAGGATAATTTAAAGTCTTAACTTTTCAAACATAAGAGTAATATAATCTTCAAAATCATTTTACCAAGAGTTTGTCGTAAAAGCGCCATTTGATGATTTTAGATTACGAACGTGTTATGTAACGAAGGTTTATTTATCGAAAGAGGTTAAAACATCCGTTTAAATAATATTATGACATTTATGATTGCTTGCGTCTTTGAGTCGAAACACGATGTTATTGCGCGATATGTTACTTTCAAGTATTTTACTTACACGAGCATTTATTGTTAAAAGTCAAAATTTGTATTACTTTACGTATTTTAGTCCATTCTTAGTCCAAAACCAATAATATAACAAGTGTTGGTCTAATATTTATTTCCTAACCGTTTTCAAGGCTAAAACCGTAGTTAATAGGAAGGGATAATGAAATCGAAAGATTCTCAAGGATAGCAATTTATACCGTTAACACGCGCGAGATTTGAAAAGAATAGGATCCAGAATCAAAGAACTCGGTGGCGTGGTGTTGAGCACACACCCTCCTCCAAAACACAATACACTCACCGTTAATAAAGGTTCACAATATAACGAGTTTAAGGTGCAATTTAACGGATTTAAAAAATTTCCAGAATCTGGTCCACGACCGCCTCGCGGTGGTGTCACCGCGTCGCGGTGGTATATATACCACGACCGCCTCGCGGTGGTGTCATCGTGGTGCGGTGGGGGACAGAAACCCCAAATTTTACAAAAATCGTTTTGTGTTGGAAAATCATCTTTTGATGTAATAGATTTAAACATGCAAGTTATGGAATCATCAAAACACTTTCAAACAACCATTTTGTAAAGATTTTCACCATTTAAATCAAAGATCCATATATATTTTATAAAAATCTTGATTTTCATAAATTATGTACCATCAAACTTTGTTAAAACTCATTTTATTTAGTTAGATCATACATGCATTGAATAAAACTTAGAAAATACAGAGAGTTGAAGTTATTATACCCCAAAGAAAGTGAAAGTAGGATGCTCTAGCAAGAAGTGATGAAGATCCTTGATGTGAGACGGTGATTTTCGACCCGAAATCGATATAACCCAAGTAAACCTCTAAATGGATGCTCAAACTCTACTCCTCTAGATGAAAATAACACTTTTATGGTGGTGAAATATGTGGTTAAAGTCTGGAAATCACAGCCACAAGAAGAAGTTTGAAGGGAGTGTTTGTGTTTGTGTGTGTTTGGTTCCACAGAAAAGAGAGGAAATGGAAAGCTAAGTGTGTGTAAATTATGAAATGAAAGTGGGACTTGAATGACACTATAAAGGGCTAAATTCTGGTTTAAATGAGGCTTTGCCACCTGTTGGACATGTGGTGAAAGGTTTTGACACGAGTTTGGTGACTTACAACTCAACAAAAACAAATTGTCCAGGGGATGGACTGTGACGCAGCCATCTCACCGCGGCGCGCCCAGTCCATTTCCTGGATTTTCTCCGTTTTTGTTCGTGTCGTCGTCAAGTATATGTATTCCTTTAAGGTTCCCGATTGTTTTACAAATGAACTTAGGCAAGTTCATCATATGTATTATTGGTATTAGCATTCTAGTCCTCGACTAAAAAGGTTTAAGTTAAGTATATCAATACTTAATAGTTTTGATAGGTAGAACAATACTTAAAGAATAGTTTCAATCCATAAAAGTTCCTCAAAAGGTAGTTCGATCCATAAAAGTTGTTCAAAAGATAGTTCGATCCATAAAAGTTGTTCCAAAGATAGTTCGATCCATAAAAGTTGTTGAAAAGATAGTTGCGGAAATCGTATATCCATATACGCTCAAGATAAGTAAACTATTGATTGAAATCATGTATAACGACTACTTGTCATTATAACTTAAGTCTTCACACTAAACCGTAACCAACCGTGAGGCCCCTTACCCCGCACAATCGACGGGGAGTCATTTCTGATCGAGTAATATGTACTTAAGCTGCCGCCTAAGCAAGAAACGGGTATATCCTAAGTATCGATACCCATAATTACTAAACGGCTTAAAAAAGCTAATAGTGTGTTACGGAATTGAGCACTAATGTTCCATTTTATAACTGATAGTAGTCACTTATGGTTAGTTATATCCCTCAAGAGTCACGTTAGTTTTACGATCAATCAAAGTTCATACGAGTGTCGAGTGTGGCATTAAATAAATTTGAAACAGTGCCGAGTGTGGCAAAATAGTAAATTTATCACAGTTTTAAACCAATAAGCCGATTAGAGGTGGCAAACCATAAACCGAATAAGGGTGGCAAACCATCAAGTTTATTGTATGCCAATCGGGCAAATCAAACTGTTTACGCATAAGTTTCACAAAAACGTTAAATAAAAGTTCAGTTAGCAATTAAAACCTTCCAAGAGTTCATAATAGTTCCAAGAATTCATAACAGTTCCAAAGTGTGACGTCCCGTCAATTTACAGTACTTATGTTACCGTTATTATTTGTATTTTATTCGCAATTGATTTCGACCCTTGTATTTCGCTTTGTTTTGCTCACAATTTACCGTTATTGAGTATCGGGTTTTACGTATTTGCTAAATTGTCCCTCGAGACGTAATAATTTTATTTTATCTAAGTGCCAATTATTTAGTATCCTCATAATTATAAGTTAGAAGGTTTATGCCAAATTTGTCGGTTATCGTATTCTTTATCCGCGAGTTATCGCACTTTTGCTCTTGTTTACTCCTTTGCCGAAATCGTGCGAATCTCGAATTCGAAATTGAAAATATAAAATTAAATGAACCTAATATAAAGTAAATCAAAGTGTGAACTTTCCTAAGTTCAACGCAAAAAGAATCGGGAACTTTCGACGAACGAAACTCTTTAACGATCGCGTAAACGAAAAAGCAAAAAGTCTGGATTTTGGTCGGTGCGCAGCACCTCCCTGCTGGACCAAATTTTTTGTCTTTTTGTGTGAGTCATTTTTGCATGTCTTGTGATTAGGCACTTGTTCCAAAACGTGTAAGGTCTGTATCTTGGCCAGAGAATCCCCCCTAGAGACTATAATCACTTCACACAACTCATTTTGATTCACCACAAAACACCTACAACTCCATTTCTCTCTCATTTTCCATACACTTTTCTTTTGTTTTCTCTCATTTCTCTCTCAACATACAACACATTTCCAGAAACTTTGAGCCATAAATCAACCATTTGAAGAAGGATTAAAGTCTAGAATCATCAAAGGAACAACTTCCTTTTGATCTCCATCAACTTTTGGTAAAGTTTTCTTAAGGTTTCTTTCACTTTTCTTCCATTCTTCTCCATAAATCTTCTTCTTTTGTTGAAGATTCTAACACATGCTATTTTCTTTTGCATTCCAAGCTATTTTCTTCCACATTACTTTTCATTTGGGAAGATCCATCTAGCCTTTCTTGAAGAGAAATCTCTTTGATCTTGGTAAGTAATCTTTTTACCGAAAATCTCTCCTAAAACGTTATTGATCATCTTGCATGTTAAGATCTAGACTAATGGTGGTTTTATTTTGTGTTTTGGAGCTGTGATTTTCCAATCATCTCACCACCAAAAGTTACTTTCGGGTTATATTCTCAAGCTTAAGATCTTGCGGTTGTATTTCGGTAAAATCGACATTTTTCCCATATTCAACTTTTTACATATTTCGTTATTATTTTTCCATATATATTTCGGTTATAGCCTTGAAAATGGTTAGGAATAATATATTAGACCAACACTTGTGAATATTTTGGTTATGGACAAAGATTTGGACTAAAATACATAAAGATGTGATTATTACTGAAATTAACATATTGTATGTATTAGTATGTAAAATGGTATATTTATACATATGTAACACTTGGTAAATATATTTGGAACATAATGTAAGTTGTTAACAATAAGCGTTTTAACTAAAAAGTCTTTAAACATCCGGATTTCGACAAATCGTTAAAATTCAAGAATTGGGAAATGCACTAGGTGCGCAGCACCCCATGCCTAGTGCGGCGCACCGGTCTGTTTTTCTTCAAAAAAATTCAGCACTTGTTGTTTCGTTGTTTAACCGTCTCGACGTTTTGGTTCCGTAAATTGTCGTTTCAAAGTCTCTAAATTCATGTTATATTTATAATAACTCTAAAACACTATCATAAATATACTAATATATAAAAAAGTAACACATAATGATAAAATATCGTCTTTGGACTCAAAGACGCCAACGCAATCAAAAATGCCGAATACTTATTCAAAACGAACATATTTCTTACATTTTGACAAATAATCATTTGCTACAAATAACGATCGTAATCTAAAGCCGTCAACTATTATTTTTGCTTTAAACCTTTATTAAAAACATTTATGTAAAGACATTTTTCACTATATTTTGATAACTAAAAGTCTTTGTAAACTATATTCATGAAAAGTAAAGAAGTACAAACTTTCTAAACGTCAAGTTAGACTTTTGCGACAACTTCAATTATCTATGTTTCAACATAAAATAGTTGCCTTTAATTTTTCAAAACCAACATCTTTGACATTTGACTTTTATAAGTCAACATCCTTGACATTTGACATTTATAAGTCAACAATGTTGACATTTGACTTTTTAAGTCAACTTATTTAACATTTGACTTTTCTAAGTCAACTTATTTAACATTTGACTTTTACAAAGTCAACAACTTAAACCTTGGTATTCAATATTCCTTTCGAATCGAAGAAATCATTCGTTTCCAACGACATTGCGGACGTGAAAGACCGATATCTTGCCACTCGCCCTTTTAACGCGGAACATCGTCTCTCGAATACGTCGTTTTAATTGAAATTATTAAATGTTGGAATATTTTATTAAACTTAATCTTAACCGACAAGGCTAAACCGGACTATACTTATAGAGATACTGGGAGTATATTATTTACTGTTTTAGGGCACTTAGACGGTGGAATTGTGGTCCCGTGATTGTATTTACCCGAGATTTGCTGAAGTTGTTTTGTGAGTTATTCGTAGCCCTTGTCTTAAATACTTTTGGGCTGTAAAGCGTAATTTAAATTGTATGTGTATTTTAAATTGTCTGCATGTATGCGGGACTGTTTTGATTATCTTGTTTGCCTAGTAGAATAGGACTGCCTTAGATTAGGTGTCTTATACACTTGCTAACCTTTGTTTTCGGTAGGATGTTCCTACGAGTGGATGTTGGGAATTCTCGGTAGGATGTTCCTACGAGTGGATGTTAGGAATTCTCGGTAGGATGTTCCTACGAGTGGATGTTAGGAATTCTCGGTAGGATGTTCCTATGAGTTGATGTTAGGAATTACTTGATAGGATGCTCCTATGAGTAGACGTTGTAAATTGCTCGGTAGGTCGCTCCTATGAGTAGAAGTCATAATTTGTGGTTAGGTTTGGTTTATGACTAGTCTAGGCATGGTACCTCGCTAGGGTTGAAAAACAAGATATGGAATTTGAAATTATAACGTTTATTGAAACTCGTCGATGGGTCATTTTTTTACTTTAAAATTGCGAATAATTCACCAACATGTTGTTGTTGTCGTTTTAACGCTTTGCAGGAAATTGTGGATTTCCGTTGATCATGCCATAGTTTATTTTTGGATCGCTTGCTTTTGGAAATTTGAATTCGATTTGTTTATTGTAATTTCCATGACGATCCTTTTGTTGATTTCTTTTGAAGTTGTATTTGTATTTGGCGTCTTACCGCCCTTGACTTATTGATGTATTTTGTAACTTTTGGCATGATCTATTTAATTTGATGTTTTGTTTATCGGTTATATTGTTGTAATCTTGACTTTGATATTATAACTGGAACATCCCGTGTTTCCGCTTTTAGTGGGGTGTGACAGAAGTTGGTATTAGAGCCAAAGGTTATAGCGAACCGAGTGATTTAAACTGAGTAAATCACTTGGACTATGACCATAGGCTTTTTAAATCGATTTTACTCTGATTGCAATGTGTGCACTATTTTTCATACGTGTTTTTCTTCACGTTTGTTATTTTGGCGTTTGGCCTTGCTTTCGTGTCGCACACATTTGTGGATCGAGTTTTCTTTTCTTTCGTCTCTTTTAGAACGATGACGCCTGTGAAGACGACAACGAAGAGATGGTCAACACGACATGGTTGTCCGAACGCGAGAGCCAATACGTCGAACGCAAGAAGGAATGATACGGGAGACGGTACAACACCTGACGTGGCACAGATGATTGCTCAACAGATTGCGGCTATGATGCCCGAGATTGTGGCTCAACTGAGGGAGGGCACAACCCAAGGAAATGGTGGTACGAATCCTGAGAACCCTGAGAATCCGGAGCCGATTGTTAATAATGATGGTCCTGAGATTGAGATTATTGGATAGGGTGGAGCAGAGGGCTCAGCTCGACGCACTGGATGCTCCTCAGGATGTGAAAGCATATGCAGCGGTGGCTCCGAATGCCCAGGGTAGGCCTCCAAAGTGCGATCGATATGGAAATAACCACGCCAGGGAGATAGCTTGTGGGATGTGCGGTCGGTGTAAGAAACTTGGGCACACCGAGAAGTTTTGTAAGATCCCGAAGGGAAATTGTTACGAGTGTGGTTCTCCTGAGCATCTTAGGAACAACTGTCCCGAGTTAACTCCAGCCGGTACAAATACTTTTCTTATCTAAATTCGACCTGCATTTATCCTATTTGATTCGTGATGCTTGGTCTTGTTATCTTCATGTTACGCACTTTTCTTTTCACCTCCTTGTATTCCCATTTTCTTTTTACGCCTCTGTTGCGTTGGAAACGAAGAAAGCTCACGTCTGTAAAGAAGTCGACGAAATGATATTGTCCTCCGAGTGCGATACCGAGGGGTTCGATTTCAGGTCTTAATCCATCACTTTGCTTCGACTTGCTAATAATCGTTTCGTGAACTTTTAAACTTTAGTGGATTAATTCCGCAATTGCATGGTTCATTGTGAACTACCCGTAATTTTGTAAGATCCCGAAGGGAAATTGTTACCAGTGTGGTTCTCCTGAGCATCTTAGGAACAACTGTCCCGAGTTAACTCCAGCCGGTACAAATACTTTTCTTATCTAAATTCGACCTGCATTTATCCTATTTGATTCGTGATGCTTGGTCTTATTATCTTCATGTTACGCACTTTTCTTTTCACCTCCTTGTATTCCCATTTTCTTTTTACGCCTCTGTTGCGTTGGAAACGAAGAAAGCTCACGTCTGTAAAGAAGTCGACGAAATGATATTGTCCTCCGAGTGCGATACCGAGGGGTTCGATTTCAGGTCTTAATCCATCACTTTGCTTCGACTTGCTAATAATCGTTTCGTGAACTTTTAAACTTTAGTGGATTAATTCCGCAATTGCATGGTTCATTGTGAACTACGCGTAATTTGGCCAACTACGCCTAGTTTTGAATAAATTATGCAAGACCGGAACGTAATTCCTATTGTTAACAGTTTTCAAGTCAATATCTCTCAATTTTACTGATCTCCAATTTTATTCCATCTTTCGAAGAGTTTCATATCGGATGCGTTTAAGATTTTGATATTTGCACGGCTATATCCTTGTGTCTTCCTTCGAGTTAGAGTGGGCCGTTGTAGGAAATATTTCGAGGACGAAATTCTTTTAACTGGGGGAGGCTGTGACGTCCCGTCAATTTAAAGTACTTATGTTACCGTTATTATTTGTATTTTATTCGCAATTGATTTCGACCCTTGTATATTGTTTTGCTCACGATTTACCGTTATTGAGTATCGGGTTTTACGTATTTGCTAAATTGTCCCTCGAGACGTAATAATTTTATTTTATCTAAGTGCCAATTAGTTAGTATCCTCATAATTATAAGTTAGAAGGTTTATGCCAAATTTGTCGGTTATCGTATTCTTTATCCGCGAGTTATCGCACTTTTGCTCTTGTTTACTCCTTTGCCGAAATCGTGCGAATCTCGAATTCGAAAGTGAAAATATAAAATTAAATGAACCTAATATAAAGTAAATCAAAGTGTGAACTTTCCTAAGTTCAACGCAAAAAGAATCGGGAACTTTCGACGAACGAAACTCTTTAACGATCGCGTAAACGAAAAAGCAAAAAGTCTGGATTTTGGTCGGTGCTTAGCACCTACAAGTAGGTGCGCAGCACCTCCCTGCTGGACCAAATTTTTTGTCTTTTTGTGTGAGTCATTTTTGCATGTCTTGTGATTAGGCACTTGTTCCAAAACGTGTAAGGTCTGTATCTTGGCCAGAGAAGCCCCCCTAGAGACTATAATCACTTCACACAACTCATTTTGATTCACCACAAAACACCTACAACTCCATTTCTCTCTCATTTTCCATACACTTTTCTTTTGTTTTCTCTCAATTCTCTCTCAACATACAACACATTTCCAGAAACTTTGAGCCATAAATCAACCATTTGAAGAAGGATTAAAGTCTAGAATCATCAAAGGAACAACTTCCTTTTGATCTCCATCAACTTTTGGTAAAGTTTTCTTAAGGTTTCTTTCACTTTTCTTCCATTCTTCTCCATAAATCTTCTTCTTTTGTTGAAGATTCTAACACATGCTATTTTCTTTTGCATTCCAAGCTATTTTCTTCCACATTACTTTTCATTTGGGAAGATCCATCTAGCCTTTCTTGAAGAGAAATCTCTTTGATCTTGGTAAGTAATCTTTTTACCGAAAATCTCTCCTAAAACGTTATTGATCATCTTGCATGTTAAGATCTAGACTAATGGTGGTTTTATTTTGTGTTTTGGAGCTGTGATTTTCCCATCATCTCACCACCAAAAGTTACTTTCGGGTTATATTCTCAAGCTTAAGATCTTGCGGTTGTATTTCGGTAAAATCGACATTTTTCCCATATTCAACTTTTTACATATTTCGTTATTATTTTTCCATATATATTTCGGTTATAGCCTTGAAAATGGTTAGGAATAATATATTAGACCAACACTTGTGAATATTTTGGTTATGGACAAAGATTTGGACTAAAATACATAAAGATGTGATTATTACCAAAATTAACATATTGTATGTATTAGTATGTAAAATGGTATATTTATACATATGTAACACTTGGTAAATATATTTGGAGCATAATGTAAGTTGTTAACAGTAAGCGTTTTAACCAAAACGTCTTTAAACATCCGGATTTCGACAAATCGTTAAAATTCAAGAATTGGGAAATGCACTAGGTGCGCAGCACCCCATGCCTGGTGCGGCGCACCGGACTGTTTTTCTTCAAAAAAATTCAGCACTTGTTGTTTCGTTGTTTAACCGTCTCGACGTTTTGGTTCCGTAAATTGTCGTTTCAAAGTCTCTAAATTCATGTTATATTTATAATAACTCTAAAACACTATCATAAATATACTAATATATATAAAAGAAACACATTATGATAAAATATTGTCTTTGGACTCAAAGACGCCAACGCAATAAAAAATGCCGAATACTTATTCAAAACGAACATATTTCTTACATTTTGACAAATAATCATTTGCTACAAATAACGATCGTAATCTAAAGCCGTCAACTATTATTTTTGCGGTAAAATTTTATTAAAAACATTTATGTTAAAACATTTTTCACTATATTTTGATAACTAAAAGTCTTTGTAAACTATATTCATGAAAAGTAAAGAAGTACAAACTTTCTAAACGTCAAGTTAGACTTTTGCGACAACTTCAATTATCTATGTTTCAACTTAAAATAGTTGTCTTTAATTTTTCAAAACCAACATCTTTGACATTTGACTTTTATAAGTCAACATCCTTGACATTTGACCTTTATAAGTCAACAATGTTGACATTTGACTTTTCTAAGTCAACTTCTTTAACATTTGACTTTTCTAAGTCAACTTATTTAACATTTGACTTTTACAAAGTCAACAACTTAAACCTTGGTATTCAATATTCCTTTCGAATCGAAGAAATCATTCGTTTCCAACGACATTGTGGATGTGAAAGACCGATATCTTGCCACTCGCCCTTTTAACGCGGAACATCGTCTCTCGAATACGACGTTTTAATTGAAATTATTAAATGTTGGAATATTTTATTAAACTTAATCTTAACCGACAAGGCTAAACCGCACTATACTTATAGAGATACTGAGACTATATTATTTACTGTTTTAGGGCACTTAGACGGTGGAATTGTGGTCCCGTGATTGTATTTACCCGAGATTTGCTGAAGTTGTTTTGTGAGTTATTCGTAGCCCTTGTCTTAAATACTTTTGGGCTGTAAAGCGTAATTTAAATTGTATGTGTATTTTAAATTGTCTGCATGTATGCGGGACTGTTTTGATTATCTTGTTTGCCTAGTAGAATAGGACTGCCTTAGATTAGGTGTCTTATACACTTCCTAACCTTTGTTTTCGGTAGGATGTTCCTACGAGTGGATGTTGGGAATTCTCGGTAGGATGTTCCTACGAGTGGATGTTAGGAATTCTCGGTAGGATGTTCCTACGAGTGGATGTTAGGAATTCTCGGTAGGATGTTCCTATGAGTTGATGTTAGGAATTACTTGATAGGATGCTCCTATGAGTAGACGTTGTAAATTGCTCGGTAGGTCGCTCCTATGAGTAGAAGTCATAATTTGTGGTTAGGTTTTGTTTATGACTAGTCTAGGCATGGTACCTCGCTAGGGTTGAAAAACAAGATATGGAATTTGAAATTATAACGTTTATTGAAACTCGTCGATGGGTCATTTTTTTACTTTAAAATTGCGAATAATTCACCAACATGTTGTTGATGTCGTTTTAACGCTTTGCAGGAAATTGAGGATTTCCGTTGATCATGCCATAGTTTATTTTTGGATCGCTTGCTTTTGGAAATTTGAATTCGATTTGTTTATTTTAATTTCCATGACGATCCTTTTGTTGATTTCTTTTGAAGTTGTATTTGTATTTGGCGTCTTACCTCCCATGACTTATTGATGTATTTTGTAACTTTTGGCATGATCTATTTAATTTGATGTTTTGTTTATCGGTTATATTGTTGTAATCTTGACTTTGATATTATAACTGGAACATCCCGTGTTTCCGCTTTTAGCGGGGTGTGACACAAAGTTCACTTAGATCTCATGTTTCCCCAAAAAATTATTTGACAACTAGTAAATAAAGTGGGGTTGTGACTCACGGTTTGCGAACAATAGCACAATTGTGAAAGTGCGGTCGGAACGGGTCGAAATTGGTCGGAATCACGGAACTCCTATAGAAATACCAAGATTTAATAAGTACCAATGTTTATAACCTTGTTAGATAACGAAATATTTTTATTATAAGTGTTGGTTTTTGGTCTACCGAAAATCGGGCTGCGTTTCTGCGCCAAAATTATTAAGTCCAATTTAAAACACTTTCCCGCTTAACAATTTTTATAACCATAAATCATATATTTATACCAAACATAAAATGATGAAAACTTGTTCAATTAGTCCCTTTACATGTAAGTTTAGCTCTTTACAGGTTATAAGACTCGGTTTGATGTAATAAGCTCAAAGTTGCGTTTAGTGGAAAAAACGAACCATTTCCCAGAATTTGGGTCAAGAATGCGCCGCATAAGAGGTCTTATGCGCCGCATTCTAGCCTCAGATTCCTGGGAAACTCGTTTTGTTTCTCGAAAATCCTAGTTTGGTGGTCGATTTCGACATGCATTCATAGATTCATATAAATACTTGATGTTTTATAGTATCTTTAGTGTTTTTAACCACAAGATCATGGATTTAATCATCCATTTCATAAAAAATCCATTTTTGTTCATAGTTAGCCACAAATCTTTGTAAAAACTCATTTTTAGTTGTTGGATTGCACATGCAACAAGTATAAATTAAAAAGACAGAGGATTCAAAAGATTTATACCGAGTAGAAAGTGATTTGAAGGTGGTTGAAGTGATTCCTTGGTGATTTTGACCCAAAAATGCTTAGAACTCGATTTTTAACCGAAAATGTGCAAACCCCTTTCTTCCTCCTTGATTGATGAACGATTTGTGGTGTTTTTATATGGTTATATTTCTGGATTTTTGAAGTAAAAGTCACTGGAAAAGTTGATGGTGTGTGTGTGTTCTTGAGGGAATTAGTAGAGAGAGAGAGAGAGCTAGTAACAATGAGTGTGATTGTGTGTGTTTGTATGTGTTATGTTTGTGTTAAGTTATATGGTGTTATAACAACTTTATTGGACCCTTAGAAGGCCTTTGGGCTCTAAAAACCTGGAGTAAAACGTTGGGTTAAAGTTTAGACCCGTTTAGTTAAGTTTTAAAGATCACAAAATATTGCCGAACTAGCCCTGAATGCGGCGCATTAGAGCAGCATGCGGCGCATTTGGGGGCAGTTTCAGCATCGTTCGTTTTTCGTTCGTTCCATTGTTAAGAGTTTTCGTTAGTTGAAAGTTTCTGGTTATTTTAGATAGGAACTTAGACAAGTTCACTAGGTGTTTTGTTGGTATTAGGATTCATTTTGTGATTCCGATTTCGATTCCGACACACAAAAGGTTACGAGTCAAGTAAGATAAGATCAATTCGAATTTAACTCAAAGATATAGAAAGCGGTTTCGCCTGAAATTAGACGGTTGTCACATTCTTCCCGGGTTGAAAAGAATTTCTTCCCGAAATTTAGTTCGCCTCATCGGGAGGAAGAATCTATAAACAAATGTGGATACTTCTGACAGGTCTGGTCTTAACTTTCCCATGTGAATTCGTGACCTCGTCGGGAATTCCACCGAACCTTGACAATAGGGATACGACTCTGCTTGAGTTGTTTGACCTCTCGGTCTACAATCTCAAGCGGTTCTTCGATAAAGTTGAGCTTATTGTCGATCTGGACCTCGTCCAGTGGAATAACAATGGTCCCGTCCGATAAGCACTTTTTCAAGTGTGAGACATGGAAGACGTTGTGGACGTTAGAAAGAGTCTGCGGAAGTTGGAGTCGATACGCCATTGGGCCGATTCGCTCTATCACCTCGAATGGACCGGTGTACCTCGGGCTTAGCTTGCCGCGCTTCCCGAAGCGGATTACCCCCTTCCATGGCGATATTTTGAGAAGCATTCTATCACCAACTTGTAATTCGAGGGGTTTCCTTCGGTTGTCAGCATGGCTCTTCTGTCGGGTACGAGATGTCTTCAGCCTTTCCCGAATGGTGGCGATCTTGTCGATGGTTTCCTGGACGATATCGATCCTTGTAAGTTTTCGATCGCCAGCTTCTAACCAACAAAGCGACGACTGGCACTTGCGTCCGTATAAGGCCTCGAATGGGGCACACTTGATGCTGGCATGGTAGCTGTCGTTATAGGAAAACTCGACCAAGGGCAAGTGAGCGTCCCGACTTCCTCCGAAGTCAACTACACATGCTCTCAGCATATCTTCAAGCTTTTGGATCGTCCTTTCACTCTAACCATCGGTCTTAGGGTGGTAGGCAGTGCTGAGGTCTAGTCGCGTCCCGAGCGATTTCTGAAGCGCGTTCCAAAACCGGGACGTGAATCGACTATCCCTATCGGAGATAATGGAGAGAGGCGTTCCATGACGAGAGACGATCTCTTTAATGTAAATATGCGCGAACTTCTCCATTATGGTTCTCTCTTACCGGTAGAAAGTGCGCGGGTTTAGTCAATCGATCCACAATTACCCTTATCATATCGTTACCCCTTGCCGTACGGGGCAGTTTAGTGATGAAATCCATGGAGATCTGCTCCGAATTCCACATGGTAATCTCCGCCTGTTGTAGTAGCCCAGAAGGTTTCTGATAGTCCGCCTTGACCTTCGAGCAAGTAAGGAACTTAGCCACATACAAGGCAATGTCCTTCTTCATGCCCGGCCACCAATAGTATTCCCGTAGATCCTTATATAACTTGTCGGGTCCCGGATGAATAAAGTATCGGGATCGGTGGCCCTTGTCCAAAATAACCTTACGAAGGTCTTCGGCTCTCGGGATCTATGCTCGATTCTTCAAATAATGGATTCCATCCGGTTAGAGCTCGAATTCCCTTTTATGATTCTGTAGGGTTTCGCCCTTAAGGTTCTCGGGTGTCAATGCTTCCTGCTGAGCTTTAGCAATTTGAGTTTGGAGGCTCGTTTGAACCTGAATTCCCAATGTTCTAACTCGAGATGGTTTTGCCCTTTTCTTCTGACTCAGGGCATCGGCTACTACGTTTGCTTTACCCGGGTGGTATTTGATTTCGCAATCGTAGTCGCTTAAAAGTTCGACCCATCTCCGTTGTCTCATATTGAGCATTTTCTATTCGAGGATGTGTTGGAGACTTTTGTGATCCGTGAACACCGTGCACTTAGTGCCGTACAAATAATGTCTCCAGATCTTTAATGCGAACATGACAGCTCCCAACTCTAAGTCTTGTGTTGTAGAGCTCTGTTCATGAACCTTCAGTTGTCTCAAAGCGTATGCGATAACCTTATCCTTCTGCATAAGGACACACCCAAGTCCTTGGTGAGACGCATCGCAAAACACTACGAAATTGTTTGTACCCTCAAGTAGGGACAGAATCGGTGCGTGGCACAGTTCATGTTTGAGCTTCTGGAAGGATTCGTCATGTTCTTTTTCCCAATTGAAGTCCTTATTCTTCATAGTAAGTTCGGTCAGAGGTTTAGCGATTTTCGAGAAATTTTTAATGAACCTTCGTTAGTAGCCAGCCAATCCTAGGGAATGTCGGATTTTCCGTAGGAGCCGTTGGGGCTTGCTATTTCTCAATCGCTTTGATTTTGGCTGGGTCTACGTGAATTCCCTTCTTATCGATCGCATGACTAAGGGAATGTACTTCCCGGAGTCAGAATTTACATCTCGAGAGTTTCAGGTACCACTTCCGATCCCTAAGGGGTTCTAGAATGAGTTCCAAGTGTTTCGCGTGATCTTGATTATTCCGTGAATAGATGGGGATGTCGTTTATGAATGTGATTACGAATTTGTCCAGATATGGTCTACACACCCGGTTCATCTAATCCATGAACACTGTTGGTGCGTTGGTCAGACCGCATGGCGTAACGAGATATTTGGAATGCCCGTAGTAAGTTCGGAAGGAGGTTTCAGAAATATCGGTTTCACTGACTGCGAACCTGATGATACCTGGACGGAGATCGATCCTTGAGAAGTAAGTTGCACCCTGCAACTGATCGAATAGGTCTTCAACTCGAGGGAGAGGGTATCGGTTCTTAACGGTCAGTTTATTGAATTCACGCGAACCGATGCAAATCGTGAGGGATGCGTCTTTCTTTTTATCGGAGAGGATTGGGGCTCTCCAGGATGACGTGACACACCCCGCTAAAGCGGAAACACGAGATGCGAAGAGCAACGATATCATTACACGAGTTATAATTAAAACATACGGTTTCAAGTCATTACGATAGAAAATAAGAGTTTACAAGTTTGAAAAAACCAAGCATTTAACGTATCACTTAACAAAATACATGATTAATTGTTAACAACATTCCCAAAATAATAAAATTTGTCTTTTCCCAACTCTTGAATTCACGTGACATGCCTGACCCATCCATGGTATGCACTTAATATCCTTACATTTGGTTCCTGAAACATAAGATAAAGTGTCAACTACATAAAGTAGTGAGTGAGTTACAGTTTTGAGTTTCTCGATAAAAGTTTCCAAGTGTGAAAATATATATGTAAAAAGTATCATAAATTAAAAGAAAGCGGAACGGCGCTAAAACATATATATTTATAAAAGTTTCGAACGTACGTCAGTAAAGTAGAACTCGTATCATAAAAGTTGTAGCGAAATCGAACGTTAAAATAAAGTATATGCGTAAGTAATATGTGCTTAACTAAATTAGTAACTTGTATCAATCATTTGGCATAATATAAAAGTAAGTCTACACTAAACCGATTGTCTGGTCAGATCTAGCCCCAAAATGTTTCATTGAGTTTCCACCTGATTCTAGTAATATGTGCTTAGGACGCGAACCACAAGCAAGGAGTGACCTCTCCTAAGTATCGATACCCATAATATTAACGGCTATTGCTAATAGTGTATAAAGTTTCGAACCAAAATCGGGGCAATTTGAACTCTGTTTCTAAAAATAGTAGTAAGCACTTACGGAATTTATATTTTCATCAAGGATTGGTGTCCTAAAGGTAGCCTAAATTTAGTTTAGCCAATTTAGGGGGCATTAACACATTTTACGCATAATAGTTTCACAAGTTTCCAAGGTTTCCAAGTTTCACATGTTTCAAAGGTTTCAAAGTTTCACGAGTATCCAAAGTTTCCAAGTTTCATAAGTTTCAAAGGTTTCAAGGTTTCACGAGTTTCCAAAGTTTCCAAGTTTCATAAGTTTCAAGGTTTCACGAGTTTCAAAGTTTCCAAGTTTCATAAGTTTCAAAAGTTTCAAAGTTTCACGAGTTTCCAAATTTCCAAGTTTCATAAGTTTCAAAAGTTTCAAAAGTTTCAAAGTTTCATACGAGTTGCAAATAGTTTCAAAAAAAATCACATAAACATACAATCTTATGTTTCCCCCAAATAAGTAATTTAAAATGGTAAAAACATAGTGGGGTTGTAACTCACGGATTGCAAAGAGTACGAGACGAGTGCGAAAAGCGGTCGGAATGCTTCGGAATCAAGGAAATCCTATATTTATACCAAGTAATCGAGTAAGTTTAATTGGTTATGAGTTTATAGCACCGTTAGTCAACGAAAATGTTTTAGTTTTAGAAGTTATGTTAAGGTCTAATGAAAATCGGGCAGCGCTTCCGCGCTATAAAATATTCGTCCAAATTTCAATCACTTTCCCGGTTAACAACAATTGCATTTTAGACTATTATTCATAATACATAATACCACATTAAGTTTAATACAATACTTTGGTTAACTTATATTTTAACTTCATTTGTCAATTCTCAGTCCAAACCGATAAAATACAACCAGTGTTGGTCTAATAATTAATCCTAACCGAATACGAATATAATGAAATCGAAAGATTCACAAGAGTAATAGGTTATACCGCTAACACCCGCTTGATTTGACAAGGATCTGAAAACAACAACTTCAGTGGTGTAGTGATGAGAGTATCCGCCTCCAAAGCACAAGACAACCACCGAGAATTAGCAAAACGACGATTTTGGGTTAACAGACAGATCCAGCCGCCGGCTGGAGGCTCACAGTCAGCTCCGGATTTTTTTGTTATTTTGTCGATTTTAAGCATTTTCAAGAGTATTTTCTTTAGATCTCGACATGCAACTTATAAACCTTTAATAATATCCATAGATTTCTTCAAATAACACATTTTTATATTAAGATTTTAGTAAAAAATTTATAAAACTAATGTTCTTAGATAAATCACCATAAAAACTTTATAAAACCTTTATTTGATGTTAGATTTAACATGCATGTTACAAAATGTAAATAAAATCAGTAGGTTTTAGATAATATACCGCAAGAAATCGAAAGCAAGATGATCTAGCTTGATCTTTATGAAGAATAGGCCCAAAAATGAAGGAAACCAAAGAAGCAAACCGGAAGAATCACCACCTCTTGCTCCTTTTGATGAATATAACCGATTATTTTGATGTTTATGGAGATTTATTGGTGAAAGATGGCTGGAAATCACAGCCAAAGTGAAGAAAAGTGAAGGAAATGGAGAGAGTGTTTAGAGAGAAACACACTTTGTGTGTGTGTTTGTTATTACCAAATGAAAGAAATGAAAGAGAAATGGAGTATTAGTGCATTGGGACTGCAATTTCTGGCATTTGGGGAGGTCCAATCGGGTTTAGACACTTGTACCAATCGATTTTCATGCAAAAATGAGTCACCAACACCTGACCAGACACTTCCAGCCGTCGGCTGGAGTGGCTCCGCTGCCGGCTGAAGCCCTGCCAGCTGCTGGCTGGTCGGCTGGTTCGGCAGACTAGTTTTCGACCGTTAAGGAGTTTCGTTCGTCGAAAGTTCCCGATTCTTTTTGCGTTGAACTTAGGAAAGTTCATACTTTGATTTACTTTATATTAGGTTCATTTAATATTATATTTTCACTTTCGATTTCGAGATTCGCACGATTTCGGTAAAGGAGTAAACAAGAGCAAAAGCATGATATCTCGAGTTTAAAGAACACGGTAACCGACAAATTTGGCATAACCTTCTAACTTATAATTATGAGGATACTAACAAATTGGAACTTAGATATTTTAATTCCGAATTTGATTCCGACACTGACTCGTTCTCGGTAAAAGTACGGTTAAAGGCAAGACGGACACTTTAAAGGACATAGGGCACGATTTTCACCTGATATTTTTGACGGTTGTCACATTCTCCCCGGGTTGAAAGAAATTTCGTCCCGAAATTTAGTTCGTCCCATCATGAAGAAGTGTTCCTGAACAGATGTTGATACTTCTGACGGATTTGGTCCTCACGTTCCCACGTGAATTCATGACTACGTCGGGGATTCCACCGAGCTTTGACAATAGGAACACGGCTTTGCCTGAGTTGTTTGACCTCTCGGTCAACACCCTCGAGCGGTTCCTCATTGAAATAGAGTTTGGTATCAATCTTGACCTCGTCGAGGGGGGGATGACGATGGTCTCATCAGATAAACACTTTTTAAGTGCGAGACCTGGAATACGTTGTGAACGTTGGAGAGGATCTGCGGGAGTTGGAGTAGGTACGAAACCGGGTCGATTCGCTTTATCACCTCGAATGGATCGGTGTACCTCGGGCTTAGCTTGTCGCGCTTCCTGAACCGAATTACCCCCTTCCATGGCGATATTTTGGGAAGCACCTTATTGACAACTTGGAACTCAAGGGGTTTCCTCCGGTTGTCGGCGTAGCTCTTCTGTCGGGTATGAGATGTCTTCAGTCTTTCCGATTGGTAGCAATCTTGTCGATAGTTTCCTGGATGATGTCGAGCCTTGTGAGTTGTCGATTGCCAGCTTCTAAGCAACAAAGCGGTGGCTGACACTTACGTCCGTGTAAGGCCTCGAATGGTGCGCACTTGATGCTAGCGTGGTAGCTGTTGATATAGGACAACTCGACCAAAGGGAGGTGAGCGCTCCAACTTCCTCCGAAGTCAACTACGCACGCTCTTGGCATATCCTCAAGCGTTTGGATCGTCCGTTCACCCTGACCCTCCGTCTGGGGATGGTAAGCGGTACTGAGGTCTAGTCGCGTCCTGAGCGGTTTCTGAAGGGCATTCAAAAAGCGGGACGTGAATCAACTATCCCTGTCGGAGATGATGGTGAGAGGTGTTCCGTGACGAGAGACGATTTCGTTGATGTAGATCTGAGCGAACTGCTTCATCGAGTGGTTTTCACGTACCGGTAGAAAGTGTGCAGACTTCGTCATTCGATCCTCAATTATCCAAATCATGTCGTTACCTCTTACCGTACGGGGCAGTTTGGTGATGAAGTCAATGGAGATTTGTTCCCACTTCCACAGGGGATCTCCGGCGGTTGTGGTAGGCCTGATGGTTTCTGATATTCGGCTTGACCTCAGGGCAAGTTAAGCACTTAGCCGCGTACAAGGCGATATCCTTCTTCATGTCTGGCTACCAATAATATTCCCGGGGGTTCTTTGTACAATTTCCGGATTCTGGGTGGATGGAATATCCGGAACGGTAGCCCTTGACTAGTATGAGTTTTCGAAGGTTTTCGGATCTCGGAATCTACGCTCGGTTCTCGAAGTAGTGGATTCCGTCCGGATTAAGCTCGAATTTCCTCACGGGGTTCTGTAGTGTCTCTTCCTTAAGGTTCTCGGGTTTCAATGCTTCGCTCTAAGCTCTAGCGATTCCAATTTTGAGCTTCTGAAATGGTTCCTTATGTTCTTTGCCCCAAAGGGAACTGCATATTTCGGAGTGACTTCGGTCAATGGCTTAGCGATCCTTGAGGAATTCTGAATGAACCTCCGTTAGTACCCCGCCCATCCTAGGAATTGTTGGATTTCCGTAGAAGACGTTGGGGCTTGCTATCTCTCAATCGTTTTGATTTTGGCTGGGTCTACGTGAATTCCCTCCTAATTGATCGCATGGCTAAGGGAATGTACTTCCCGGAGTCAAAATTTTCATCTCGATAGTTTCACGTACCACTTCTGATCCCTAAAGAGTTCTAGAATGAGTTCCAAATGTTTCACGTGGTCTTGATTATCCTGTGAATAGATGAAGATTTCGTTTGCGAATGTGATTACGAATTTGCCCACATATGGTCTGCACACCCGGTTCATCTAGTCCATGAACACTGACGGTGCGTTGGTCAGACCGCATGGCATAACGAGATATTTGTAATGCCCGTAGCAAGTTCGGAAGGAGGTTTCAGAAGTATCGGTTTCACTGACTCGAACCTAATGATACCCTGGACGGAGGTCGATTCTTGAGAAGTAAGTTGCACCCTGCAACTGACCGGATAGGTCGTCAATTCGAGGGAGAGGGTATCGGTTCTTGACGGTCAGTTTATTGAGTTCACGTGAATTGATGCACATCGTGAGATATGCATCTTTCTTTTTATCGGATGGGATTGGGGCTCCCCGGGATGATGTACCAGAACGAATTTGTGGAAACAAACAATTTCAACTCCGGATCGGGCTAACCAGCCCATTCCGACGTTGATGTCGAGACTTTTCAGTCCTATGGGGATGAGATTGATGGGGAAGGACTTATTGATTTGGTGCGCTGTACATCCTAGATTTACGTCCTTAGATTCGAACTCTTGGCCATTAGCGTATTCGATAGTGAAGCTATCCTTAAGAACTTTAGATCCTAGATTAATTAGGGGTCTAAATTCTAAGCATACAAGCTCCTCTCAGCTCCCGAGTCGAACAATATGGAGGCATAATGGTTGTTACTGAAATTTACCTGACGCCGGCATTTGGATCCTTCCTTGCCTCTTTGGCGGTGATTTCGAGGGTACTGAAAGTTCTTGTTGTCTGCAGTATGGGGCAAGTCTTACGGAGGTGTTCTTTGCTTCCGCATTCGAAGCAAGCTGGCTTTCTTTCTTGGATATATTTGACGTAATGCCCTGCCTTGTTACAACGGTGGCACACCGGGCAACTTCTCGCATGGTGGAAGTCGAATTTTTCGCATTTAGGGTACGGACCCTTGTAAGGTCGGGGTCCGGTTGTGGGTTTCTTGTTGCGATTTCTCCCCATTGGTCGGCGATCAACCTTCCTTTTCTTACTCTCCGTACGCTCGACAGTTGTCGGAGGGAGAAGGAGGTTATTGTTTCCGTAGTGCTCTCCTTCTTCTTGTTTGATTGTTACTGGAAAGAGAAAGGGGGTTAACGTTTCCGAGGTTTTCGCCTTCCTCTTGTTTAACTGTGGTTGGGAAGAGGTGAAGGTTATTGTCACCGTTGTTCTCCAGGTGGCTGTCGTTGGGGTTATCATCCCAGAAACTTTCGTTGTTGACCCCAACGATGATCTGGGCGATCATGTTTGGGAGTGCTGCTTTGAGCTGCACGGTAATCTGCTCGGCTAATAGGTCGGCGCGGCTTCTCTTAGGAGAAACTAGTTTAGAACGCACGAATAAGGATATGAAATAAGGACATAGAATAATAATGTATATCGGAAAGATAGATAGCTCACGCACGATAAGCGATTAAGGAATGAGAAAAGGATTCAAGCATAATAAACAAGTAAGAATTATGAAGGTAGAAATTCCATTCCATGATAAGAGTAGTCGGTTACAACGTTCATAATGTGAGAGGTTCAAATACTAGTGCAATACAACATAAAATGAAATACGTATTAGCTCCAAGTCGTCTACATATGGAAAACTACGACTTAAGCTTGCGATACAATACCTACAATGAAAGGGCCTAACGACGCCTATCAAGGAACATCTTCGCTATGATGACCGCAATTAGGGTCCCCATAATCAAGCAAGCGCTGACGAGACACTGCACCGTCCTCGACGTGGCTTGAGCCGACCTGATGACTCGGATTGACTGTTCAGACAGTCGGTGTGCAGCATCAGAGACTTCACACAGAAGAAGACCCTGCTGTTGGGCCTCTTCGGTGATTCCCCGAAGTTCTCGATGAAGTTGAAGGAACATTGCTGGCGGGGACGACGGTAGTGAAGACGGCATCATCGGCCTAGATGGTACAGCGCTGTCGGGGTGCTGCGTCTGCTGCTCCTGAAACTGACGCTCCCAATGATATCGATCCATCGTTGGCGCACACAAAGTTCCAGCGTACGGGTCTACGAACGACATCGCGGGAGGAGCGGTTCTGGATGAGTCGGGAGTCTGTCCCATCATCCTATCAGGCAGACGGCCAAGAAGGACGACCTGCTTACGCGCAATCATCCGGACACGGGGTCCACGCTGCTGGGGTGGTGCGGAAACTGGCACCGGAGGAGCAGCTGGTAGCACGGTCCTCAGGCTTGAGGTACCGTGGCTGCTCGAGAAAGCCATTGAGTTCTCCTCGGTCGGGTCAGTGGTCTCGTGGTGCTGAGCCTCTGGTGCGGAGAAGTCTTCAGAGACTCCTGGCTTGTAGACGACTTGCGTATGTGAGTGCGACCGTGACCGGGAGTGAGACTGAGATCGTGAGTGCGACGATTGAGACATGTCAGATCTAACAATAATGGGTTACGTGAGTACAGGGGGGAAAATAAGGTAAAATGTAAACGATAGTGCATATATGGGTCAGTCACGTGAGAATCGGGAATGGATAAGACCGGGAATTTTTCGACTCGAAAACCGTTTAACGATAGCAATTACTTTCCGTTCTCTCATAATTTATTTTGAACTAGGCATAGTTGATCAAGTTACACCTAGTTAAAAGCAATTCATGCAATTGCGGAATTAATCTACTAAAGTTCGAAAGCTCGTGAAATTATTTTTCCGAAAAAGCCTTGGTTATAGTTTGGTTTCAAAAACTTTGAAAATTCTTAAAACCGTTTTTCACTATAACCTGTGCTCGGATACCAAGTCTGTCACACCCCGCTAAAGCGGAAACACGAGATGCGAAGAGCAACGATATCATTATACGAGTTATAATTAAAACATACGGTTTCAAGTCATTACGATAGAAAATAAGAGTTTACAAGTTTGAAAATAACCAAGCATTTAACGTATCACTTAACAAAATTCCCAAAATAAAAAAATAGGTCTTTTCCCAACTCTTGAATTCACGTGACATGCCTGACCCATCCATGGTATGCACTTAGTATCCTTACATTTGGTTTCCTGAAACATAAGATAAAGTGTCAACTACATAAAGTAGTGAGTGAGTTACAGTTTTGAGTTTCTCGATAAAAGTTTCCAAGTGTGAAAATATATATGTAAAAAGTATCATAAATTAAAAGAAAGCGGAACGGCGCTAAAACATATATATTTATAAAAGTTTTGAACGTACGCCAGTAAAGTAGAACTCGTATCATAAAAGTTGTAGCGAAATCAAACGTTAAAATAAAGTATATGCGTAAGTAATATGTGCTTAACTAAATTAGTAACTTGTATCAATCATTTGGCATAATATAAAAGTAAGTCTACACTAAACCGATTGTCTGGTCAGATCTAGCCCCAAAATGTTTCATTGAGTTTCCACCTGATTCTAGTAATATGTGCTTAGGACGCGAACCACAAGCAAGGAGTGACCTCTCCTAAGTATCAATACCCATAATTTTAACGGCTATTGCTAATAGTGTATAAAGTTTCGAACCAAAATCGGGGCAATTTGAACTCTGTTTCTAAAAATAGTAGTAAGCACTTACGGAATTTATATTTTCATCAAGGATTGGTGTCCTACAAGTAGCCTAAATTTAGTTTAGCCAATTTAGGGGGCATTAACACATTTTACGCATAATAGTTTCACAAGTTTCCAAGGTTTCCAAGTTTCACATGTTTCAAAGGTTTCAAAGTTTCACGAGTATCCAAAGTTTCCAAGTTTCATAAGTTTCAAAGGTTTCAAGGTTTCACGAGTTTCCAAAGTTTCCAAGTTTCATAAGTTTCAAAAGTTTCAAGGTTTCACGAGTTTCCAAAGTTTCCAAGTTTCATAAGTTTCAAAAGTTTCAAAGTTTCACGAGTTTCCAAAGTTTCCAAGTTTCATAAGTTTCAAAGTTTCATACGAGTTGCAAATAGTTTTAAAAAAATCACATAAACATACAATCTTATGTTTCCCCCAAATAATTAATTTAAAATGGTAAAAACATAGTGGGGTTGTAACTCACGGATTGCAAAGAGTACGAGACGAGTGTGAAAAGCGGTCGGAATGCTTCAGAATCTAGGAAATCCTATAGTTATACCAAGTCATCGATTAAGTTTAACTGTTTATGAGTTTATAGCACCGTTAGTCAACGAAAATGCTTTAGTTTTAGAAGTTATGTTAAGGTCTAATGAAAATCGGGCAGCGCTTCCGCGCTATAAAATATTCGTCCAAATTTCAATCACTTTCTCGCTTAACAACAATTGCATTTTAGACCATTATTCATAATACATAATACCACATTAAGTTTAATACAATACTTTGGTTAACTTATATTTTAACTTCATTTGTCCAATCTCAGTCCAAACCGATAAAATACAACCAGTGATGGTCTAATAATTAATCCTAACCGTTTTCAAGGCTAAAACCGAATACGAATATAATGAAATCGAAAGATTCACAAGAGTAACAAGTTATACCGCTAACACCCGCTTGATTTGACAAGGATCTGAAAACAACAACTTCAGTGGGGTAGTGATGAGAGTATCCGCCTCCAAAACACAAGACAACCACCGATAATTAGCAAAACAACGATTTTGGGTTAACAGACAGATCGAGCCGTCGGCTGGAGGCTCACAGTCAGCTCCGGATTTTTTTGTTATTTTGTCGATTTTATGCATTTTTAAGAGTATTTTCTTTAGATCTCGACATGCAACTTATAAACCTTTAATAATATCCATAGATTTCTTCAAATAACACATTTTTATATCAAAATTTTAGTAAAAAGTTTATAAAACTTATGTTCTTAGATAAATCACCATAAAAACTTTATAAAACCTTTTTTTGATGTTAGATTTAACATGCATGTTACAAAATGTAAATAAAATCAGTAGGTTTTAGATAATATACCGCAAGAAATCGAAAGCAAGATGATCTAGCTTGATCTTTATGAAGAATAGGCCCGAAAATGAAGGAAACCAAAGAAGTAACCCGGAAGTATCACCACCTCTTGCTCCTTTTGATGAATATAACCGATTATTTTGATGTTTATGGAGATTTATTGGTGAAAGATGGCGGGAAATCACAGCCAAAGTGAAGAAAAGTGAAGGAAATGGAGAGAGTGTTTAGAGAGAAGCACACACAGTGTGTGTGTTTGTTATTACCAAATGAAAGAAATGAAAGAGAAATGGAGTATTAGTGCACTAGGACTGCAATTTCTGGCATTTGGGGAGGTCCAATCGGGTTTAGACACTTGTCCCAATCGATTTTCATGCAAAAATGAGTCACCAACACCTGACCAGACACTTCCAGCCGTCAGCTGGAGGGGCTCCGCCGCCGGCTGAAGCCTTGCCAGCTGCTGGCTGGTCGGCTGGTTCGGCAGACTAGTTTTCGACCGTTAAGGAGTTTCGTTCGTCGAAAGTTCCCGATTCTTTTTGCGTTGAACTTGGGAAAGTTCATTCTTTGATTTACTTTATATTAGGTTCATTTAATATTATATTTTCACTTTCGATTTCGAGATTCGCACGATTTCGGTAAAGGAGTAAACAAGAGTAAAAGCATGATATCTCGAGTTTAAAGAACACGGTAACCGACAAATTTGGCATAACCTTCTAACTTATAATTATGAGGATACTAACAATTTGGCACTTAGATATTTTGATTCCGAATTTGATTCCGACACTGACGCGTTCTCGGTAAAAGTACGGTTAAAGGCAAGACGGACACTTTAAGGGACATAGGGGACGATTTTCACTTGAAATTTTTGACGGGTGTCACATGACTTACTTGAGCGAATTTGTCGAAAAAGACAACTTCAGCTCTGGATCAGGCTAACCATCCCATTCCGGCGTTGATGTCGAGACTTGTTGGGTTATAACTTAGACAAAATAGTTTAACTCCTAAACAATACACTTAACAATGAGAAAAGTAACTTAAACGATTAATGCGGAATACATTAAAGAAGTTACTACGGAAGACAAGTTAGTGCGGCTGTCCAATCAAGTTACTACTGCTCATAGAGTTGCTACGGAAGATAACAAGTTGATGCGGTCATAATCAGTTAATACGGAAGACCAACTTGTCGTGCAAGAACAATCTAAGTTATAGAGTTATAATTAGATTATGTTTATGTTTCCTTTTGTACGTAGATATAGTTTCCTTATTCTAGATAATGATAGTTTTAGATAAGGATAGATGATATTTCCTAGTTTATCTAGGTCGGCCTCAAGGTCTATAAATAGATAGATCCTTGTATTGATAGAAACACGTTGTATTGATATTCTAAATTAATTCAATTGAGGCTTACAATTCGACAATAATATTTGTTCATTCTTATTCATATAATATTGTTCGACATCTCATAAATATTGAAGTGTTCATCCGCTGCTGAACTTCTTCAATAGATCAAGATCTTAACGAAGGAAGAATATTAGATTACATTAGTTAATCTGATCCTGACAAGTGGTATCCTAAGGGGATGAGGATGGGGGAGGTCTTATTGAATAGATACGCTGAACAGCCTAGAATTACGTCCTCAGCTTCGAGTTCTCGGCCAGTAGCGTATTCTTTAGTGAAGCTATCCTTAAGGATTTCAAATCCTTGATTAATAACGGTTCTAGAACCTAGGGATGCCAAGCTTCCTCTGCTCCTCAATTGGATAATATAGATGTGAAATGGTTATTCATCGGAAATGTACTTGTCCCTGCATTGGGATTCTGCCTTGCCTCCTTGGTCGTGATTGTGAGAGTCCTAAAAGTTCTTGTTGTCTGCAGTATGGGGCAAGTCTTACGGCGGTGTTTTTCTCTTCCGCATTCGGAGCACACCGGCTTCTTTCCTTGGTTTTTTGTTCTCTCCGAGCAATGTTTGGAGAAGTGCCCCACCTTCCGGCACTAGTGGCACGCCGGGAAATTTCCGTTATGGTGGAAGTTGCATTTGTCGCACTTGGGTTGTGACCCAACGTAACCTCGGCGTCCTGTCGTGGGTTTCTGGTTACTGTTGTTCCTCATTGGTTGATGATCAACCTTCCGTTTCTTACTCTCCTTACGCTCGACGGTTGCCGGAGGGAGAAGGAGGTTATTGTTCCCGGAGTTCTCGCCTGCTTCTTGCTTGACTGTTACTGGGAAGGGGAGGGTTTTAACGTTTCCGAGGTTTTCACCTTCCTCTTGTTTAACTGTGGTTGGGAAGAGGTGAAGGTTATGGTCATCGTTGTTCTCCAGGTGTTTTTCGTTGAGGTTATCATCCCCGAGAAATTCGTTGTTGACCCCTGCGATGATCTGGGCGATCATATTTGGGAGTGCTGCTTTGAGCTGCACGGTAATCTGCTCGGCTAATAGGTCAGCGCGGCTTCGCTTAGGAGGCATAATTCTACAATGGAAAGAAGGAAACTAGTTTAGAAGGCACGAATAAGAATATGCAATAGGAATCTACAACCATAATGTATGTCGGAAAGGTAGATAGCGCACGCACGATAAGCGATTAAGGAATGATAAAAGGATTCAAGCATAATAACCAAGTAAGGATAATGAAGGTAGAATTTCATTCCATAATAAGAGTAGTCGGTTATGATGTTCATAATGTGAAAGGTTCAAATACTAGTACAATACAACATAAAATGAGATACGAATTAGCTTCAAGTCGTTTACATATAGAAAATTACGACTTAGGCTTGAGATGCAATACATAAAATGAAAGGCCTAACGACACCTATCAAGGAACATATTCGCTACGATGACCGCAATAAGGATCCCCATGGTCAGACAAGCGCTGACGAGACGCTGCACCGTCCTCGACGCGGCCTCAGCCGACGTGATGACTCGGATTGACTGTTCAGACAGTCGGTGTGCAACATCAGAGACTTCACACAGAAGCAGACCCTGTTGCTCGGCCTCTTCCGTGAGTCCCTATAGGTCTCGACGGAGTTGAATGAACGGTGCTGGTGGGGGAGACGGTAGTGAAGGCTGCATCATCGGCCTAGATGGTCCGGCGCTGTCGGGGCGCTGCGTCTGCTGCTCCTAAACTGACGCTCCCAATGGTAGCGGTCCATCGTTGGCGTACGCGAAGCTCTATCGTACGGGTCTACGAACGGAATCGCGGAAGGAGCGAGTCTGCATGAGTCGGGAGTCTGTCCCTTCATCCTAGCAGGCAGACGACCAGGAAGGACGACCTGCTTACGTGCTGTTATCCGGACTCGGGGTCCACGCTGCTGAGGTGGTGCTGCGACTGGCACCGTTGGTGTAGCTGGTAGCACGGTCCTCGAGCTGGAGGTACCGTAGCTGCTCGAGAAAGCCATCGAGATCTCCTTGGTCGGGTCAGTGGTCTTGTGGTGTTGAGCCTCTAGTGCAGAGAAATCTTCTGAGACTTCTGGCGTGTGGACTGCTCGCGAATGTGAGTGCGACTGTGACCGGGAGTGAGACTGAGATCGTGAGTGCGACGATTGAGATATGTCGGATCTGAGAATAATGAGTTACGTGAGTACAGGGGAAAAATAAGGAAAAATGTAAACGACAGTGCATGTATGGGTCAGTCACGTGAGAATTGGGAATGGATAAGACCGGGAATTGTTCGACTCGAAAACCGTTTAACGATAACAATTACTTTCCGTTCTCGCATAATTTATTTCGAACAAGGGGTAGTTGATCAAGTTACGCGTAGTTAAAAAAAATCATGCAATTGCGAAATTAATCTACTAAAGTTTGAAAGCTCGTGAATGATTTTTCCGAAAATGCCTTGGTTATAGTTTCGTTTTCGAAAATTTTGAAAAATTTTTAAAACCGTTTTCACTATAACCTTGGCTATAGCGGAAACGCGAGGCGTGAAGAGCAAAGATATCATTACACGAGTTATAATTAAAAACATACGGTTTCAAGTCATTAAGATAGAAAATTTGAGTTTACAAGATGAAATAACCAAGTGTTTAACAAAATTCCCAAAATGACAAAATAGGTCTTTTCCCAATTCTTGATTTCACGTGACATGCCTGACCCATCCACAGTATGCACTTCGTGTCTTACATTGGTTTCCTGAAAACATGAGAAAAAGTGTCAAACTACAAAAGTAGCGAGTGAGTTACAGTTTTCTTGTCACACCCAGCTAAAAGCGGAAACACAAGGCATTCCAGTTATAATATCAAGAGTCAAGATTACAACAATATAACCGATAAACAAAACCTCAAATTAAATAGATCATGCCAAATGTTACAAAATACATCATAAAGTCAAAGGCGATAAGACGCCAAGTACAAATACAACTTCAAAAGAAATCGACAAACGGATTGTCATGGAAATTACAATAAACAATTCAAATTCAAATTTCCCAAAAGCAAGCGATCCGAAAAATAAACTATGGCATGATCAACGGAAATCCTCAATTTCCTGCAAAGCGTTAAAACGACATCAACAACATGGTGGTGAAATATTCGTAATTTTAAAGTAAAAGTTGACCCATCGACAATATTCATCAAACAATGTTAGTTTCAAACGATATATCTTGTTTTCAACAACCAATAGTGAGAGGTACTTTGCCTAGACTATCATACACTGAACCTGACCACGTAATTAACCCCTATCCTAAGGGGTATCAATCCAAAGGCAACCAATTATCAAATACGGCCATAACATCCACTCCTAGGTACGTCCTAACGAGTGATGAGGGTTCGGTCAAACCCAAACAGATTTGTATATATGAAACCGCGGGCAAAAGCTTAATCAAGTGTATTAGGGGAGCTCAACAGAGCCTAATGATACAAAATCTAAGGCAGACCTAATCCACTAGGCAAACAAGATAATCAGTAAAGTTCCGCATACAAGCAGACAATTTTAAAACACGCTTTACAGCCCAAAAATATTAATGACAAGGGCTAGTACGAATAACTCACGGCGAAAGCTTCAACAACAATTATCGGGTACACCAACACAGAGCTACAACTCCACCGTCTAAGTGCCTTAAAACAATAAACAACATAGTCTCAGTATCTCTATAAGTCTAGGTCCGGTTTAGCCTTGTCGGTTAAGATTAAGTTTAATGAGGTGATCCAAATATTAATAAATTTAAATGAGGTGACGTATTTAGATGGCGATGTTCCGCGTCAAACAGGACCGCTCGGAAAGATATCGGCATTCCACGTCATAATCGTCACTAGAAAGAATGATAATCCGAATCGAAAACGACTACCAGGATTATCGGTTAATAAAATATCGTTACCAAGTTTCATTAGATCGGCCAAGGTCAACGGCAACAACGTTGACTTGGTCAAAGTCAAACGTTAGGAACGTTAACTTTATAAAAGTCAAAGTCAAAGATGTTGTCTTAAGAAAGTCAAACTCAACCATAAAAGTTCAACTTTGACACTTAGGATAATTTAAAGTCTTAACTTTTCAAACATAAGAGTAATATAATCTTCAAAATCATTTTACCAAGAGTTTGTCGTAAAAGCGCCATTTGATGATTTTAGATTACGAACGAGTTATGTAACGAAGGTTTATTTATCGAAAGAGGTTAAAACATCCGTTTTAAGTAATATTATGACATTTATGATTGCGTTGCGTCTTTGAGTCCAAAGACGATGTTATTGCGCGATATGTTACTTTCAAGTATTTTACTTACACGAGCATTTATTGTTAAAAGTCAAAATTTGTATTACTTTACGTATTTTAGTCCATTCTTAGGCCAAAACCAATAATATAACAAGTGTTGGTCTAATATTTATTTCCTAACCGTTTTCAAGGCTAAAACCGTAGTTAAAAGGTAGGGATAATGAAATCGAAAGATTCTCAAGGATAGCAATTTATACCGTTAACGCCCGCGAGATTTGACAAGAATAGGATCCGGAATCAAAGACCTCGGTGGCGTGGTGCTGAGGACAAACCCTCCCTAAAAACACAATACACTCACCGTTAATAAAGGTTCAAAATATACCGAGTTTAAGGTGTAATTTAACGGATTTACAAAATTTCCAGAATCTGGTCCACGACCGCCTCGTGGTGGTGTCACCGCGGCGCGGTGGTATATATACCACGACCGCCTCGCGGTGGTGTCATCGTGGCGCGGTGGGGGACATAAACCCCAAATTTTACAAAAATCGTTTTGTGCAGGAAAATCATCTTTTGATGTAATAGATTTAAACATGCAAGTTACGGAATCATCAAAACACTCTCAAACAACCATTTTGTAAAGCTTTTCACCATTTAAATCAAAGATCCATATATTTTTTATAAAAATCTTGATTTTCATAAATTATGTACCATCAAACTTTGTTAAAACTCATTTTCTTTAGTTAGATCATACATGCATTGAATAAAACTTAGAAAATACAGAGAGTTTAAGTTATTATACCCCAAAGAAAGTGAAAGTAGTATGATCTAGAAAGAAGTGATGAAGATCCTTGATGTGAGACGGTGATTTTCGACCCGAAATCGATATAACCCAAGTAAACCTCTAAATGTATGCTAAAACTCTACTCCTCTAGATGAAAACAACACTTTTATGGTGGTGAAATATGTGGTTAAAGTCTGGAAATCACAACCACAAGAAGAAGTTTGAAGGGAGTGTTTGTGTTTGTGTGTGTTTGGTTCCAAAGAAAAGAGAGGAAATGGAAAGCTAAGTGTGTGTAAATTATGAAATGAAAGTGGGACTTGAATGACACTATAAAGTGCTAAATTCTGGTTTAAATGAAGCTTTGCCACCTGTTGGACAGGTGGTGAAAGGTTTTGACACGAGTTTGGTGACTCCCAACTCAACAAAAACAAACTGTCTAGGGGGTGGACCGCGACGCAGCCAGCTCACCACGGCGCGCCCAGTCCATTTCCTAGATTTTCTCCGTTTTTGTTCGTGTCGTCGTGTCGTTAGAGTCTGGAAATCACAGCCACAAGAAGAAGTTTGAAGGGAGTGTTTGTGTTTGTGTGTGTTTGGTTCCAAAGAAAAGAGAGGAAATGGAAAGCTAAGTGTGTGTAAATTATGAAATGAAAGTGGGACTTGAATGACACTATAAAGTGCTAAATTCTGGTTTAAATGAGGCTTTGCCACCTGTTGGACAGGTGGTGAAAGGTTTTGACACGAGTTTGGTGACTCACAACTCAACAAAAACAAACTATCCAGGGGGTGGACCGCGACGCAGCCAGCTCACCGCGGCGCGCCCAGTCCATTTCCTGGATTTTCTCCGTTTTTGTTTGTGTCGTCGTCAAGTATATGTATTCGTTTAAGGTTCCCGATTGTTTTACAAATGAACTTAGGCAAGTTCATCATATGTATTATTGGTATTAGGATTCATTAAATGATAACTTTAAATTCCGATTTGAGATACGCACTTCTCGAATAGGTATAAACAAGTGCGAAGCACGGTTTCTCGAAGATAAAGAATACGTTAACCGACAAATTAGGCGTAACCTCCTAACTTATTTCCGTGAGAATACTAACTACATGGAACTTAGACAAACATAATCTTACGTCTCAAGGGACGAATCAAAATAATCACATAAAACCCGATTCTCAATAATAAATCGTAAGTAAAACAAAGCGAAATACAAGGGTCAAAACAATTGCGAATAAAATATAAATAGTAACGGTAACATAAGTACTTCAAAGTTACGGGACGTCACAGTCTCCCCTAGTAAAAAGAATTTCGTCCTCGAAATAACTATTGAGCATAAGAAAAGACACGGGGACATTTCCGCTTCATTTCTCGAAGCGAAACACACCCTACCATGGAGAAACTTCCAATACACCAAGTCTCCAACCGTGTATTCCAAAATTTTGCGACGCAAATCCGCGTAATACTCCTGACGATTCCTAGCGGCCAAAAGACGATCCTTAATCCAAAGATCTTATCAGTAGTCTCCTGGGTCAACTCCGGACCCTTAATCTGGCTAAATCAATCTCGTCAATATACAACCTAGAAGGTTCCTCTATTCGGTAATTTTCTCGAATAGGCAGAAAAAGCGCTGACTAAATCAGCCGATCTACGATAATCCAATGATACAATCCTCGGTGAGAGTCTCCTGTTAAGCCTGAATGATACGAGCCTTCAAGCTCGACTGAATCGAAATCATCATTGGGCGTACTCTCATCGGCTTAACCGACTCCGTGCGACTTAACGCATCGTCTACTACATTCGCCTTACCCAAATGGTAGCGAATCTCACAATCATAGTCGTTATGCAATTTAGCCCATCTACGTCGTCTTGTACTCAACATCTTTCCTTTTTACGAAGAGCATCGGCGCGCCTCAAGGAGGGAAGCTCGGCCTAACGAAGCCCTTGTCCCTAATTTCCCGGATCTTCTTCGATAGCTTTCACATCTCCGAAGGTGCTAACCGATAATGAGCCTTCGCCACTGGCGCTGCTCTCGAACTAAGAAAATCTGAAACTCCACATCTCAAATAGGGGTAATCCATATAAGTCCTCTAGGAACACACCGGGAAGGTCACAAACCACGGGCTTCTCTTCCAGCTTCTCCGCGGAGTCTTTCTTCACTAGGGGTGCAAGAAAGAGTGAGCAATCCCATTTGATGTACTCCCGAACTTTCAAACTCGAGACAATCCTAAGGCGTTTCTCCGCCCTATCCCCCTGATCTAACAACAGTTCTTCCCGCGATAACGGTAGACGGATAATCTTCATGAAACGTACAACCTCTACACGGTGTGTCGACCACCAACCATGCCGAAAATAACGTCGAAGCTACCTAGAGTGTTCGGAATCAAGTCGGTAGGAAAAGAATGGTTATCGGAATTTACACAATAGGCAGAAAATACTTCGGTAGCAGGCAAAACTCACCAACGGCTAACTCTATTTCGAAGGAAGACGCTAAGGGTAAAAACGTACAAAGAATCATAGTCCTAAATGCATAAGATATGAAATTCTTCGAATGACGGACTAAATCGGGAATCAATAGAATTGAGAATTATTGACTCAGAAATAAACTTTTAACGATAGAAATTACGTTCCGTTCTTGCATAATTTATTTTGAACTAGGCGTAGTTGATCAAGTTACGCATAGTTGGATGCGAATCATGCAATTGCGGAATTAATCCACTAAAGTTTAAAAGTTCGTAAAGTATGATTGATGAAGAGCCTAGATTATAGTTTGGTTTAGCACCAATGATTACTAAGTCGAATCGAAATGACAGATTAAAAATCTGGAGTCGAACCTCTCGGAATCGCACTCGTAGCACAATCTCGTCTTGTCGACTTCTTTACAGATAAGAGCTTCTTCGGTGTCGACGAGAAAAGAGGCGTAAGAATAAAAATATCAGGAGAGAAAAGAGAAGTTCACAACATAAGGAATTCACAGCCAAACTTCAAAGTCAAATAGCATAAATGCAGGTTGAACTTAGATAAGAAAAGTATTTGTACCGGCTGGAGTTACCTCGGGACAGTTGTCCCTAAGATGTTCAGGAGAACCACACTCATAACAATTGCCCTTCGGAATCTTACAAAACTTCTCGGTGTGCCCTAATTTCTTACATTTTCCACACACCCAACATTTTATCCCCTTGGCGTGGGGGTTACCACATCGATCACACTTCGGAGACCTACCCAGGGCATTTGGAGCCACCGCTGCATATGCTTGCACAAACTGAGGAGCATCCTGCCTCCTAGCTCTCTTCGGCGAGTCCCCATAACATTCTCCACCACCTCGTTTACTTTCAGAGTTATACTTAACTACCACTGACGGTACTCCACCATCACGGACCGCATTCTGGATTAACGTGGTTACCATCTCCACAACACTCTGAAATGTGCTCGGGTTGGAGGAAACAACACTATCAAGTACACAAACCTCGGGTCCACCAGACCCGGTATCCATATCCTCAGGACAATCGTGTCCCGTTCCTCCACCGGTACCATCAACCTCAGGACCTTTACCTTTAACCTCCGGCTCGGAATCATCCTGATCCGAACCATCAGACCCCGTACCAGTTCCCGTACCAGTACCCGGAACACCAACATCCTGCGACATGTAATCTCTAATCTGAGCGATGATAGTAAGTTTCATGGCTTCCAACTGCTCGGCTATGAGCTGATAGAAATCTGTCGTCATATCCATTTCCTCGTCACTCACTTCCACACTCGAAGTCGCGTTACAAGCTCCCGCGCTCGGACGACCATGTCTCGCTGACCATCTCGTCGCTGTCGTCTTCAGGGGCATCGTTCTAAAAGAGACGAAAGAAAATTCGATCATCAAATGTGTGCAAAAAAAAGGCCAAACGCCACAATAACAACGCGAAAATAAACACGTACGAAAGTAGTGCACACATTGTAATCAGAGAAAATCGATTTAAAAAGCCTATGGTCATAGTCCAAGTGATTTTCTCAGTTAAAATCACTCGGTTCGCTATAACCTTTGGCTCTGATACCAACTTCTGTCACACCCCGCTAAAAGCGGAAACACGAGGCGTTCCAGTTATAATATCAAGAGTCAAGATTACAACAATATAACCGATAAACAAAACCTCAAATTAAATAGATCATGCCAAATGTTACAAAATACATCATAAAGTCAAAGGCGATAAGACGCCAAGTACAAATACAACTTCAAAAGAAATCGACAAACGGATCGCCATGGAAATTATAATAAACAATTCAAATTCAAATTTCCCAAAATCAAGCGATCCGAAAAAATAAACTATGGCATGATCAACGGAAATCCTCAATTTCCTGCAAAGCGTTAAAACGACATCATCAACATGTTGGTGAATTGTTCGCAATTTTAAAGTAAACGTTGACCCATCGACAATTTTCATCAAACAATGTTAGTTTCAAATGATATATCTTGTTTTCAACGACCAATAGTGAGAGTTACTTTGCCTAGACTATCATACACTGAACCTGACCACGTAATTAACCCCTATCCTAAGGGGTATCAATCCAAAGGCAAGCAATTATGAAATACGGCCATAACATCCACTCTTAGGTACGTCCTAACGAGTGATGAGGGTTCGGTCAAACCCAAACAGATCTGTATATATGAAACCGCGGGCAAAAGCTTAATCAAGTGTATTAGGGGAGCTCAACAGAGCCTAATGATACAAAATCTAAGGCAGACCTAATCCACTAGGCAAACAAGATAACCAGTAAAGTTTCGCATACAAGCAGACAATTTTAAAACACGCTTTACAGCCCAAAAATATTTAAGACAACGGCTACAAATAACTCACGGCGAAAGCTTCAACAACAATTATCGGGTACACCAATACAGAGCTACAACTCCACCGTCTAAGTGCCTTAAAACAATAAACAACATAGTGTCAGTATCTCTATAAGTCTAGGTCCGGTTTAGACTTGTCGGTTAAGATTAAGTTTAATGAGATGATCCAAATATTAATAAATTTAAATGAGGTGACGTATTTAGAAGGCGATGTTCCACGTCAAACAGGACCGCTCGGAAAGATATCGGCAATCCACGTCATAATCGTCACTAGAAAGAATGATAATCCGAATCGAAAACGACTACCAGGACTATCGGTTAATAAAATATCGTTACCAAGTTTCATTCGATCGGCCAAGGTCAACGGCAACAACGTTGACTTGGTCAAAGTCAAACGTTAGGAACGTTGACTTTATAAAAGTCAAAGTCAAAGATGTTGTCTTAAGAAAGTCAAAGTCAACCATAAAAGTTCAACTTTGACACTTAGGATAGTTTTAAGTCTTAACTTTTCAAACATAAGAGTAATATAATCTTCAAAATCATTTTACCAAGAGTTTGTCGTAAAAGCGCCATTTGATGATTTTAGATTACGAACATGTTATGTAACGAAGGCTTATTTATCGAAAGAGGTTAAAACATCCGTTTAAGTAATATTATGACATTTATGATTGCGTTGCGTCTTTGAGTCCAAAGACGATGTTATTGCGCGATATGTTACTTTCAAGTATTTTTCTTACACGAGCATTTATTGTTAAAAATCAAAATTTGTATTACTTTACGTATTTTAGTCCATTCCAAAACCAATAATATAACAAGTGTTGGTCTAATATTTATTTCCTAACCGTTTTCAAGGCTAAAACCGTAGTTAATAGGAAGGGATAATGAAATCGAAAGATTCTCAAGGATAGCAATTTATACCGTTAACACCCGTGAGATTTGACAAGAATAGGATCCGGAATCAAAGACCTCGGCGGCGTGGTGCTGAGGACAAACCCTCCTCCAAAACACAATACACTCACCGTTAATAAAGGTTCACAATATAACAAGTTTAAGGTGCAATTTAACGGATTTAGAAAATTTCCAGAATCTGGTCCACGACCGCATCGTGGTGGTGTCACCGCGGCGCGGTGGTATATATACCACGACCGCCTCGCGGTGGTGTCATCGTGGCGCGGTGGGGGACGGAAACCTCAAATTTTACAAAAATCGTTTTGTGTTGGAAAATCATCTTTTGAAGTAATAGATTTAAACATGCAAGTTACGGAATCATCAAAAAACTTTCAAACAACCATTTTGTAAAGCTTTTCACCATTTAAATCAAAGATCCATATATATTTTATAAAAATCTTCATTTTCATAAATTATGTACCATCAAACTTTGTTAAAACTCATTTTCTTTTGTTAGATCATACATGCATTGAATAAAACTTAGAAAATACAGAGAGTTTAAGTTATTATACCCCAAAGAAAGTGAAAGTAGGATGATCTAGCAAGAAGTGATGAAGATCCTTGATGTGAGACGGTGATTTTCGACCCAAAATCGATATAACCCAAGTAAACCTCTAAATGGATGCTCAAACTCTACTCCTCTAGATGAAAACAAAAATTTTATGGTGGTGAAATATGTGGTTAAAGTCTAGAAATCACAACCACAAGAAGAAGTTTGAAGGGAGTGTTTGTGTTTGTGTGTGTTTGGTTCCAAAGAAAATAGAGGAAATGGAAAGCTAAGTGTGTGTAAATTATGAAATGAAAGTGGGACTTGAATGACACTATAAAGTGCTAAATTCTGGTTTAAATGAGGCTTTGCCACCTGTTGGACAGGTGGTGAAAGGTTTTGACACGAGTTTGGTGACTCACAACTCAACAAAAACAAATTTTCCAGGGGGTGGACCGCGACGCAGCCAGCTCACCACGGTGCGCCCAGTCCATTTCCTGGATTTTCTCCGTTTTTGTTCGTGTTGTCGTCAAGTATATGTATTCGTTTAAGGTTCCCGATTGTTTTACAAATGAACTTAGGAAAGTTCATCATATGTATTATTGGTATTAGCATTCTAGTCCTCGACTAAAAAGGTTTAAGTTAAGTATATCAATACTTAATAGTTTTGATAAGTAGAACAATACTTAAAGAATAGTTTCAATCCATAAAAGTTGCTCAAAAGGTAGTTCGATCCATAAAAGTTGCTCAAAAGATAGGTCGATCCATAAAAGTTGTTCCAAAGATAGTTTGATCCATAAAAGTTGTTCAAAAGATAGTTGCGGAAATCGTATATCCATATACGCGCAAGATAAGTAAACTATTGATTGAAATCATGTATAACGACTACTTGGCATAATAACTTAAGTGTTCACACTAAACCGATTAACCAACCGGGAGGCCCCTTACCCCGCACTATCGACGGGGAGTCATTTCTGATCGAGTAAAATGTACTTAAGCTTCCGCGTAAGCAAGGAACGGTTATTTCCTAAGTATCGATACCCATAATTACTAAACGGCTTAAAAAGCTAATAGTGTGTTACGGAATTGAGCACTAATGTTCCATTTTATAACTGATAGTAGTCACTTATAGTTAGTTATATCCCTCAAGAGTCACGTTAGTTATACGATCAATCAAAGTTCATACGAGTGCCGAGTGTGGCAAAATAGTAAATTTATCACAGTTTTGAACCAATAAGCCGATTAGAGGTGGCAAACCATTAAGCCGAATAAGGGTGGCAAACCATCAAGTTTATTGTATGCCAAACGGGCAAATAAAACTGTTTACGCATGAGTTTCACAAAAACGTTCAATAAAAGTTCAATTAGCAATTAAAACGTTCCAAGAGTTCATAATAGTTCCAAGAATTCATAACAGTTCCAAAGTTCATTTAGATCTCATGTTTCCCCCAAAACCTATTTGAAAACAGTAAATAAAGTGGGGTTGTGACTCACGGTTTGCGAAGAATAGCACAATTGTGAAAGAGCGGTCGAAATGGGTCGGAATCACGGAACTCCTATAGAAATACCAAGATTTAATAAGTACCAATGTTTATAACCTTGTTAGATAACGAAATATTTTTATTATAAGTGTTGGTTTTTGGTCTACCGAAAATCGGGCAGCGCTTTCGCGCCAAAATTTTTAAGTCCAATTTAAAACACTTTCCCGCTTAACAATTTTTATAACCATAAATCATATATTTATACCAAACATAAAATGATGAAAACTTGTTCAATTAGTCCCTTTACATGTAAGTTTAGCTCTTTACAGGTTATAAGACTCAGTCTTATGCGCCGCATTCTGGCCTCAGATTCCTGGGAAACTCGTTTTGTTGCTCGAAAATCCTAGTTTGGTGGTGGATTTCGACATGCATTCATAGATTCATATAAATACTTGATGGTTTATAGTATCTTTAGAGTTTTTAACCACAAGATCATGGATTTAATCATCCATTTCATAAAAAAAATCCGTTTTTGTTCATAGTTAGCCACAAATCTTTGTAAAAACTCATTTTTAGTTGTTGGATTGCACATGCAACAAGTATAAATTAAAAAGACAGAGGATTCAAAAGATTTATACAGAGTAGAAAGTGATTTGAAGGTGGTTGAAGTGATTCCTTGGTGATTTTGACCCAAAAATGCTTAGAACTCGATTTTTAACCCAAAATGTGCAAACCCCTTTCTTCCTCCTTGATTGATGAACGATTTGTGGTGTTTTTATGTGGTTATATTTCTGGATTTTTGAAGTAAAAGTCACTGGAAAAGTTGTTGGTGTGTGTGTGTTCTTGAGGGAATCAGTAGAGAGAGAGAGAGCTAGTAACAATGAGTGTGATTGTGTGTGTTTTTATGTGTTATGTTTGTGTTAAGTTATATGGTGTTATAACAACTTTACTGGACCCTTAGAAGGCCTTTGGGCTCTAAAAACCTGGAGTAAAATGTTGGGTTAAAGTTTAGACCCGTTTAGTTAAGTCTTAAAGATCACAAAATATTGCTGAACTAGCCCTGAATGCGGCGCATTAGAGCAATATGCGGCGCATTTGGGCCCGATTTCAGCATCGTTCGTTTTTCGTCCGTTCCAATTTTAAGCGTTTTCGTTAGTTAAAAGTTTCCGGTTATTTTAGATAGGAACTTAGACAAGTTCACTAGGTGTTTTCTTGGTATTAGGATTCATTTTGTGATTCCGATTTCGATTCCGACACACACAAGTTTACGAGACAAGTAAGATAAGATCAATTCGAATTTAACTCAAAGATAGAGAATGCGGTTTTCGCCTAAAATTAGACGGTTGTCACATTCTTCCCGGGTTGAAAAGAATTTCTTCCCGAAATTTAGTTCACCTCATCGGGAGGAAGAATCTTTGAACAGATGTGGATACTTCTAACGGGTCTGGTCTTCACTTTCCCACGTGAATCCGTGACCTCATCGGGAATTCCACCGAACCTTGACAATAGGGATACAACTCTACTTGAGTTGTTTGACCTCTCGATCTACAACCTCAAGCGGTTCTTCGATAAAGTTGAGCTTGTTGTCGATCTGGACCTCGTCCAGTGGAATGACAATGGTCCCGTCCGATAAGCACTTTTTCAAGTGCGAGACATGGAAGACGTTGTGGACGTTAGAAAGAGTTTGCGGAAGTTGGAGTCGATACGCCACTGGGCCGATTCGCTCTATCACCTCGAATGGACCGGTGTACCTCAGGCTTAGCTTTCCGCGCTTTCCGAAGCGGATTACCCCCTTCCATGGCGATATTTTGAGAAGCATTCTATCACCAACTAGGAATTCGAGTGGTTTCCTTCGGTTGTCAGCATGGCTCTTCTGTCGGGTACGAGATATCTTCAGCCTTTCCCGAATGGTGGCGCTCTTGTCGATGGTTTCCTGGACGATATTGAGCCTTGTAAGTTGTCGATCGCCAGCTTCTAACCAACAAAGCGACGACTGGCACTTGCGTCCGTATAAGGCCTCGAATGGGGCTCACTTGATGCTGGCATGGTAGTTGTCGTTATAGGAAAACTCGACCAAGGGCAAGTGAGCGTCCCGAATTCCTCCGAAGTCAACTACACATGCTCTCAGCTTATCTTCAAGCGTTTGGATCGTCCTTTCACTCTGACCATCGGTCTTAGGGTGGTAGGCAGTGTTGAGGTCTAGTCGCGTCCCGAGCGATTTCTGAAGCGCGTTCCAAAACCGGGACGTGAATCGACTATCCTTATCGGAGATAATGGAGAGAGGCGTTCCATGACGAGAGACGATCTCTTTAATGTAAATATGCGCGAACTTCTCCATTGAATGGTTCTCTCTTACCAGTACGAAGTGTGCGGGTTTAGTCAATCAATCCACAATTACCCAGATCGTATCGTTACCCCTTGTCGTACGGGGCAGTTTAGTGATGAAATCCATGGAGATCTGCTCCCACTTCCACATGGGAATCTCCGCCTGTTGCAGTAGCCTAGAAGGTTTCCGATATTCCGTCTTGACCTTCGAGCAAGTAAGGCACTTAGCCACATACAAGGCAATGTCCTTCTTCATGCCCGGCCACCAATAGTATTCCCGTAGATCCTTATATAACTTGTCGGGTCTCGGATGAATAGAGTATCGGGATCGGTGGCCCTCGTCCAAAATAAGCTTACGAAGTTCTTCGGCTCTCGGAATCCATGCTCGATTCAAAATAACTTGTCGGGTCACACGAACCAAAAATGCACTAACCCGAATTACAATCTTATTCGTGTATGTACAAAAGCTATTCGAATGATCTCATTCGTGTGACTCTAGTCGAATGATCCTTTTCGAACAAGGTATTTTCGAGCACCTTGCTCTGATATCAATTGTTGGGTTCGATCAGTTTAGAGAGAGAAAATTAATATATAGAGAGAAAATAGATTTAGCATTAAGCTACAAAGATTATATTAATCACACCCCGCACTCATATTTATAGGAGTGTGAGGCTTTACAAAGATTTCCTAGTTATAACAATTATGCCCTAATAACAAATACAAATATAATGTTATGAATATTCTATTCCTAACAAAAACATATTTAAGTCTTTGTAAAAAATGAAAGAGAAACGATTGTTATTATCTAGTTTAAGTAAGTTTTGATATTTATTTGAAAAAGGATTATTATTATCGTTATGGATTAATACGGGGGTTTTTAGAATTATATGGAGAATTTTTAGTTAAATGTTGAAATTTTTGTTTTATAAAATATAAAGGACTAAATTGAATAAAGTGTTAAAAATAAATGATTAAATTGATTTTATAAACTATTTATAATGAAGGTTTCCTATTGGTTAATAGGAGCTAATTTCTCAAATTCCTTTTCTTATATATATTAATATATATTAAGATAGGGAAAATGCACTGGGTGGTCATCGTACTATGTCAAAAATTCCGTCTAGGTCATTAAACAAAATTTTCGTCTATCTACATCACTATACCGCAAGAAACCTGTTATTTAAACCATTTTTACCCGATCAACAGGTTAACCTCCACTAATTCTCTCTCTCTCTCTCTCTCTCTCTCTCTCTCTCTCTCATTTTGAAATTGATGAACCCAACTCCACCAATTCTCTCACTTTCGTTTTCAAATTGCAGGAACCCAAATCCAACTATGTTTGAAGCAAGTCGATTATTATTCATTATTATTCGATTTCTGCATATCGATTTTTTTCGAAAATTGAAAATCTAATTGAAAATCTAATTTGTAAATCTAATCTGTAAATCATCTTCATTATTATTCATTATTATTCGATTTCTGCAAATCGATTTTTCGTTCAAAAAGATGCAAAGAGAGCTCCTAAATTAGCATGTTGTCCTTCAACTTCATCTTTATTATCAAAATCAGACACGAAACCAGCTACTAGTACTATGGATGTAAATGACGATTTTGCCCCTCTTAACGACAAGTCTTTTTATTCAAACCTCTTGTCTGACTCGAAATGGTGGCTTCAAATTCAACCTGATTATTTTGTTGCAATCAACATTGAAAAAACACTAACAAATGGTACTAAATTCTTCATATGTGTTTTTTTTTTGAAATGAATTTCTTTTTTTTTGAAATGAAGTTTTTTGATTTATTTTAGGCGGAAGAAAGAAAGATTTGTGTTGATTGTAAGACATCTAAAACACCTATGTGGAGAAGCGGTCCTGCTGGTCCTAAGGTTTGTTTTTTCTATTATTTTATAAATCTAATTTTATTTATTTATGAAAAAATTGAATTGCAGTTGTTATGCAATGCTTGTGGGATTCGGTTCAGAAAGAAGAGGATTGTTGTGGTTGATATGAAGAAGAAGAAGAAGAAATTGATGCGACTTGGAAAAGAAGTGGTGTTATTGCACCAAAGGCAAAGATCTCCAACGAAAAAGGTAAAAAGGAAAAAGATGGAAAATGAAGAGTATGAATATAGGAAATTTGGGGAAGTTGAAGAAGCTGCTTCTTTACTTATGTCTCTATCTTATGCCTCTGTTTTCGGTTAATCGGTTATCGGTTACCGGTTAATTAAGAATCATCCTACTAGTAAAATGACCTTTTTATGATTTGTAGGAGGAAGATGATGAATGTTTGGGTGGTAGCTATAAACCGATGACGTGGCGGTTACCAACAGGTTGCAGGTCAACAAACTTATCTATTTAAACGGTTTTTTAAAGTTAAGGTTATAATTTAAAAGGTTACTTGCGGTATAGTGATGTAGATAGACGAAAATTTTGTTCAATGACATATATGAAATTTTTGACATAGTAAGATGACAACACAGTGCATTTTCCCTATTAAGATATTAGCTTATTGTCCAAGTTTTAGATTAATATTTATGGATCGTTAGTAGGGGTGTTCAAAATATCCGTATCCGAAAATCCGAATCCGAATATCCGAAAATCCGATCCGAAATTATCCGAAAATTCGGATATCCGAAAATTCGGATATCCGGTTTTTCGGATTCGGATAGTGATATTTCGAAATTTCGGATATTTCGGATATCCGATTATCCGAAAATCCGAAAATATATATATATTTTTTTCATTTTTATAGTTATTTTATAGGTAAATGTAAATATTTTGGTGATTTAATAACATATTTAGATAATTATATGTAAATATTAATATTATGGTTAAAAAAAATGTATAATAAAATTTGGAACAAACTAAAAATAACACAAAAAAACAAAAAAATATATATTTTTTTCAAAATTTCGGATATATTGGATATCCGAAACCGGATATCCGAAAATTTCGGATATCCGAAATTTCGGATTCGGATTTCGGATAGTGAAAATCACTATCCGAATTTTCGGATATCCGAAATTCAGATATCCGAATTTTCGGATATCCGATTTTGAACACCCCTAATCGTTAGTGTATTTTTAATTATGATGAATATTATTATTGATTTGAATATCAATTGGGAGATTCAGTTTACCTGTCCAACGTAAACCGTTGAAAGAGTTGGTCTATCTCTCAAATATAGATTATTATCGTATTCTTTTTTTTTTTGTTATTCTTTTAAATTAGTTACCTGCTCCGGTTCATATCAGATTGTCCTCCTGTTTACAAAATTACAACATACTTGAGCTACTCCAGCAAACGCATTCCGACCCTCTAAATGGGCATAAAACAATACCAATTATATTTTAATTAATATGATTTTTCGTAGACATTAATTGTTCTCTGAAATAAACAACTTCTTATTTTAAAGATACAAAATATGTTAGTTTCAATAAGCCAAATATGAGGGTAAGTGAGTTCTGTTTAACTTCATTGAGGTATCTTTCTGTGTTCCATTTTTATTTATTTAATTTGTTTTTTTTTTCAAATCATATACATGTCAAAAACATATAGTGTCACCATGGTTGACGAAGTGTAAACAATTTACTTAAAATTAACCTTTGATGGGTACTTCTGACCAGCTACAAACTTTTCTGGAGTCACATTTGTCGCAACCACGGTTTTCCCATCAACAGAGGTGAGCCTGAAAGACAACGGACCTTTGAATGACTTGTTAACGTCTTTTTTCCAAACTGCACCCCATATATTATCCATGGAGGAAAAATTTTGAGTTCCGCCTGGTGCTATTTCTACCCGACTAAAACCACCATCGCCATTTGTATATTGTATTGCTGTTGCGAACCAATAATCGTTAATCTTGGGGCTGACTCTAAACATTATCTTTGCGTCACCATAGTGGCATGGCACCCTACCAAATGGCACAGTGATTATTATTTTTCAGCATTTAAAAAGTTATCATATAAACATTAAGTGTAGCTGTGGAGTAATATTTCTTTGTTACACCTTTTGAACTGTATATCAACTTGGCCAAATTGTCGTAAAGTATGTTCTTGGCCAGGACTGGCCATGGCACCAAAAGCAGACCCACTTAAATCAAAATGATATGCTACCTTGTCACAATCCCCAGGACACTTATCGCTGATAGTTACATTAACTGGTTTCCCTGAACAATATGGTTTTCGACTGCAAAATATCTGCGTTTGTACATATTTGCAACTCATCATATATCTAAATTTCTCTATTTCATTTCCCATTAAATGATAGGACCAATCCTGAGAATACGGAGGCCCTATACGAATTTAAAAAATATGCCCTTCAATCTTCATAACAAAAATTCTTTACATATTGAACATTCTTTTTCTATAAAAATGTCACCTAAATATAACTCCTTTTGTTTTTTGTCAAGTTGTTACGCACATATATACAAATAGTAAAAAATATAGGCCCTATCACAAGTTGAAATATTATAAAACATGCATGCCTGATAACAATTTCCACATCCTTTGCCATTTTTAAAGATATTAACATTTCCTGCTGCTATCATCGACTTGAATGGCGGGTTTTTCACATCCTCTTCCCATCCACAAGCTGCTCCTGTTGATCATACGACGAAACATATATAGATACAAATAAAATACATGTGAGAGGGAGTAAAGGAATTGTGTATTGCAGACGAAGAAATAAACATATTTGTCACGACAAGTTCTTATTTGATTACGTACGTACCCTTCCCCGCACCAGTTTCCTCCCCATACCATGTTGCCAAACCAGAATTATCATTATTGCTCACAATAACAACACAAAAACAATAAGAGAACTTCAATGACAAAATGGCAACAACAATATTAGAACAAGTGGAAACCATTATGTTTAACACTTCTAATTACCACTAATTAAAATGACGTGAATGCATGAGCAGAGGTGTTTTTATAGCACCATATGTATCTTATTTTTTATTAATAACACTCTTTTCTCAAATTTTATTTTTAAAGTAAAGGAATGTAAAGAAAAGGAAATAAATAAATTGTCGGGTTCTCAATTTTTCTTTTAGAAAAGAAAGCAAAGAAAATGAAAGGATTAGAATGTAAAGTTTATACATTTTATTCAAAAAAACAATCCGGCTATATTTGGGGTGATCGTAAAGTAAAATAAATATTTTCCTTTACTTTAATTTCCTTTTCTTCAAATTATTTTCTTTTCCTTTAATTTTAGACTCGAAAACAGAGCGTAACGCTTGTTGGAGACGTTGATTACGTCGAAAAGATGTCTACATTTTTAATATATAAGTATTGATTTATAGTTATTATTATTATCTTCACTTATATATAAAAGAAAAAACTAAAAAATTAACTTGTGGTTATTGATAGTACAAATTAACAATTAACATACTTTAGTAATAGTTAGTTGCTGATCTTGACCTTATAACAGTAGTACTTGTAACCCGATGGTTAATATTGAATTTAAACTATTTTTTTTCGTTCAAGAAATAATGTTTAACCAATCAAGTACGGTTTGATTAATATTGAGTTCAAGGTATACGTAAGCTCATTTACACACGCATAGGACATGATCTGTATTTTATATTAATCATCTAACCCAAAAGACGAACGCAAAATTAACCAAAAATAAGAATATATCCTGACATTGTCACAACAAATCGATGAATAAGTTTTAAATAACTCAAAATGTGTATTATAAACAAGATAAAAGAAAAACTCTCTCCATTCTATATTTATTGTATAATTTTAAGTTATATGTATTTCAAATCCTCACCTCACTATTTTTTGATTTTTGATTTCTTTTTCTTTTAATTTTATTTAATTTTTATTTTGATTTTAATTTTTTCTTTTCCGATTTTTTCTTTCGCAACTTTTTATTTTTTTCGGAATTTGTTTTTTTCGGTTTTTTATATAAAAATATGATGCTACAAAAATTTTTATATGATGCAATAAAAGACAAAAACTATAATGGAACAATATTTTTTGTTAACTTTTTTTTTTTGAACGGCAAAGTTAGTAGTTAGTGATTCGAGTCCACAGTGACATCCAATTGGGCAGTATGCGAGCCTCGAACCTTCTCCTTAGGAAATAAACCCCACTCCTGCTTCTAAGGGCCCCTGAAGGTCCATGGTGAGACTCGAACTTGAGACCTCATCATGAGACCTCCCCAAGATTATCCTTGGTGGCCAACTGAGCTAGCTCAGTGGTAATATTTTTTGTTAACTATGAGGCAACAAACTTTAGTAATGATAGAATGATTTAAATATGCTTAACATCGTAATCTTATAACATTATTTTCATTATAATTATAACATTAATTTGGATTATTCAACTATAACGCAATAAATATAATTATGATGTACCAAAACTGTATATACGATTCAACACATTTTACAAATATGATGCAACCGATTATACCTACGATAATACAATGACGTAATCCTAATCATATAATATCATTGCATCATATTTATAACTCTATTTAAAATAAATTTAGTTATGATGTAATAAATTTAGACACACGATACAATAGAATTTACAAATATGATGCAACAAAATATACACATACGATGAAACAAAAACATATTTACAATGAAACACAATTTAAAATACAATGCAACAAATTATAGATATGATGTTATCCAAATACGATGCAGTAAAGTTATAACTAAAAAAACCCAACAATTGTGTTTTTTTCAAAATATTTTATATTAGCATGAAAAACACAAAATTCTAAACTTTTCGATAAAAAAAAGTTATTTAAAAAAGTTTTTTTCTTATCTAAACGGTATAATAGTTTAAAACAAACCGACCAAATATCTTTTTCGTTTTTTAAAATAACTATATCATGACCGGCTCAGTCTAAAGAGAATCAAATTTTTAATTAAACGGTAAAAATTTTATAAAAAATATTTATTTACGTAAAAGTTATGGTAATTTAAAAAATTTAAAGTTTTGTTTTTTTAATATTGTTAGGAAGCACACTCTCTCATGGAGAGTGTATGCCACTCTTAATTGAAATTACTCGTTATACACTCCTAGCTTGTTTTTCCTATTAATTAATTAAAAATTATTAACATTAATTTTAACAATTGATAGAATTAGTCAAAGGCTCGGTAAGATGACTTTCACGTTAACCTAAACATATATATATATATATATATATATATATATATATATATATATATATATATATATATATATATATATATATATATATGAAGGCATTTTTATAAAATACTACTTAAAGTAAAATAAGTAAAAAAAAATTAAAATATAATTTATGATATGTGTAATTTTTTTTATATATATTTACTCAATTATAACTAACTTTTAAAAAACAAGTTTTGATATTCATCAAAATATATGTCGTTTAGGTGTCGTGAATCATATTCATGGTTTTTGTGTAGTTAATATTCAAATTAGATGCACACCAATAAGACTATCCATTTTTTGATGTACAACAAAACTTCCTTTTTAACTTATTTTATCTTAAAGTTTGGTTTACAAGAACCAACATATATATATATATATATATATATATATATATATATATATATATATATATATATATATATATATATATATATACTACATTATAATGCATATGGTATTTGTTGACTTTTAAGAGTTTAAGTAGTTGACTTTTTAAGAGTTTTTTTTAAGAGTTACATGTTAAGTAACATATAATACAACATACACAACACAATGTATAATATTTTATGCATAATATACAACATACACAACACATACAACCTCACACACGCAGAACACACACAATCTCAGAACACACACAAGCATGTGAAACCCTAATCTCTCCAACCTCTCTCTAAAACTCTTTCTCTCTCTAAAAGAGCAGCCACGCAGTGTGAAACCCTTATCTCTCCACACTCTCTCTCAAACTTTTAGCTCTCTCTTTAACCTTGGTGGATCTTTGTTTAACCGATTGGGTGGTGGATCTTTGTTTTCTGGTGGATTTTTGGTGGTTCTTGGTGGATATTTGGTGGTTCTTGGTGGATTTTGGGCCGTTCTTGGTGGATCTCTGTTTTTGGGTGGTGGTTTTTGGGCCGTAAGTTTCTGGAACTCGAAAGACCAGCGTGGAAAGAAGCTCGTGCTACTCTGCAAAAACTATTATCATGTATGGTTTTCTCTGTCTCTTATTTTTTAAATCACAATGGTAGCTTGTTTGACATTTAAATGTATTCACTGTGTATTTTGTTGCCTGATGTAGCTGCTGAACCCGGATTACAAAACAATGCAAGTTTAAGGAAGAAGGCGCTTTTGCCTATGGTAAGAGACGTATCTGGATTCACATTTTATGACTTTATGTTCTACTTGAGATTATTTAACACATAATGCTTTAGGATGAGGTCGATATGCTACTTCCGATGGCTATAGGGGACTACACATACCATGCATCATGCTAAGGACTGTGGAACCATGTGCAGGGGTCCCGAAAACGCTATTAATCCCAAATGGTATCACAAATTACAGACTCATTCTTTCTAGGAATTCACATGCTACCTCTTTGGTTATACTTATTTAGTTTGACTTTTCAGATTCCATCTTCCTATTGCTTATCATGGAAAAGCGTCATATATTGTTATATCCGGGACGGATATTATCAGACCAAAGTAAAATAAACCTATTTAAATTTTAACGCTCAAGATTTGATTTAATACTGTTTGACTTATATGAACTTTATTTTTTTCTCCAGAGGTCAATGCCATCCAACTGGCAGCTCTCCACCATACTTTGGACCTTCAAGAAAGCTCTACTTTAAGCTAGAAATGGTACTTCTTCCCGCTCCCTACTGCAATAATGCTTATTTATCGACTATTATTTTGCCACCTTGTTTTTTTATATTACTTCCAAGGTGCTGTAGTTGGACCAGGAAATAAATTAGGAAAGCCTATAGATGTTAATGAAGCTGCAGATCACATTTTTGGGGTGGTGCTAATGAATGATTGGAGTGGTATAATCAATTTTGTACCATTTTGTTTGTTATTTGTTACCGACATCTTTGGTTGTCGATAATATTGATTTTGTGATGACTCTAACAGCAAGAGATATTCAGGCTTAACTTGGCCTTTCTGTTTTCTTCAAAAATAATATGTTGTTACATCTTCAATTAATAATAATCACATAATCAATTACAGGATTAACACTAAACACACCTCTTTGGTAATCAATTGCTCTTCTTCTGATTCCATCCCATTTAGGTATCTTTTCTGGTTAATTTTTCAACAATTTATTGATATGAAATGTATGATTAATTAAGTTGGTTTATGTTGTTAGTTTGAATGAGAATGGGAGTAGTGGTAGAGGTCCTCTTAAGTGGCAAAGGGTGTTACTTAAAGTAAGTGGAGAAGCACTTGCTGGTGACAAATAACAAAATATCGACCCCAAGGTTACCATGGCTATTGCTACACAGGTTGCCGATGTTACTCGTCTCGGCATTGAGGTACTTATTTGCCTTGGGTATTACCGCTTTTCTTATAATCATAATGTGTTTGGTTTCATATAAAAACTGTTTTAGGTTGCTATAGTTGTTGGTGGCGGAAATATCTTCCGTGGAGCATCATGGGCGGGGAGTAGTGGCCTTGATCGTTCATCTACAGATTACATCGAGTACTTCATTTCGTGTTCTGGAAGTGATCATTTCATCATTCCAACTTGCAGTAGCAATATTTAGGTTTAAGTTAGGGCTTTTAAAAAACTGCAACATAATCATTTCATACCGGCGCGTAAAATAAAATAGAGATAATACATATGTAGGCCAACTAAGTATTCAAATGCTTTTATTAAGGCCACAAAATACTAAGAGTTTAGCTACAATGGATCAGGATGTTGGCTACTGTTACGAATGCTATATATTTGCAAGCAACAATGGAGAGCATCGGCGGCATCCCAACAAGAGTCCAGACAGCATTTAGGATGTCTGAAGTTGCTGAACCATATATACGGCGAAGGGCTGTTAGACATTTAGAGAAGGGTAGGGTTATCATATTTGCAGCTGGTACCGGAAATCCCTTCTTCACTACAGATACCGCTGCAGCACTTCGTTGTGCAGAGAGTAAGTTGATTTTTTATAATTTTGTTTGTTCCTTTCTTCTTAAACATTGCAATGTTTGAGTCAAATGATAAATAAAAAGTGAATTTTGTCAAATAATATGTTTTAGTCAAATGATAAATAAAATAATATGTTTTTATAAAATATCAAATAATCTGTTTTTATAAAAAAATGAATATAAGATAGGTATTTATAAAAAAATTAAAGCGGGGAAAATTAAAATTTTTAAAAATATTCAAAAGTTTGAAATTTTTCATTAACTTTTTGAAAAATTTGAAAAATTTCAAACTTTTTGAATATTTTTAAATTTTTTAATTTTTCCCGCTTTAATTTTTTATAAATACCTATGTTATATTCACTTTTTTTAACCCCAACTAAAAAATATTCTCTTACTTTTATTAAACCTCAAAGGAGTTTTATATCGGTTTTCCCTCAACCTTTTTCACATCAATCTCGAATTACCGGTTTGCATTTCTTTTATAATTTTAGTATTTTATTTTCTTGTTATTTGTATGTTATATGTTTTCTTGTTTTGTAATTTGTATATAAATTTCCATTTGTATGTAATTTCCATTTTTATTTCTTTTTATATGTATGTTATTTTTTTCTTATTTTGTAATTTGTACTAAACTTCCTTGTATGTTCACCTTTATTGTGTATCGAGAAGTTTTACGTGATGAATGAAGTACATGTTTAGTCTGAATAGATTAGAGAGATTGTTGGTTGAATGCTATTCTTTTGTTTCGATTTTGTAATTTTATTTTTTACTTTTCAATATAAATCCAATACAATTTTATATTATATATGTTTCTATATTAATATCACATGAAAAACAACCGAAAGTGTTATACTTAACATATGGATCACGAGACGGATTAAAAACTATTGAAATATTTAGGATTCTCTTTATATTGAGAGAGAGAGAGAGAGAGAGAGAGATTTGGTTTCTGAAGAGAATCACTTAAATATTTAGGATTCTCTTTATGAAAATATAAATTTTTAATTTTTGACACTTTTTTTATTTTTTTATATACACTAGTGTATACTACAAATTATGAATTTTTCAAAAACTGCGTGTATACACTAATAAATACTACCGAATGTGTATACGTATGTATTCAGTGGTGAATATATGGTGAAAATGTTCGTCACGAACTAGTTTATGCACCGGTGAATAGCAATGTATTCACTTGTGTATACATATGTATTCATCTATGAATATATATGGTTCAAATATGTTTTTGACGAATTGGTATATACACCGGTGTATATATTGAAACCCACCCAAAGAAAATAATAAAAAAAAGTCGTCGAAAGTATATGAAGCGACCCGTCGCTTTTTAAATACAACGGCTTCATCGCCGTTTGAAGTTTAATTTTTTTTTTTTTTTTAAAACAATTCACAATGCTCTATATATATCAATACACATATAACAATTTAACACACAACATATATCTACAATACACATTCATCATTCAAACACACACATTCATCACTCAAACACATACATTCAACACTCAAACACAACCCGAAAAAATGCCAAGAAAACAAACGAAAAAAACACCTTCGGTGAGAAACGACATGTTTCAAAATTTATTAAACAACCCGATGTCTCCGATACCACATTCACCGGTAGGTTCTTCTTCCCCTCCACAATCAAGTAACGCTACACCATCCGGTTTTGCTTCATACGGGCCACCAATTGCCAATCCATTCGCACTAGCATCCGACGATCCACGCAATTCGTACCAACACCGTGATTAGTACCAACAATCACCACCACGAAACCCTTCCCAATTTAGCCAACAACAACCACATTTTTATCAACATTCAAACACATTACAATGGAACCCATCACCAAACAATTCACAATGGAACCCACCACCAAACACTTCTCAATTTTGGAATCCACCACCAAACACATCACAATGGAATCCACCACCAAACACATCACAATGGAATCCACCACCAAACCCACCGCCCAACGAGCTAGAAATCGAAGAAATCGTACCGGAAAATGTCAAACAACGACAAATAAAGTGGTCCGACGAAGAAAGTAGGATTTTAGTCGAACGATGGGTGCATTGTTCGGAAAATGCTATAGATGGAAACAAACAACCGGGTAGTAGTTTTTGGCGCGAGGTACAAAAGGATTACAACAATTTGGTCGAGGGAAAACGAAGCGTTAACCAACTATCGGGCAAATGGAATAAAATTTCCAAAGATGTCAAGCTTTTCAACCCGATATACAAGCGCCTTAATGATCATCGTCCTAGTGGGTTTTCGGACGAAAATGTTTTAGAAGCCGCAAAGGTACAATTCAAGGATCAAACCGATCGAAACTTCATTTACACTTCTTCTTGGCGCGCGATTAATAGATACCCGAAGTTGTACACGGAGGATGGTGTTATGGTAAACAAACGAAGATCCAAAAAAAAGGCACCCATGTCGGAACCGGTAAACTTAGAGGAAGATGAAACGTTACCCAACACCTATCAAGAAGAAAACCCGGGTCTTGTGGCTACCATGGCGAAGTTATTCACCGACGACCGGATCCGACGTCCAATCGGTCGTGACACAAGTAAAAAATGTCAAAGAACTTCGATTTCGTCCGACGCGGCTACCTCATCAAGGAGTTCAAGGGACGAAACCATTGAATCGATCAAAATGGCGGCTGAGGCGCAAAAAGAAACGATGGACAAGCTTACCGAAATTTCCGAAAAAAAGTTTGTTCTTAAAGCTTGGAATTTTATGGCTAAATGTGCAACCGTCTAAATTTCAGGTGATTTTCAGTTACTTAATCGGTTCAAAACTCTAGTTCTCTCTTATTGTGTTCATATTGTTCGGGTTCATACTTATTGTGTCTTTTATCGTCGGAACTAATGTCGGAATCAAAATGTAAACCCTAACACCAAACAAACAACACAAGAACTTGACTAAGTTCATAACGGTAACTAAAATGATTCTAGTCCTTAACTAATTAACGGAAAACTGAAAAACGTCAAAAAGCTGGACTTTAGGATCCAGCCGGCGGCTGAATATATTCAGCCGGCGGCTGAATCCCGCTGCCCAGCTGGCTGATGACTCATTTCTGCATGAAACGGGATTGGACCAACTTTGTTTAGCTCGGGACTGGGCAACATTAACTGCCAATTGTGTCCCCAAGAGCAGTCCATCACCCCCTTTACACACTTCAAACCATTTTTCATTTTCATTTCAAATAACAAAACACACACACACTCTCTTTTCCCTCTATTTTTCCCTTTCAAGAACAACACAAAACAGAAACTTTGCTTCACAAATCAGTCCTAAAAACACATTTTCATCCATAAAATCTTACACAAATCGTCCTAAGATCAAAGGGGTAACAAGGAAAAGGTTTAAATCGGGTTTCCAAGTTGTTTTTGAAGCTAAAGCTCATCCAAACCGTCACTTTACTTTCTCCTTCGGTAAAACATTTTCTTTTTACTATTTTATACATATCTTGGCTTGCATGTATGATCTAACACATAAAAATAAGTTTTTATAAAGTTTTATAACCATTTTATTTCAAAAACGGGTTTAAACAAAAAGGTGACTTAGATCTATATATTTGTGGCTAAAAACCCAAAAGAAACTGATATTTGAGCATATATATAAGTAATCTTGATGAATATTCAGTTGCATGTCGAAATCTAGCTCAAAAACGCTTAAAAACGCAAAAATGGCAAAACTGTAAATCTGTCTCGGCAATTCAGAGCCGCCGGCTGAAATAATTCAGTCGCGGGCTGAATGGTTCTGTCCACAAAAATTTTATTTTTAAAACGATAACGGAGAGATCGAGAAATAAATACTTTTCACATCTTATAAACATGATATAACAGAGTACACATTTGTATTTTGAAGGATAAGATGAGGTGTTTAAATAACTAATTCACCATAATAATATATAATGATATTTTATGAATTGCATTAAGCGGGAAAGTGGATAGGAAATTTTGGACATAATTTTTATAACGCGGAAGCGCTGCCCAATTTTCACCGTAAATTACATTTCAACTTCAGTAACATAATAACTTCGAGACTTATACACTTTGACTTGGAACTTTGACACATTTTGAACATAATGGGACATATCGAGTGATAAAACGTACACGAACATATAAACCTTATAAAAGTTTTCGTAATAATCTTTTTGGGACAGAATCTAAGTATAATAAATTGAGACTCAAAAATGTTAAATTGGAACTTAACATAACTCAAAATTATACTAATATAACTTATACAACATTCCGGTGTTCTAGGTCGTTTGTGATTCCCGACGCGTTCCGCCTTTCCTTGTGCTAGTTCATATCTCTTGACTTCGCAAACCGTGAGTTACAACCCCACTTGTTTTTACTTTTGTACTTTTAAAACATTATTTGGGGGAAACATAAGATCACATGTTTGTAACTTTTTAACACTTTTGCAACTTAATTGGAACTGTTCAAAACTTGGTACTTTTGCAACTTATTTGGAATTGTTCAAAACTTGGTACTTTTGCAACTTAAATTGGAACTGTTCAAAACTTGGTACTTTTGCAACTTAATTGGAACTGTTCAAAACTTGGTACTTTTGCAACTTAATTGGAACTGTTCAAATCTTGGTACTTTTGCAACTTATTTGGAACTATGGAACTTGTACAAACTTGGAACTTACAAACTATTATGCGTATTTGTGTTATTGCCTTAGCGGGTTAACTAAACTAGGATACTTGTTAGCGACCAATCCTTGATGGATATATAAGCCCGTAAGAGTTCAGTACAATTTTAGCAACTTTGTTCAATTGCCCGTTTTTGGTTCAGGTTCACTTATACACTATTAGCAATAGCCGTTAGTCATATGAGTATCGATACTTAGGAGGGGTCACTCCTTGCTCAGGGTTAGCGTCTAAAGTACATATTGATTAGTTCAAACGTTCAAACAATTAAACATTTTTGGGCTAGTTCAGGACCATACAATCGGTTTAGTGTATACTTACTACTTATATTATGCCAAGTGATTGATACGAGTTACTATTTAGTTAAACACATACTCCCTACGCATACATCATTTTAGCACTGTTCTGCTACAACTTTATTTTAGCACTGTTCTGCTACAACTTTATTTTAGCACTGTTCTACTACAACTTTATTTTAGCACTGTTCTGCTACAACTTTATTTTAGCACTGTTCCGCTACAATCTTTATTTTAGCGCCTGGTTTCCGCTACAACTTTATTATACGAGTTTATTTAATTATTTTACTCAATACATACAAACTTTTACTATTTACATATATGTTCAAACGTCAACTCGTTCTTTTTACTTATGACGTCAATATATGTTTTACAACTTTCTATTTTTAGAAACTTTCTCGAACTCTAAACTGTAACTCACTCACTACTTTATGTAGTTGACACTTTATCTTATGTTTCAGGAAATTAAAGTGAGTGTTCGGAATGCATGGCAAAGGAGGGTCGATATGGTTACGTGAGGCGCTTATCGGGAAAAGACCTTTCACTTTTGGGAATTTTAATTGAAACCTGTACTAGCATTTTATTTTCAAATCTATGAACTGCTTGGTTGTTGAACTTTGAACAATTCTATTTTGAAATGAAATGACTTAAATCGTTTATGTTTGCTTATGACCGTGTAATGATCTTCCAGCTCTCACATTCCGTGTTTCCGCTTTAGCGGGGTGTGACACTAAACCAATACCAAAAAGTATTGGTAAAAAACATAAACAAATGTTAAAACAAGCTAAGAAAGCAACATACAAAAATTTCAAATCGGACTTTAAGAAGATGTTTTGCGGTGGATCGAGTACGCAATAAGAACAAAGCGACGACGACGAAGACGAAGGCGAAGACGGCAACGACGACGAAGACGAAGATTAGACGTTTATTTTTTCTATTGTAATGTTTATTTCTGGTAATTTTTTTTATTGTATTGTTTTTTATTTATTGTAATGTAATTGTGTTAATGTTTTTTATTTTAATGAAGTTGTTTTAATAAGTTTTGTTATATTTTAAATGTAAAAATAATAAAATATGTGGCGTCCAGAAAAACTGACTGACGGGTAACTGTTGGCAGTGATTTAGTCAGTTGGGTGTCAGTTTGGTGTCAGCTGACGAGGCGCTGAGTTGGCCAAACTGACCGTGTTAGTAGGAACAACGGTTGGGAGTGGTCTTGTGAGAACCGCTAATTTCGTAACACTTTTTCGTTTTATCATCTACCGTATTTTTATTTATTTTATCTTGACCTATTATTATTGATATTTATTTTGTTTCACGCGATATTTGGTTTAGTTGGGATTTAAATGATTGTTTAGTCCTTCGTGACGTAAACGTTATAATACCTAAGTGCCTAGCAATTATAAGTATTCTCGTAGAATAATATTGGTATTTTAAAGCCTTCGTCTTTTCGAGAAAAATTAATATTTAAAAATACTACAAAATTTACCCTCTAACTAAAAATCTGTTACAAGGTTAGTCCTTCAACGGGAACTAACGAAATTTGTTACAAATTCAGTCCTTTTTAAGGAACAAACTAACGGAGCAGACGGAGGCCCTAATGCGGCGCATTAGAGGTTTAATGCAGGGCATTCTCCGTGCAGTCCAGGTTAAGACAAAAACGCTTTGTTGCGTTATTGAAACCCCAACTCACATGCAACCATGTGATTTCTGCCCAAAACTTGCTCTAATTGGTATGGATGAGTGAATTGTGGATCCTTGACCAATTCAACTCATCTCTCATTCCAATTTTGATCCTTAAACCAATTTCAACCTATTTGGTCAAACTTTGTGTCTCTCTCTAGAACTCAAACTCTCTCTAAATTCCTTTCAATTCCTGGAACTTTAGAGAGATAAATCACATTCAAGAGTGATAATTTAGTAGAGAAAAACCATTAGAAGACTTCATTTGGATTCCTACATCTTCCGGTAAGTGTTTTTCACCAACAAAACTCATTTTTGACTTTTCTAACTTTCTTCCTTAACACTAAGAGCATACTAACCTTACTCTTGTGTTCTTGCAAGGAGTTTCTCTCATCAAGGTTTCATTTCCGTCATATTCTTAGGTTGGAAGTTTTCCACCTTTGAGAAATCGGTAAGTAAACCTTTGTAAATAATTTTCTTCCATTATTTCTCCTTAAAAATCCATTCTAACTTATTATTATGTTTATTGTTTGGAGCTCATTCGCCACACTTTCCTTGGAAACTCTTCCGGCTTGTTCTTGGAAATTCAAGAGTTTCATATTGGTGAAATTGGTAAGTAAATTCCTTATAAGCGTTTTCTCTCATTTTCCTCTTTAAAAGTCCATATTCTAATGTTTTCACCCTTATCTTCATGTTTGGAGCTTGATACCCTCCATATTCACTTTGAAGTCTTTTTCGGCAAGAATCTCGAGTCTTACTTGCTATTTCAAAGACTTTCCGGTAAATTTACACTTTTACCCTTCTTTACGTTTTTCTCTTATTATTCATTTTCTCACCTAAAACTATCATAAAAACTTATTAAAATGGTTAAAATGATTATTATGACTTAAAACATAAAAGTTACTATAAAACTTAATAACCTTACCATGTTAATAGGTTATTAGGAAACTTAATCGAAAACGTTATGTTTAAACATATATAAAACCGGATAATCACATATAGGATTACTAGTAAATTCTCTATCGAAAATGTTCCACAACCTTTCTTGAATATTAGTGGACTCGTAAAATCTAAGTATTTTATATGTATTACTTATTATAAACGAACTTAACGAAATATAACCAAAATCTTGTAAAAACTTGTAAAATAAGTATATGTATGAATGTGTATGTTTTATATAAACTACTTATGAGCTATTTGACTAAATGACTTTAATTAAAAATTTGTAACTATTCACTTAAGACTTAAACTAACTAACCGATACTAAAACGAGTTTTTTACAAAAACTAAAAATCTGTATTTTGGTCACCAAATGCGCCGCATCTGGTCATAGATGCGACGCATTCAGCGTGTTTCCATATTCGTTTCGTCGTTTTGCGTAGTTTGGACGATTTTAAGTATACGTAAACTTATTTTTAGTATACGTAAAGTATTATACACCAATAAACATATGTTTTGGACTCAAACATAAACCGCAATCTTAAACAATATATTACTTACTATTATATACTTTAAAACGTCCGTTTTATCATTAAATCGTTTATTTCTTCGAAAACGATCATATCTTCGATTTTAAACCTAATCTTTTGAACAAACATATGAAACTCATTTCCAATCATAATTTACTCAAATATTCAAATTATATCTTTAAAAATATTCAAATTGGTCAAAGGTTGACTTTCGTTGACTTGTACTCCCTCTCTAAACAATTGACTTTCGTTGACTTTGACCAAGTCAACTATCTTTGATATTGACTTTGGTTGACTTTGACTTTTGTTAACTTAAACTTGGTTGACTTTGATTTTGGTTGACTTTAACTTTGGTTGACTTTGACTAAATCTAATAACGTTCTTTCAATCGATATTCATGGTAGTCACTTTAGGCTCGGAATATCATTCCTATCTAATCGTATTTATAAACCTAAACGATCAATATTCTAAAAGTCATTCTCGACTCGAAATATCAAATATCTCTTATTCGTCATTTCCACACGACTTATCGCGTTTGGATTCGACGACTTTAACTCTATATATATTTTGTTCGTCCGAACATTTCTAAACTTTATTTCATATTATAATACAACGTTTATCATTTAAGGCTAAACCTACTACTTATTAGAGATTCTTAGACTTTTATATCTCTATGCTAGGGCACTTAGGCGGTGGAGTATTACTCTCCAGTTTGTGTCTACCCGACGTACTTATCGCTGATTCGTGAGTTATTCGATGCCCTTTTACAGGCTTTATAAATTTTACTTCGGGCATGCTTTGCGTTAACTAATTTTTATATATATTGATTATGCATATTTAGATTATGATGCCTTTAGATTTAGTGTTGCTTTAAACTTATATGGCCTTGGTGGTAGTATAAGGCCCTCGATCACCTGTTAACTCTAGTTGAGCCATCGGTACTTATATATAGATCTATATGGGTTTTACGAACCCTCATCATTCAGTGTGTGAAGGGATGTTATTACCGCTTAATTTTCTTGTACTATCTTAGTTTGACACACTAAGACAGAGGGTTTAATGTTGCCTTTGTTGTAAGGTTCAGGTGTAGATGAATATCTAAGGTTTATGCATATATCGTATATTGTTATAATTCAAGATATTATCCATTTATACTATTGATTTCTAACTATATTTCTAATGGGTCAAAATCTTCAAAATATTGTGTTTTTATAAAAAATACGAATAACCCACCAACTTTATGTTGGCGTCGTATTTTTAACGCTTTTCAGGAGGTTGAGTTTTGCATCGAATATGGAGTTACTATTTTTGCTTTGGATATTGTATGGACTTTCGAAGAGACCTAGCTAGACGTAGTTAGTTTCTATTTAGGCCGTATACTATTTTGTATTGTTTTATTTTGTATTGTTGTAACTCCTAAACTTCATGTAATGTAATCGTATTGTTATAGTATTTATTCGATGTAATACTTGGTCTTCTGATACCTAATATACTGTACACCTCGGGTTTCCGCCTGAGCGGGGTGTGACAAAAATTGGTATCAGAGCCAATGGTTATAGCGAACTAAGTGGCTCCCTTTGTGAATCACTTAGACTATGACTTTATGCTTATATTGATTTACTCTGAAAACCTTTTGTGTCCATTCCCTTTGACTTTTATATGTTTTGCCTTACTCGTTTTAATGTTGAGTTTAATCTCGAGTCATGCACACACTCATATTCCTTTTATTTTATTCTTAGACGATGATGTCCCAGGGAACTCTTAAGCGTAAGAAACCGACACCGCAGAACAACGAGAGTAACTTAGTTGATCGATTCGAGACGATACTTACGGAAAGCTTTGCCGCTATCTTTCCCGACCTCGTGGCAAAGGTTATCGAGAGAGTCATGAAGAGTATTTGAGACTCTACACCTAGTGGAGTAAGCTTTGATACGGAACCAAGAAATGCCGAGCACGGTGACATACCACTAGACACTGAGGTTCAACCCAAGACTAGTGGTAAGAGAAACCGGAACTCCCATTGCAAGAAAAATAGCCGCAAGTATGATTGAAGACCACAAAAGACAAAGAATCGCGTAGCTACACCTACGCAGACTGTGACAACCGCAAATTTCGTAACACTTTTGCGTTTTATCATCTACCGTATTTTTATTTATTTTATCTTGACCCTATTATTATTGATATTTATTTTGTTTCACGCGATATTTGGTTTAGTCAGGATTTAAATGATTGTTTAGTCCTTCGTGACGTAAACGTTATAGTACCTAAGTGCCTAGCAATTATAAGTATTCTCGTAGAATAATATTGGTATTTTAAAGCCTTTGTCTTTTTGAGAAAAATTAATATTTAAAAATATTACAAAATTTACCCTCTAACTAAAAATCTGTTACAAGGTTAGCCCTTCAACGGGACCTAACGGAATCTGTTACAAATTCAGTCCTTTTAACGGACAAACTAACGGAGCAGACGGAGGCCCTAATCGGGCGCATTAGAGGTTCAATGCAGGGTATTCTCCTTGTAGTCTACGTTAAGACAAAAACGCTTTGTTGCTTTATTGAAACCCCAACTCACATGCAACCATGTGATTTATGCCCAAAACTTGCTCTAATTGGTATGGATGAGTGAATTGTGGATCCTTGACCAATTCAACTCATCTCTCAATCCAATTTTGATCCTTAAACCAATTTCAACCTATTTGGTCAAACTTTGTGTCTCTCTCTAGAACTCAAACTCTCTCTAAATTCCTTTCAATTCCTGGAACTTTAGAGAGATAAATCACATTCAAGAGTGATAATTTAGTAGAGAAAGACCATTAGAAGACTTCATTTGGATTCCTACATCTTCCGGTAAGTGTTTTTCACCAAAAAAAAACTCATCTTTGACTTTTCTAACTTTCTTCCTTAACACTAAGAGCATACTAACCTTACTTTTGTGTTCTTGCAAGGAGTTTCTCTCATCAAGGTTTCATTTCCGTCATATTCTTGGGTTGGAAGTTTTCCACCTTTGAGAAATTGGTAAGTAAACCTTTGTAAATAATTTTCTTCCATTATTTCTCCTTAAAAATCCATTCTAACATATTATTATGTTTATTTTTTGGAGCTCTTTCGCCACACTTTCCTTGGAAACTCTTCCGGCTTGTTGTTGGAAATTCAAGAGTTTCATATTGGTGAAATTGGTAAGTAAATTTTTTAGGTCTCAATAAGATCCCAAATACTAGCTAATCAATTACAAATTAGCATTTAAACGTTAATTAACACGAATCGATTAACACTCAGTTTCTTGTTTGATTATCGCGGAATTATAATAACAAGACAATGAGAATAATACACAGTTATTTCTATTCAAAAGGTTCAACGATTACAATACTCAAGCTCACTATTTATACACAATAATAGTGAGCTTGATAAGTACGAATATTAGCAAATCTTCTAAAAGAATAGAAGATTTTATCTAACAAACCTACCTAAAATAACGCCTTACGTTTCAAAATGTCACTCAGACTAAAAACTAAGACTTTAATAAACAGATTTATAAACTTGGGTTAAATTATTGATTTTCCCAACAATCTCCCCTTATCTGTTTAGATTAAAGTCTTTTACAATGACACACATCAAAAACAAACACAAACTTAAAACACATTAATTTGAAACAGTGTGTGAATAAAAAGAAATTACTTTCTCTTTTTGAATGCTTTCTTGGGCTTCAAGGGAAAGTCCCATGGAGTTGGCTTCAAAGCTTTTTTAGCCCATTCTACTCTTTCTGCTTTCCACCCCATCAGCTTCTCCATCTCAGCAACTGACTTATTGAACAGTACTTGATATTCTTTCTTGTGCAGTTCCACTTTATCCACCAATGTCCCCATTTCTTCAATTCTTCTTAGATTGTTGAACAACCAGCTTATCAACTTAACTTCAGTCTAAACGGTTCACACTGATCAGATTGACATTCATTTAGCAAGGCAATGCAGTGGAAAATAGAAGTCTTGTTCAGATTGTCCTTGGCTTGAAAGCATTCTTCTCCCCCACAGTCAACATAGAATAATCCTTCATATTTGTTAGTTTGAATGTAAAATCTTTCTTGAACGATCAAACCTGAAGGAACTGGATGAAGGTTGCTTGATTCAGTCGGAGTGATTTAGCCCCAACTCTCACTCTATTAACTGTGCAGAATTCTGTATAGTCTTCACCCGAGATCAGCTTCAACATATGAGCAGCCTTCAGATTTGATATTTCTTCTCTTTTCACCAAAAGCTAATGTTGTATGTTATTTATTCTTGAGCTCAGATTGGCAATTATATTCCATTCTTCCAAGCCAAGAGTATGCATTCTATTCACCCCAACTCTGAATGAGTTCCCTTTATAATAGCAAGTCAACATCAGCTCAGCTCCACCAGTATCAGTACAATCCAAATCATTAATCTTCTTCCCATACTTGCTTATGGTGAAGTGTGTTTCAATGTAATCTACTCTGGCTTCTTCCCTCATAAATCGCTTTTCCATTTGTCTGTCAGCTTCAACCCTCTTCTGTTCTTCATAAAAGGCTAGTTCTTTTTCCTTTTTCAGTTCAGCTTCAAGAACCTCAGCTGCTTTATCACTTGTGTCTTGTGCTTCAATGGATTTATTTTCAAACTTTTCAAAGTACAGACCTTTGATGTATTCTTTGTATCTTTCAACTGCCATCCCTGCATTGTATGCATATCTTTGTAGCTTTGACGGTTTTTTAGCTTCAGTCAGATCTTCAGTTGATTCTTTTGTTGATCCCTCAACTTGAACATTTGGATTATCCATTTCAATGTCTGTCTCAGCTTTTTCTTCCTACTCCTTCTCATTCCCCTCCTTCTCACTCCCTTGACTCTCCTCATCAGATAAGCTTGAAATATCATTGTAATCAGTCTCATAGTGATCCTCAGTCAGACCAATTTTAAGATTGAATATCAGTTTCTTTTTGTATCTTTTCTCCCCCTCAACAGATGACTTACTTCTATTTCTCTTTAAGCTTTTATTGGGGGGGTTCAGACTCACTTGGTTCTCTGACAGTTTTCTCCCCCTGAGGCTGAGCACCCCTTGGAAAATCCTCAACTGCCTGCTTTCCCTTCCTCATCGAACTGATCTCAGAGGTCAGCTTCAACACCATATCCTTTAATTCCTCCAACTCCACAGCATTTTGATTCTTTAGAGCACTCATCTTGACATCAAACTGAGTTGACATGTCCTTAATTGCTTTTAATAGCAAGGGAACATCCATAGCAACCTCAGACTGAGATGTATCAGTAATAGTAGAGATCGGTAAAGTTGGTACAACCTCATATCTCCCCTGTTGACTAGGAAAGCGATCCTTGGCCATCGAAATAGAAGTCTGTACCTCACTCAGTTTGAGGAGTGAGGCATTTATGACTTGTGCAGAAGAGTGAGAGAAGTTTGGTGGTTCAGTAGAGTGAACTAGTGTGGAACTAGTGAAAATAGCCTTTGGAAGAGGCTTTGAAACTGAGGGGGGTGGTCCCATACTAAGTATAGGGATATTCATGAGTGGAATATCTTCTTCAATGCTTAGCACATGTGTCAGTGTGGCAACAACAATGTGTTTCTCCAAACTGACTACTCTAGATAGGCTTTGGGTAGTCTCAGTAGTCATCTCCACCTCCTGCTCTAGCAGAGGGAGGGTGGACTGATCTACAACGTTGGAGGGGAGTTTAGAACTCTCAGCCTCATGGAAAAGTGAGTCCATTAGTGCTTGATTTTGAGTGGGGCTTGTTGTGAGAGATTTCTCTAAAGAACTTGGTGAGTTCAATAGGTTGGCCGCTTGATTTGCAAGAATATCAAGTTGTGAAGTGGACTTGACCTCAGACTGAGAGGGGGTACTCTCAGACTGAGGGAGAGAAGAAATGATATTCATACCTGAGTCAGCTTCATTTTGCCAAGCCCCATCATTCCCAACCTCGGCATCTGCCATGTGAACATTGGCCCCCTCATTTCCGTCAATAACATCACCTTGACCAAATGAGTCTGAGTGACCAGACTCTGTGGTTTCAGGATCAATAAACGGATTATCAATCCACTGAAGCATGACTGATGTGTAAGTTTGTCTCAGCTTCAGTGATTGTGATGTAGGTAAAAATTTTGGAGGTTAGTCTGGGAAGAGGACACACATAAAAAATTTGTTCAAACTGATCATAGGATTCCTTTCCCAGAACTTCCTCAAAACAAAGTGGGAGCACTCGAATAAATGGGACATCATTTGTTCTCTTTGGTTTTACCACCAGTGAAAGACTGGATTCTCAGTGATTTGTATGGCACTTTTGTTGTCACACAGGATTGGTGTGTTTTGAATCTTGATGTTAAGATCAGCCAATTGATGTTGCATCCACATCAACTGAGCACAACATCTCCCTGCAACAACATACTCAGCTTCAGTTGTGGAGGTTGCTACTGAGTTTTGCTTTTTGCTTGACCAACTGACTACGTTTCCTCCCAGAAGCTGACAACCTCCTACAGTACTTTTTATGTCCAATATGCAACCTGCATAATCTACATCTGTGTATCCAATTAATTCAAATCCAGAATCTTTAGGGTACCATAGGCCAAGATTTGGAGTACCCTTAAGATATCTGAAAATCCGTTTTACAGCGTTGAGATGATATTCTTTGGGGTCAGCTTGACAGCGTGCACATAAGCAAGTAGAAAACATGATATCATGTCTACTAGCAGTTAAGTAAAGAAGAGATCCAAACATACCTCTGTAAGTTGCTTGACAGAATGACTTGCCAGTTTTGTCCTTATGCAACTTATCAGATGTACTCATGGGAGTTTTCATTTCAGAACATGATTCAAAAGCAAATATCTTTATTAAATCATTACATATTTGCTTTGATTTATAAAAATCCCATCTTTCTTTTGTTCTACTTGTAGACCAAGAAAAAATGTAAGTTCCCCCATCATACTAATTATGTATTCACTACACATGAGATTTGAAAACCAAGTACACAACTTTTCATTTGTGGATCCAAATATAATGTCATCAACATATATTTGTACCAAAATTACATGCCCTTTTTCCTTTTCGATAAAAAGTGTTTTGTCAATTGATCCTCTTTGAAACTGATTTTTAAGAAGAAAGTCAGATAAAGTATCATACCAAGCTCTAGGAGCTTGTTTGAGACCATATAAGGCTTTGTTTAATTTGTAAACATGATCAGGAAAGTTAGGATCAACAAAACCTGGAGGCTGCTTGACATAGACTTCTTCCTGAAGGTCACCATTTAAAAAGGCACTTTTCACATCCATTTGATATACCAGAAAGTCTTTGAAAGCTGCATAAGCTAAGAACAGACGAATTGCTTCAATTCTGGCCACTGGAGCAAAAGTTTCATCATAATCAATGCCCTCTTCCTGCTTGTAGCCCTGAGCCACCAATCTTTCCTTATTCCTGATCACCACATCTTTGTCATATTTATTTCTAAATATCCATTTGAGTCCAATGATTGTCTTGAACAGGGGACGAGGAACCTTAGTCCACACATTGTTTCTTATGAACTCTCCTAATTCTTCTTGCATTCCATCAACCCAGTCTTCATCTAAAAAAGCTTCTTCAACTTTCTTTGGTTTCATCAGACTCAATAAATTCGTGAAGAAACATAAATTAGCTTTGGCCTTCTTGTGTCTGGTTTTAAATCCTTCATTTAAAGAACCAATGACAGATGATAGTGGATGAGCCCTGAGAGTCTTGATGTTTCCTGACCCACTTTGTTGATCTGCATCAGCTTGAGACTAAGTGTGAATAGTCTGAGTTTCATCAGCCTGAGTGATGTGGTCTGAGTGGTGTCAGACTGAGAGAGGTCAGTCTGAGTTTCATCAGTTTCATTGGAGCCATCTATTTCAACTTCAGAGACACTCTTTAAACTAGGTTCATCAGTCTCACTCTCAGACCCTTGATTTTGATGTATAACTTCTTCATTTTGATCTGCAACAGGGGAGGAATCAGCTTCAAATTATGTCACTAGAAGTTCATCACATAATTGGTTGATGGTCTCTATATCAGACTGTGAGGTCAGTTCATCTCTGTCAGACTGAGTGGTATCATCAAAAGTGACATTGATACTCTCTTCCACAACCTTCCTTCGTTCATTATAAACTCTAAATGCTTTAGAGATGCTAGAGTAGCCAACAAACAATCCTTCATCAGCCTTAGGAGCCATTTTTCACAAGAAATCCCATTTGATTGAGAATATAGCAGCGACTTACAAAGATATGAAAATAAAGAATTGAGGGAACTTTGTTGTGGTACATTTCATATGCAGTTTTCCCATGTCTCTTCACAATGATAGATCTATTTTGAGTGAAGCATACCGTATTCACAACCTCAACCCAGAATTTGATCTTCATATTTCCATAGCACAACATGGTTCTTGCAGCTTCAATTTAAGTTCTGTTTCTTCTCTCTACAACTCCATTTTGTTGAGGTGTTCGAACTGATGCAAAGTTTTGAACTATTCCCAGTTGATCACATAAATTAATTAGGACTAAATTCTTGAACTCAGTTCCATGGTCACTTCTCATATGTCTGACAAGAGTATTCTTCTGTCTCTGTTCTCTCTTGATCAGACTGATAATTTCCTCAGCTGCATCAGTTTTAGCTCTTAGAAATATAACCCAAGTGAATCTAGTAAATTCATCTAGAATCACAAGAGTGTATTTCTTTCCACCTTGGCTCTCAATTCCAATTGGACCAAACAGATCCATATGTAACATAAACAGGGGTTCATCAATTGAATGTAGCATCTTGGAATGGAATTGAGTCTTAGTTTGCTTTCCAAGAACACAGGCTGAGCAGACTTTGTCTTTGGAGTAGGCCAGCTCAGGAAGTCCTCTAACCAATTTACTCTTTGACAGGGCATTTATGTTCCTGAAGTTTAGATGAGATAATATTCTATGCCATAGCCAATTGAGTTCTTCTTTTGTTTATGTAAACAAACATGTCTCAGCTTCATCATTAGCTGTACTCAGATCTAAGCAGAACACATCTCTTTCTCTCTTGGCAAGCAACAGTGGTTGGCATTGTAGATTATCCCTGCTTGCTTTCTGAATCTGACCTCGTGATCTTCATCTATTATTTGACTTACACTTAGTAAGTTATGTTGTAGACCTTCTACATAAGCAACTCTTTTGAATGTGACTGCCCCAACATGTATCTTTCCATATCCTCTTGTCATTGACACACCATTGTCACCATATCTCACTTGAGGACCAGCTTCTTCTTTATAGTCTTGCAAGAAAGACTTCATTCCTGTCATGTGGCTTGATGCCCCATTGTCTAGATACCAATTAGTAGAGTCCTGCACATGAAACAAAGTACATTAGTTCCTTTTGGGTACCCACTTTAGAGTGGATCCATGAACTGAAGCTGATTTAATTTTAGGTTCAATCTTGCAGTCAGTTTTGGAGCTGTCATAATTCCATTTATTAAGTTCTTTCATGCAGTTAACAGAATAATGACCTATAACTCCACAGTATTTACATGGAGTATGTTTGAGTCTGACTCGAAGTGGGACTGACTTGTTTTTGGTATCTTTCACTGATTTTGACTTAGTGTGAAAAATTTGTCTCTGCTTTTGAGGTGAGACTGACTTCGGTTTTGATGACACCGACTTAAGTTTTGGTGAAACTGACTTCTGTATTGATGAAGCTGACTTAAGTTTTGGTGAGACTGACTTCTGGGAATCATTTTTCTTTGGTCGAGACTGAGTCAGTTTCCTACAGAACACTGCTTCATGTAATTTTTCACCACAATTGTAGCATGTCCTCTTAGGAGGAGTCTTTGGTCTGATATGATGAGGTGATTTATTTCTGACTAGAGTTTTTACAATGTTATTCAGCTCCAACAATTGAATTCCCAATTTATCAATAGTTTTGTTTTTATGATTTTTATTAATGATTTTGGAACTGACTTGACTCTGAATCTTAGGTTTACTCACAGCCTTGGGTAAAACATTATTTGTATGCAAAGATTTGTTCACAACATGCACATTTTTATTAGTTTCAGGTAAATTAACACATTCAGACCGATAGGAATTTGAAGAATCACTTTTATTAGAAACTTGAGAAATTACAGGTTTAATAAAAGCATTTGACATCATAGTTTTTCCTCCTTTCATGTAAGTGAAAGTGTTTGGAAGAATTTCTGGTTTAAAAATGATTTTTCTCTTTCAGCTTCTTCTTCCTCTTCAGTCATATGCTTCTTCAGACTGAAGTCCTCACCCAACACAGCTTGAACTTGTTTGGGTACCTGTCCGCTTAAACAATCTTCATTTTTTAAGGATGATATGCACCATGATTTAGAAATTCTTTTATAATGCTCAGTTTCTTCTCTAAACTTATAGTTTTCTTTTGCAAGATCACTATAAGCTTCAATCTGAGCATGTAGAAGAACTTTATAACTTTCTAGTTCAATTATCTTATCATCTTTAATTTTCAAAACATTTTCAAGATCTTTAATCTTTTGTTTAAGTTCAGATTGTTCTTCTAAAGTGGTGGTCAAATCAATAAAGATATACTCAAACATTTGAAGTTTTTGTTCATTTGTATAAGTATTGAAGTTATGTACCTTATATAAATTTGATTTGTTCCAGACTGAGTTGTAGCTCAGTGTCTCAGCTTCCTTCAGATCCTTCTCAAACTGAGATGCAGACTCCTCAGCTTCAGTTACTTCCTCTGCAAATGCCATCAGACACTTATCCACCACTTCCTCATCCTCATCAGATGACAATTCCTCATCTAACCATTCTTCTGCAAAGAATGCCTTTTGCTCAGTTTGAGGCTTTCGAGTCTTGGAACTATTGCCATTTTTGTATTTCAGATACTTCTTTCTGTATATTTGAGACCTCTCAGCAACCTCATCCATGTGCTCAGTCTGAGCATTCTTTACCTTACAGTCAGCAGCCATGTGTCCATACTCATTACATTTAAAGCATTTAACCTTTTTTAAATCAAAAGGTTTCTTTCCTTTGTAACAAGTCTTCTGTTCCAGCTTCATAGTCAATAGAGCTAGCTGATTCTTTAACTTCTTGACTTCAGTTTCATCACCTGACTCTGAATCTGTGTTTGACTCAGACTCAGAGGACTCAGCCTTAGAATAAATTTCTTTATTCCTTTTGCTAGTTGCAACTAATGCAGCTTCAGGATCCCTTGCAGTTCTTCTATTGTTTATCTTCTTTCTCTCTTGAGATTCTTCAAAATTTAGTAACAATCCCAAGAGACCAGGCAACTTGTAAGTGGACAATTTCTCACTGACTACAAGAGATGTGATAACTGATTCAAATCTGTTTGGCAAGACATTAACGAATTTCTTGCACACTTCATCATCCTCCTTCATTACACCCAGAGTTGAGAGATCATTCAACAAAATTTGAAACCTTGTGTGCAAATCAGCCAAGGTTTCCTTTTCTTTAACATAAAAGTTTTCATAGTTTCTGATCAGGCAGTTCAATCTTTGCTCTCTTACTATTGGTACACCTTCATATGATACAATGAGGGTATCCCATATATCTTTAGCAGATCTGCATCCAGCAATCTTGGAGAATATTTGCTCAGACACAACGTTTCCTAGTATACTTCTAGCTCTTGGATCTAGATTAAAAAACTGTCTGTCAAGATCAGTCCATTGAGATTTTGGAGTTTGGACCCATCTTGTACGTTGAACTACTTTGTCTCCTTCCTTAACCTCTTCAATTTGTTTTCCTGGAATGATTGTTCCTTCAGTGACAGTTCTCATCATTTCCTCATGAATTCCAGATAAGTGCCATTCAGCCTTAAGTTTCCAATGGGCAAAGTTATGTCCATTGAAGATGGGAATACCTTTTCCGGCCATAGCAGGTGTATTAGATGATGATGATGATGACATTGTATTTGAGTTTTATATATTGATCGTTTACGATTTGTAAATTTATTAAAATTTAAATCTTAATTGCTCTTATACCAGTAGTTAGGTCTCAATAAGATCCCAAATACTAGCTAATCAATTACAAATTAGTACTTAAACGTTAATTAACACGAATCGATTAACACTCAGTTTCTTGTTTGATTATCGCGGAATTATAATAACAAGACAATGAGAATAACACACAGTTATTTCTATTCAAAAGGTTCAACAATTACAATACTCAAGCTCACTATTTATACACAATAATAGTGAGCTTGATAAGTACGAATATTAGCAAATCTTCTAAAAGGATAGAAGATTTTATCTAACAAACCTACCTAAAATAACGCCTTACGTTTCATTATGGAGCTGAGTAGTCAGCTCCACAATGCCTTAGTTTATTTTGGTCAGTCAGACTCAAAATGTCACCCAGACTCAAAACTAAAACTTTAATAAACAGATTTATAAACTTGGGTTAAATTGTTGATTTTCCCAACAAAATTCCTTATAAGCGTTTTCTATCATTTTCCTCTTTAAAAGTCCATATTCTAAACCCTTCTCTTCATGTTTGGAGCTTGATACCCTCCATATTCACTTTGAAGTCTTTTCCGGCAAGAATCTCGAGTCTTACTTGCAATTTTAAAGACTTTCCGGTAAAATAACACTTTTACCCTTCTTTACGTTTTTCTCTTATTATTCATTTTCTCACCTAAAACTATCATAAAAACTTATTAAAATGGTTAAAATGATTATTATGACTTAAAACATAAAAGTTACTATAAAACTTAATAACCTTACCATGTTAATAGGTTATTAGAAAACTTAACCGAAAACGTTATGTTTAAACATATATAAAACTGGATAATCATATATAGGATTACTAGTAAATTCTCTATCGAAAATGTTCCAACACCTTTCTTGAATATTAGTGGACACGTAAAATCTAAGTATTTTATATCTATTACGTATTATAAACGAACTTAACGAAATATAACCAAAATCTTGTAAAAACTTGTAAAATAAGTATATGTATTAATATGTATGTTTTATATAAACTACTTATGAGTTATTTGACTAAATGACTTTAATTAACAATTTGTAACTATTCACTTAAGACTTAAACTAACTAACCGATACTAAAACATTTTTTTTACAAAAACTAAAAATCCATATTCTGGTCACCAAATGTGCCGCATCTGATCATAGATGCGACACATTCAACGTGTTTCCAGATTCGTTTCGTCGTTTTGCGTAGTTTGGACATTTTTAAGTATAGGTAAACCTATTTTTAGTATACGTAAAGTATTATACACCGATAAACATATGTTTTGGACTCAAAACATAAAACGCAATCTTAAACGATATATTACTTACTAGTATATACTTTAAAACGTCTGTTCTATCGTTAAATCGTTTATTTCTCCGAAAACGATCAAATCTTCGTTTTTAAACCTAATCTTTTGAACAAACATATGAAACTGATTTCCAATCATATTTTACTCAAATATTCAAATTATATCTTTAAAAATATTCAAATTGGTCAAAGGTTGACTTTCGTTGACTTTGATTCCCTTTCTAAACGGTTGACTTTCGTTGACTTTGACCAAGTCAACTATCTTTGATATTGACTTTGGTTGACTTTGACTTTAGTTGACTTAAACTTGGTTGACTTTGACCAAGGTTGACTTTGACTTCGGTTGACTTTGACTAAATCTAATACTCCTTTCAATCGATATTCCTGGTAGTCACTTTAGGCTCGGAATATCATTCCTATCTAATCGTATTTATAAACCTAAACGCTCAATATTCTAGAAGTCATTCTCTACTCGAAATATCAAATATCTCTTATTCGTCATTTCGACACGACTTATCGCCTTTGGATTCACCGACTTTAACTCTATATATATTTTGTTCGTCCGAGCATTTCTAAACTTTATTTCATATTATAATACAACGTTGATCATTTAAGGCTAAACCTACTACTTATTAGAGATTCTTAGACTTTTATATCTCTATGCTAGGGCACTTAGGCGGTGGAGTATTACTCTCCAGTTTGTGTCTACCCGACATACTTATCGCTGATTCGTGAGTTATTCGATGCCCTTTTACCGCTTTAAAAATTTTACTTCGGGCATGATTAGCGTTAACTAAATTTTATATATCTTGATTATGCATGTTTAGATTATGATGCCTTTAGATTTTGTGTTGCTTTAAACTAATATGGCCTTGGTGGTAGTATAAGGCCCTCGATCACCTGTTAACTCTAGTTGAGCCATCGGTACTTATATATAGATCTATATGGGTTTTACGAACCCTCATCATTCACTGTGTGAAGGGATGTTATTACCGCTTAATTTTCTTGTACTATCTTAGTTTGACACACTAAGATAGAGGGTTTAATGTTGCCTTTGTTGTAAGGTTCAAGTGTCGATGAATATCTAAGGTTTATGCATATATCGTACATTGTTATAATTCAAGATATTATCCATTTATACTATTGATTTCTTACTATATTTCTAATGGGTCAAAATCTTCAAAATATTATGTTTTTATAAAAAATACGAATAACCCACCAACTTTATGTTGACGTCGTATTTTTAACGCTTTTCAGGAGGTTGAGTTTTGCATCGAATATGGAGTTACTATTTTTGCTTTGGATATTGTATGGACTTTCGAAGAGACTTAGCTAGACGTAGTTAGTTTCTATTTAGGCCATGTACTATTTTGTATTGTTTTATTTTGTATTGTTGTAACTCCTAAACTTCATTTAATGTAATCTTATTGTTATAGTATTTATTCGATGTAATACTTGGTCTTCTGATACCTAATATACTGTACACCTCGGGTTTCCGCCTGAGCGGGGTGTGACAGGTCTTATGCATATTAGTCAATCTGATCAGGTAATCCATTTTTAGATTAACCTTATTGGAGAAGGAAAGTTGTTTTTTTGTTCCTTTGTCTATGCAGCTAACAGTCATGTGCATAGACGTGAGCTATGAAGAGATTTTTCGTTACATAAACGGTTTGTGTCTAATAAACCTTGGGTAGTTATTGGTGATTTAAACGTTTCTTTGTATTCAGATGAGTGTACGGCTGGTCCGTCGAAAATTACGATAGCTATGGATGAATTTAAAGAATGCATTCAGCGAGTGGAGTTAGGGACATTAATTAGACTGGTCTTTATTTTACTTGGAATCAACGTCCTCGTTCAAATACATATATACTGAAAAAGCTTGATAGAAGCATGGCGAATAATGTGTTATCCTATTTTTCCAGTGTTTTTGCGGTTTTTCACCCGTATAGAACTTCTGACCACTGTCCTGCAATTTTAAAAGTGCAAGTCGTGAATATAGCCAAACCCAAAGTGTTTAAATTTATAAACTTGGTTATTCATAAACAAGAGTTTAAAGTGTTCGGGCTGTTTGGGAAGTTCCAGTTGCTGGGTATAGTATGTTTCAGATTGTATCAAAGTTACAAAAATTAAATTACCCTATGCGTAAATTGGCTTGGAGTAATGGGAACATCCACAACCGAGTGGTCTCGTTGTGTCGTGAATTAGATGGTCCAAAAGAATTTAGATAATGATCCTTTTAATGTTGAATTGCGGTAAGAACAAAGCGTATATCTGAATGCTTTGACTGATGCTGTGGTGGAGGAAGAACGATTTTTGAAACAAAAGGCGAAAATACAGTGGTTAAAAGAAGGTAATGGAAATACAGGTTATTTTCATCGTGTTGTTCAGGGTAATCGTGATAGAAGCATAATAGAATCAGTTAAACTTGCGAAACAAGACTTGTGTAACAAGGACGCTGCGACGCAACAGAGTCACAGATTTCTATTTTATTAACTTTCGATATTTAAACGCTATGACCATTGTACTAAAACCTATTGTTACCTACTAATTATGATGCACCGATATTATACGTACTTAATCCAAACGTATTGAACTCAAAACATATATTTGATCCTTATCATATCATTACTTATGCGATTTTTATCAAAGTTACACATTTTCGATAAAAGCTTATATTATCCAATAATCAATCGTAATCACAAACACTTTGTAATTATAGTATGACGTTATCTTTTGAATAAAGTATGATGTCTTTTCGAACAATATCAATATTATAACATATAACGTTAACCTATAAGGAAACCCTACTAGACTTAGAGATACTTAGACGATTTATGTACTGTATGGCTAGGTCACTTAGGCGAAGGAGCTACTTTCGGTTGATTTCTACCCCACGAATCGTATAAACTTATTTTTGCTATTTCTTTGAGTTATTCGTGCCCTTTTTACCGTTTTATATATTTTGGGCATATTAAGCGTTGTATTTAAAGTATGTATGTTTTTATTATGCGATTATGGATTATGATGCCTTTAGATTAGCGTTCCCTATACTTGTATGACCTTTGTGGTAATATGAGGCCCCGTATGCACACCTGTCAACTCCTATGAGCCGACGGTACATACATATATATATCTATATGGGTTTAACAAACCCTCACAACTAACTTTATGATGATGATGTCGCTCTTTCAAGTTAGGTGGATGTTATGACCGTGTTATTCGTAGTATAACCTTTGTTTAGCACACTAAGGTGGGGTAGTTTCCGAGTATGTTATGGTTCATGTGTTATTATATATCGAAGGCTTATGCATGTATGCGTATGGTATGTAAATGTACCTTCTGAAAGTTTTATTACTATTCACTTATGATTTCAAGTATTATTTACAAATGATTTTACTCACTTCTTTTATGGTCAAAACTTATCGAAACCGTTTTATATTTATATTTTTATGATTATGGGAATAACCCACCAACTTTATGTTGACGTATTATTTTAACGTTTTTCAGGGATTTAAGGTTGCAGTTTGATGATTATTGCTTATGTGACTATTTGGGTGCAATTTGGGACTTATTTTCATAATTGTATTAGTTTCCCTTGTATTCAAAACTATTTAGTCGTATTTTGATATTTCATTCGAGTATTGTAAACTGATTTATTCAAATTTTATTCATCTAATGAGATGAATGTATTTTTATCTTATGTTGTTTGTAACCTTTGAATATATGATAGTGTATTTACTGTACACCTCGGGCTTCCCCCCTGAGCAGGGTGTGACAACTTGTAATCTTGCTCGAATGACAATGTGTTCAAATGCCTCCTATTCGTGTATGATGAAATGCTGGTCGAACTATCTTATTCGTGTATGCATAAAACCCATTCGAACCAGTCTATTCGTGTATGTAGGAAATTCATTTTGAACTAACACTTAGAAAATTTTAAAGATTGGATTATCCTTTGATGTATTCATGTAAATCACCGTGTTCGATCAAGCCAATATGGAGTTCATGTACTAGTTATCTATTTGTATCAACACTTATTCATTATCTGAAATTTTCCTTATTCGAATACACTTATTCGAATCTTCTTATTCGGATGATTCTATTCGAATACTCTTATTCGAATCTTCAAAGCAATCTTCAAACGAATACAAACTATCTTCAAAGGAATATATCCGTTCGATCTACTTCTCAAAGTATACAAATTAATCTTCAAACCAATCTTCAAACGAATGCAAACTATCTTTAAACGAATATGCAATTCGACTTTAAAATGAACCAGCACGAATACACTTCCTATTCGTGTTAGTTGAAAACCTATTCGAATGATGCTATTCGTGTAGACTTATTCGAATCCTTCTATTAGAATGATACTGGTCGAATGTTGCAATTTTTCATACGAATACCTCATTTGAACTCTTTTTCAACACACACGAATTACACCTTCATTCGAATGATAACACACGAATATCAATTGAACTAACATGAATAGAGTTGTTATTCGTGTCAGTTGAAATGCTAGTCTAATTGTCCTATTCGTGTAGTCCTAGTCGAATGATCCTATTCGAACAAGGTGATTTCGAGCACCCCGCTCCGATACCAATTGTTAGGTTTGATCAGTTTAGAGAGAGAAAGTTAATCTAGAGAGAAAAAACAGATTTAGCATTAAGATTAAAAGGTTACACACTAAGATAGAGGGTTTAATGTTGCCTTTGTTGTAAGGTTCAAGTGTCGATGAATATCTAAGGTTTATGCATATATCGTACATTGTTATAATTCAAGATATTATCCATTTATACTATTGATTTCTAACTATATTTCTAATGGGTCAAAATCTTCAAAATATTATGTTTTTATAAAAAATACGAATAACCCACCAACTTTATGTTGACGTCGTATTTTAACGCTTTTCAGGAGGTTGAGTTTTGCATCGAATATGGAGTTACTATTTTTGCTTTGGATATTGTATGGACTTTCGAAGAGACTTAGCTAGACGTAGTTAGTTTCTATTTAGGCCATGTACTATTTTGTATTGTTTTATTTTGTATTGTTGTAACTCCTAAACTTCATTTAATGTAATCTTATTGTTATAGTATTTATTCGATGTAATACTTGGTCTTCTGATACCTAATATACTGTACACCTCGGGTTTCCGCCTGAGCGGGGTGTGACAGGTCTTATGCATATTAGTCAATCTGATCAGGTAATCCATTTTTAGATTAACCTTATTGGAGAAGGAAAGTTGTTTTTTTGTTCCTTTGTCTATGCAGCTAACAGTCATGTGCATAGACGTGAGCTATGAAGAGATTTGTCGTTACATAAACGGTTTGTGTCTAATAAACCTTGGGTAGTTATTGGTGATTTAAACGTTTCTTTGTCTTCAGATGGGTGTACGGCTGGTCCGTCGACAATTACGATAGCTATGGATGAATTTAAAGAATGCATTCATCGAATGGAGTTAGGGACATTAATTAGACTGGTCTTTTCTTTACTTGGAATCAACGTCCTCGTTCAAATACATATATACTGAAAAAGCTTGATAGAAGCATGGCGAATAATGTGTTATCCTATTTTTCCAGTGTTTTTGCAGTTTTTCACCCGTATAGAACTTCTGACCACTGTCCTGCAATTTTAAAACTGCAAGTCGTGAATATAGCCAAACCCAAAGTGTTTAAATTTATAAACTTGGTTATTCATAAACAAGAGTTTAAAGTGTTCGGGCTGTTTGGGAAGTTCCAGTTGCTGGGTATAGTATGTTTCAGATTGTATCAAAGTTACAAAAATTAAATTACCCTATGCGTAAATTGGCTTGGAGTAATGGGAACATCCACAATCGAGTGGTCTCGTTGTGTCGTGAATTAGATGGTGTCCAAAAGAATTTAGATAATGATCCTTTTAATGTTGAATTGCGGTAAGAACAAAGTGTATATCTGAATGCTTTGACTGATGCTGTGGTGGAGGAAGAACGATTTTTGAAACAAAAGGCGAAAATACAGTGGTTAAAAGAAGGTAATGGAAATACAGGTTATTTTCATCGTGTTGTTCAGGGTAATCGTGATAGAAGCATAATAGAATCAGTTAAACTTGCGAAAAAAGACTTGTGTAACAAGGACGCTGCGACGCAACAGAGTCACAGATTTCTATTTTATTAACTTTCGATATTTAAACGCTATGACCATTGTACTAAAACCTATTGTTACCTACTAATTATGATGCACCGATATTATATGTACTTAATCCAAACGTATTGAACTCAAAACATATATTTGATCCTTATCATATCATTACTTATGCGATTTTTATCAAAGTTACACATTTTCGATAAAAGCTTATATTATCCAATAATCAATCGTAATCACAAACACTTTGTAATTATAGTATGACGTTATCTTTTGAATAAAGTATGATGTCTTTTCGAACAATATCAATATTATAACATATAACGTTAACCTATAAGTAAACCCTACTAGACTTAGAGATACTTAGACGATTTATGTATTGTATGGCTAGGTCACTTAGGCGAAGGAGCTACTTTCGGTTGATTTCTACCCGACGAATCGTATAAACTTATTTTTGCTATTTCTGTGAGTTATTCATGCCCTTTTTACCGTTTTATATATTTTGGGCATATTAAGCGTTGTATTTAAAGTATGTATGTTTTTATTATGCGATTATTGATTATGATGCCTTTAGATTAGCGTTCCCTATACTTGTATGACCTTTATGGTAATATGAGGCCCCGTATGCACACCCGTCAACTCCTATGAGCCGACGGTACATACATATATATATCTATATGGGTTTAACAAACCCTCACAACTAACTTTATGATGATGATGTCGCTCTTTCAAGTTAGGTGGATGTTATGACCGTGTTATTAGTAGTATAACCTTTGTTTAACACACTAAGGTGGGGTAGTTTCCGAGTATGTTATGGTTCATGTGTTATTATATATCGAAGGCTTATGCATGTATGCGTATGGTATGTAAATGTACCTTCTGAAAGTTTTATTACTATTCACTTATGATTTCAAGTATTATTTACAAATGATTTTACTCACTTCTTTTATGGGTCAAAACTTATCGAAACCGTTTTATATTTATATTTTTATGATTATGGGAATAACCCACCAACTTTATGTTGACGTATTAATTTAACGTTTTTCAGGGATTTAAGGTTGCAGTTTGATGATTATTGCTTATGTGACTATTTGGATGCAATTTGGGACTTATTTTCATAATTGTATTAGTTTCCCTTGTATTCAAAACTATTTAGTCGTATTTTGATATTTAATTCGAGTATTGTAAACTGATTTATTCAAATTTTATTCATCTAATGAGATGAATGTATTTTTATCTTATGTTGTTTGTAACCTTTGAATATATGATAGTGTATTTACTGTACACCTCGGGCTTCCCCCCTGAGCAGGGTGTGACAACTTGTAATCTTGCTCGAATGACAATGTGTTCGAATGCCTCCTATTCGTGTATGATGAAATGCTGGTCGAACTATCTTATTCGTGTATGCATAAAACCCATTCGAACCAGTCTATTCGTGTATGTAGGAAATTCATTTGAACTAACACTTAGAAAATTTTAAAGATTGGATTATCCTTTGATGTATTCATGTAAATCACCGTGTTCGATCAAGCCAATATGGAGTTCATGTACTACTTATCTATTTGTATCAACACTTATTCATTATCTGAAATTTTCCTTATTCGAATACACTTATTCGAATCTTCTTATTCGGATGATTCTATTCGAATACTCTTATTCGAATCTTCAAAGCAATCTTCAAACGAATACAAACTATCTTCAAAGGAATATATCCGTTCGATCTACTTCTCAAAGTATACAAATTAATCTTCAAACCAATCTTCAAACGAATGCAAACTATCTTTAAACGAATAAGCAATTCGACTTTAAAATGAACCAGCACAAATACACTTCCTATTCGTGTTAGTTGAAAACCTATTCGAATGATGCTATTCGTGTAGACTTATTCGAATCCTTCTATTCGAATGATACTGGTCGAATGTTGCAATTTTTCATACGAATACCTCATTTGAACTCTTTTTCAACACACACGAATTACACCTTCATTCGAATGATAACACACGAATATCAATTGAACTAACACGAATAGAGTTGTTATTCGTGTCAGTTGAAATGCTAGTCTAATTGTCCTATTCGTGTAGTCCTAGTCGAATGATCCTATTCGAACAAGGTGATTTCGAGCACCCCGCTCCGATACCAATTGGTAGGTTTGATCAGTTTAGAGAGAGAAAGTTAATCTAGAGAGAAAAAACAGATTTAGCATTAAGATTAAAAGGTTACATTAACCACATCAGACACTCCTATTTATAGGAGTGTGGGGGCTTTACAAAGATTTCCTAGATATTACAATAATTGCCCTAATAACAAATTCAAATACAATGTTATGAATATTATATTTCTAATATATATATATATATATATATATATATATATATATATATATATATATATATAGAGTTGGTTTCATTTAAGAACCATGTAAATATTTAGGAACCATTAGGAACCAATATTCACCAGTGTATATATATGATATTCACCAGTGTATATTTAATATGATATTCACCAGTGTATATACATATAATATTCACCAGTGTATATACATATAATATTCACCAGTGTATATATATATATATACATATGCTTTATATACACTGGTGAATATCATATATATACACTGGTGAATATTGGTTCCTAATGGTTCCTAAATATTTAGTGGTTCCTAAATGAACCCACCTCTATATATATATATATATATATATATATATATATATATATATATATATAAAATAGTTGCCAGCATTCTTCTTTCTTTTCTTGGTCTTCCGTTCCGTCATATTCCTAATAGATAGATATCTAGCGACGAAGGCGTGGTTTGACCCAACAGAAGTCGGCGTTCAATCATTTATTGACACGTGTGTATTATATAGAAAGATGAAATTAATAAATTAAAATACTCTAGACATTAATGATATTTTTGTTTTTCTAGGCTGATGATGGACTGGGTCTGTAAAAAATGAAACCATGATGAGTGGATTCGGAAAAAAAAACATAATAGAGACAAATATTGTAAAATCCGATAAATTAAACGGGCCATTTATGTAATTAACTAATTATATTATTTCGAAAAATATAAAATCCTTAGTTTAATGGTACAAACGTATGAAATTTTATTTTTTAAATTATAGTATTTTGAAAAGGTAAAGAAAGTTTGTTTAGGCAAAGGATATGACATTTTTTAAAGCATTATCACTTATTTATTTATTTTTTGTTTTTGAGAAAATTTTATTTTATGAAAAATTATCGGACTGATCAATTGCATAAAATTATTATAGTTTAATATTTCTTAAAGATGATTTATTTTATAGAAATTTACGTTTTTTTTAAATATCAAAATATATAATTGTATATCATGATTATCAAAACCACATTCGTCAAACTGATTCCAGCATTAGAAAATTTAGTTTATGAATTATAAGTGTAAAAATTATTGTGATTTATAAGTTTCTTTCTATTTATAAATGTTAAGATTTTACATATATTTTCAAACCTAAATAAGTTGGAAAAAAAGTAATTCCACACTCTTTTAATTGTAATAATTAAGTGTGAATAAATATATTTATGTTGTAATATATGATTTTGGGGGTGTTTGTGTAAACTTATTTTTTGGGCTTAGGCTTATTATTTATAAGGAGCTTATGGATTATAAAATATAAGTTTTAAAATTTTTATTAAGTGTTTGGAGGAGCTTATGAGCTTATTAGCTTATGATAAGGTAAAAATGTTTGATAAGCTCATAAGCCACAAAAAAGGAGCTTATGAAAACCCCCTTACATAAGCTCATAAGCCTAAGCTAATAAGCTCAAACAAACACCTAAAATGGGCTTATGTCTCTTACATAAGCTAATAAGCTCATAAGCCCCTTCTATAAGCTTACACAAACACCCCTGTGATTATAATACTATTTTATATTGGTCTATTAATATAGAGTTAACTTGTAGTAAATAAATACAAAGAGTCCAAAGTATCATTTCAAAATATTAATCAAATTAAGGTAGATAAAGACATTGAAATAACTGTTTGTATATTATACGAATAAAAAAAACAAAAAAAACAAGTAAATACAAACCAAAATATTTAAGTTGTATTTGTATGTATCTGCATTTCTTGCATATATTCAAACTAAATACTTAAATATAATTATTATTGAAGTATGTTTATGAAATTATATATTAAATATATGTGAATACAATATATCATGATGGTACTATAAATTGGTTCACATTTCAGTAGAAAGTCTGATATGTGTATTATGGTTTCGACTCCTTTTATTGTTGTTACCATATTTTTAATGATATTCTCTTCTTGTTTTTCTATCCCCGTTAGAAATAATACTTTTAAACAAGATCGGTTTACGCCTGCTTTGGCAACATGGTATGGGGATGAAACGGGCGCCGGAAGTGGTACTGAACGAAATATTTTATTTTCTATAAGAAAATTTTATTATTTTTCAAGAAATATAAATGAAAATATCTTATTCACTTTAAGTTCAGATTAGGATCATAATTTACACTGTTATTGATTTTTATTGATTTTCGCTTAATGATTATGAATAGGAGGAGCTTGTGGATGGGAAAACGATGTGAAAGATCCTCCATTGTCATCAATGATAGCAGCAGGAAACGCTAACCTATATTTGAATGGAAGAGGATGTGGACATTGTTTTCAAGTATTTATATAACTTATATTATCGTTTTTATTTTATTTTCCTTTTGTAGCTTATCTAATATAGTAACAAAACGTGTACATATGTAGATATTTTGTAGCAGAAAACCATATTGTTCTCGTAAACCAATTACAGTGGCAATCAGCGATGAGTGTCCTTTCGCATGTAACAATGTTCCTTTTCATTTTGATTTGAGTGGGTTCGCTTTTGGTGCCATGGCTAATCCTGGCCAAGGCCATAATTTACGACAACTCGGACAAGTTGATGTGGAGTACAAAAGGTGCGTACATGGTCATGGAATTATACAATTAGTCTCTAATTACTTGTAACAAACAATGTTGTGTGATAGGGTGGCATGCAATTATGGAGGTACGGATATTGCTTTCAAAACTAGTGAAAAATGCAACCCAAACTGGTTTGCGGTTGCTTTAGAGTATGTAAACGGTGATGGGGGTTTCAGATCAGTGGAGATAGCAGTAGGTGATTCACAAAATTTTGTTCCCATGGATAATCTATGGGGTGCTGTTTGGAAAAAAGACATAGAATCATCATTCCAACCTCCATATTCTTTTAGGCTCACCTCTACAAATGGGAAAACTCTCGTAGCGAGTAATGTGATTCCGCCAAAATTTTCACCTGGTCAAAAGTACTCATCAAATGTAAATTTTATATAGTTTTTTAAGGTCAAAAGGACCCTAGAGGTTTTGAGATGTGTATTTTTAAAAAATAAATAAGTAATCAGTTGTAAAAATATAATCATAAAACTATCTCGATCAACCACCCTTACATAATAAATAGAACAAAACATGTCTAATGTGCATCCATGCATGTATAATATACATTATATAGAACTATACATACATGTACACACTTACTATTATGATTATTATATCCTAAAATATGATGTGTTTTGTATAATTATACACCTTTCTATTTTATTATATTTCAAAATAATTGTTCATTATCAAAAATAAGAAACTAAGTGTTATCTCATCTTCCACCTAATTAATATCATCACATATTACAAATTACTATCCATAATTGCATTTTACTACTCAATTACCATTATAATAATTATCAAAAATAACATAATTTCTTCTTCTTGACAATTAAATTGGATTGAGAGAATACCATATGCAACATGGTTATTACACATAACTATTTAAACATACACATACAATTATAGTGCAAAGTTTCTTATACCTCTATATTACTATTTTGCAAAATGTCTTATACCCCTATATTACTATTTTGACTCTCTAGGGGTTAAACTGTTTGTTAAATAAGTTTATTTTCATTAATGTTGCTCATTATTACTGTCCAAACTACTGCCAAGTTAATACTGCATATATACCAGTTACTATTGCATCTAACTGGTTAATGCTACTGAAGACTGATGGTTACTACTGTTTAAGACAGTTACTACTATCCGTCTCCTGTTACTACTGCATGTGTAGTTTAGATAATTATTGAATATTTTTGTAATTATCTCTTCCTTATTTGTAGCAATTGTAGTTATAATGCAACTGTGATTGTAGTTATAATACAATTGTGATTGTAAAGTCATTTCCTAGATTAGCTAGGTTAGCCTCAAGGTCTATATATACATAAATTTTTGTATTAAGAAAAACACGTATATTGATCATTCCTTAAGATTAATATATCGAGGCTTATAATTTGACATTCAATATTGTTTTTTACCTTTGTAAACAATATTCGTTTGATCAATAAACTTGTGATATCAAAGTGTCTATATCCGCTGCTAAACTTCTTTGATAGATCAAGATTTTCATTCAACGTGTGTTGCGTTTACATAAACCATATCGATCCTGACAAGTGGTATCAGAGCAAAGGAGGTGCTCAAGATCTACTGATCTACAAGTTTTGTTGAAGCCTTAACAACAAGCAAATTACTATCAATCATGACTGATGTGGTGGTAAACAAAGTTCCTGTATTGAACAGCAACGATTTTGATCTCTGGAAATTGATAATCAAGCAACACATACTGCTATCTGATTATGCAGTATGGGGTGTTATTTTGAATGGGAACAAACTAGCTCTCACTCTATTAGCTGATGGAACTCCTGGAGTTGTTCATCCTCCTCCTACCACAGATCAAGAAAGAAGGGAGAAACAACCTAAAGCTCTTAGTATTCTTCTAATTGCTATTCCTAATGAATACCAATCTCAATTTGAATATTATGAAGATGAAAAGAAAGATCTTTTCAAACAGGAGTATGAAAACTTCAAAGCTTTAAAAGAAAAAAGAATGTCTCAGACCTTTGACAGATAGAAGAAGCTAACAGGAGAGTTGAGCAGTGCCGGAGTAAGAATAGACAAAGATGATCTGAATAGGAAGTTTCTCAGATCTCTGGGAGATGAATTGATTATATACACAGTATCTTACAGACAGGGTGATGTGCTAGAAGAGATGGAACTGGATGATTTGTACAATGACTTGAGGGTGTTTGAAGCTGAAGTTGAAGCCAAAATGTCTATCAACAGTAACAACAGTATTAATACTTTTCAAAATCAAATAATCTGGCAATCAAATTCATGATTCAGAAGAATGATGAGGATACAAATTCTCAACTCAGTAGAAAACTTGATGATTCTGGTTGAAGATTCCGTAAGCAAAGTGAAATTCATGTTTATCATGAATTAGATATGTAGTTAAGGTCAAACACTTTCTCCTTGGCATAGGCCTAAAGGATCAAAGATCATTATCTTTTCAAGAAAATCAGATGCAGACCTATTATGGAGAGAAGAGTTTCCTTGCACCTGAAGCTTACTGTGAAGAACCATAAGTTATGAAGATAGAAGACTCATAGCATCATCCAAGGGGGCGATTGTTGGCCAAGAAATTGACTGGATGAAGATATGGAGTCTCATGTGTGTTTTGAATAAAGATGATTTTAGTTCGTGGAGGATCCTGAACTAAAATCATGAATAATCCGAAGTGAAAATTTCAGTTCGGGGAACAAATTAGTTCAGATATTCTGAACTAAATGAAGTTCCTCCGAACTGAAAATAAACTGAAGTTTAACTTAAGTCAACTAAATTCAACATTGAAGATATTAACTAGGAGGCTGAAGACTTTGATTCCGAATTGAAGTGAACTCCCCGAGTTGAAATTAAGATGATGACATGTTGTAATATTTAATTCGTAGTGTTTAGAGTTTGTCTATAAATAGTGTGATAGGTTGTTAGAGTTTGTTGTCTTTGAACCCGTAACTCTCTGATTGAGAGTTCCGTTGAGCTTGATGTCAGTTGTAACAAGATCGATCCAAAACCAGTTAACACTATCAATGAAATCTTAAACAGTTACGCATACATTGTTTGATATCAGTTCAATTTCAATTTCAATTTCATGTTTTCGCTTTTGATTCAACTCAAGTCATGAGATTACGCATCATGACCTGGTTTCAGTTTCGATTCGCTGAGTGTAGAGAGAAATCAGGACCTGTCAATACATTTGGATTATATTTCGGAATTGCATGCCCAAGTATTCTTACATTTCGTTGATGATTGCATTGGATATTTTTACTTGTAGCGTTTGACGGTTTTTCGTGTACCAAGGATTATACCTTGAGTATGGCGACGTCATAACAATACATTATTTTTTTATTCATATAGATATTGTCTTTATATTACAATTGTGTTATGACGATCGCCAATCGGCCACACCCTGCGTTTCTGCCACTGGCGGGGGTGTGACAGCTGGATTTGTGTTGAAAGATATTGATGTGTGCAAGAAGCTGTTGGGATCTCTACCTACTAAGTGGTCAGTGCAAGTTATGATCATCAAAAGAACTGCCAATTTGAATGCAATGACATTGGTGGAATTGATTGGGATACTTCAGTCATATGAAGTTGATATGAATATTGATGAGAAGAAGCATACTGGAAACACTTATGGATGTGATTTGAAAGCCCAAATTCCTGTGAACTCAACTCATTATCCTAATTAAGCTCAACCTCAACCTCAACCACATGCAAATTTCCATTGTGAAAGCTGCTATTCACCTAATCAATCATATGTTGGGTACAATGCAAATGGTTATGGAGGTTATTCTGGTCAAAGTGGTGAATCTAGTGCTTATAAGTCATCTTCTGTGAATTTTGGAATAAATGGAATGAGTTGTAATGGAATAGGCTACAAAGACATGTTGTGCAGAGATTTTGTTGTAAACTATGAAGCTTTCGTGGATGGAAGTTTGACTCAAGCTGAACTTGCTAGAGAGGATCTTGAACAACTCCATCCAGATGACTTGGAGGAGATTAACTTGAAATGGCAAATGGCCATGGTGAGTGTGAGGGCTAATAGATTCTTCAAGAAGACAGGAGGGAATAATTTCAGGAAGAATAATGGAGATAGAGTTGGTTTTGACAAATCAAAGGTCAAGTGCTTCAATTGTGATGATTATGGTCACTTTGCTAGGGAGTGCATGGCACCTAGTAGGATGAACAACAAAAACTATCAAAGAAACAGTTACCAAGTGAAGGATGATCAAAAGAAGTTGACAGTTGCAGAAGGAAAAGTTGCGAGTGATGAAGCAAGCACAAGTGGGCAGAAACAAGCTTTGATCACGTTTCGTGAATGGGATGAAGTGCAGGAGGAGGATTTCAAGAACAACAAGGTTTCATCTCACATGAGTAAAATTGATTCAGTTTCAGCTGATGAGGTACTCTCTAAATCCTATTTGATTAAAGAGAATTTTGATTAAAGAAATTGATTTATTAGATTTCATCAAAGAGAATTTTTAAAAACATAAAAGGTTTATAAACCGGAAATTGATTCACTTTTGAAGGATGTGGATGTGGATGTGTACAATGGTAAAATTGGGAGGATTGGAAACTCAACATGAAAATTTATTTGAAAGATTCAAGAAACTAACACATGAGTTTGAAAGTGCTAAAATCCAAGTTGATAAATTTAATTTGTCATCTAAAACATTGAATGGTATAACTGAAAATCATATTGTGAATAAAGTTAACGTTGGTATTGGCTTTAATGATGTACCACCACTGTCACACCCCACCTTTGGCGGAAACGTCTGTCACAAGAGGATGTCAATTTTAGTGATTATGGAGGATGCAATCTTAATTGGAGATCTACCACAAGAGGATGTCAATTTTAGGAAATAGGTTAGTCTCTTGGTAGTGCAAGAAACGGACCTATGTTTCACAATTCTCTGCTGAAGCAGAATACATTATTGTTGGTTCTTGTACTTCCCAGGTTTTATGGATTCAGAATCAGATCTTAGACTATGGACTTAACTTCATGAACACTCTCATTCACATAGATAACACTGCTGCAATGTTCATAACTAAGAATCCAGTTCAACATTCCAAAACCAAACATATTGAGGTTAGACATCATTTCATAAGAGATTCTTTTGAAAAACATTTGATTCACTTAGTTAAGATTCACACTAACCTATAATCGACTGACCTATTCACAAAGGCTTTTGATGTCACAAGGTTCAATTATCTTGTTCAAGCCACCCGCCTTATGAATCTTGATTGAGTGTTTGTTCAAAATTATTTTTGAACATATTTTTTTGCATTTTTGTTCTTTTTCTATTTCAAAATTCAAAAAGAGGGGGAGAAAAATGGGACAAATTAAAAATATTTTACTTCTGGTGTTCTTTTTCCTTTAAGTCTAGTGTTGTTTTCACTTTAAGTCGGGTTAAGAAAAGGTCTGATGTTGTTTTTGTTTTAAGTCGGGTTAAGGAAGTTTTAGGTCCGGTGTTATGTTTTTGTACAGATAAAATCCGAAAATATGTGTTTTTTAGTATGTATAGATAAAACTCAAAAGATTTCTTTCTATTCAATTTTAAGTTTTTGAGTTTGTTATTCTTATTGTTTTCCTATATACATTTTTTTTTAAGAAAATCAAATACAAAATATGAAAAACCAATCAAAAACAGTAAAAATTGAAAATGTTTCACAAAAACAAAATTTCTTAGAAATGAGACATAAACATAAATTCCAGCATAATTTAACATAGTTCAATATTTATATAATTTCTTGAAACCAAATGTTTTCATAAATGCATATATACTTGTATTTTGAAAGCTCTAGCAATCTGTGCTTTATAAATTGCTTAAATTCCTTAAATTGGATAATTGTCAAATGAGAGATCAGTTTTGTCAAGTAGAAAAGAAAAGAAAAAGTATATTTTCACTAAATTATGGCATTTAAATTTATTTATCATAAAAACACTTAAATTTTTGATGTGTTCTTTATAATTTATTGACTTTGATACCCTTAATGCCAACTTGATAAACGGCAAAGACAGTTGAATAAGTCCAAATTCTTTAAAACAACTAGTCCGTTTTCCTCTTAGAACCTTGATGTTTACTTGATAAACGGGACTGGGGAATGAGTTGAACAACAGTACTAAGTCAAATTTTGAACCTAAAAACATTCTTTCAATCAAAAATATCTTGAGAAAAAAGCAGTTTATATGATTGTAGAATCATATTCTGGGGACTCTCAATAAAGAATTGAAGATTGTTAATGTGTTCACATAAATTCTTTTGTTAAATCATGACACTAACTACTGTGTTTTCATGACAATAAGGTATACATGCCATATTTAAGTAAAATATGTTGTATTTTATTTATTTCTACGTGTCAAGATTTGAATAAGTTTGACATTCTATCATGTCCTTTTTAAATTATTAAAATCTACACTTTATGAACTTTTGACACAGGTTGAATTCTAATAAAAATACAAGTTTCTGCATTTTATAAAACATTTCATTTATTTAGAAAATTTGCTCATATGAACTAATTTATGAAATCCTAGAATATTAGTTTTTGATCTCTGAAATTGAAATTTTGCTTTTAAAAAATTTCAAAGTTAACTGATGGATTGGATTTTTTTAATTTTATCCAAAAAAGGTTTGAATGGGTTAACCTTGGAATTGTTAATTTAATTAAGGTGTTATAAATTTAGGTCGGGTATTGTTTTATTTTAAGTCTGGTAATTGAGTTGACTGTGTTGACAAAACTTTTAAGTCGGATTCTTTTGTTTTTAATTCGGGTTCTGTATTGTTTTAATTTTAATTCGGGGTCTTTATTTTAGGTCGGATTTTATTTCCTTTTGGTGGAAAAATATTATATTTTAATTTAATCCTGATATTTATTTAATACTTTTAAATTCAAATAATCATTTTTAATTCTTGCAAATTGCTTTTCTTATCCAAATTAAAATTGCTAATCTCAATATTGTTTCTTACCCTTTCCGATCACTTAGGTTTACCCATAGATTTTTTTCGCCAGATTTTTAGAGGTTTTAGAGTTAATTTTTCTTCATTTAGATTGTTTGATTGTTTTTTTCCCCTGTTTTCCAATATTTTTAAGGTGTGTTTCATTTTTACATTGTTATACTGATTTCATATTGAATATATAGTTGTGTTTTTGTTCTAATTATTTTTGAATGATTTCAGATGGCATTTACCTTTAAACCAAAGCATAACGTAGCTGCTTTTCTCGATATGAGTCATTCTAATGTTGAGGATGAATGGAGAAACATTTTGGGCTTCTTGATTAACTCCTACCTAAGATTGTTATCTCACAAAGTCCTGCTTTGCATAGAGATATGTTGATGGAGTTTTGGGAAAATGCAGATTTCGGTCTAGTTGATGGAGTTAAAACAATTACTTCTACAATGAAAATGGAGAATGTTGTCGTTATTGAAGATATTATAAGAAGGGTCTTATAGTTTGATGATTTTGATGGTATAGAAAGACTGGAGTTAGATGAGATTAAGACAGAATGTAGAAGAGCTGGGTATGAAGGTGACTTCCCAGAAAATATGGTGAAGAAGACCAGATTCTCTTACAATTGGAGGTATCTAGTACATGTGCTAGTTTGCTGCATATCTGGGAGGTCTAGGGGATTTGATGAGATGAAACAGTTGTTAACTACTGCTTTTGTGTGCATGATTACAAAAAGAAGGTTTAATTTCCCAAAATTTCTCAAAAGTTCCTGCTATACCCAAGGTTTCTACAAATAATATTGCAATCTGAAGTGCAAGGGTTAGTGCTTGAAGGGCCACAACTGAAAGAAGAAAACATGAACTGGAAGATAATGAACAACATGAAGAAATCTTTTCCATAGGAATGGGTGGTGTTTTATGGGCACTTTACACCATTCTTTCCTCACATGAATGAACAAGCTCAGGTAGCTATTCAAATGTTTGAAGAGTTACAGAATCAACAACAAGACCAACAACAAGACCAACAACAAGACCAACAACAAGATCAACAACCTGAACAACAAAAAGAAGAAGAACAACCCATAAACCAACCATTGTCACCCATCATTAATATTCCATCCCTACCACCTCATTCACCATGCTCAAAGCAGTGAAGATAGTAACTGATATTACACCATGGAAGAGAGTCAATCTTTACCAAATCTTGTTGAAACACATATAATTACACATGTTGTGCGAACCCTAACCACCTATGTTGTGCAAGTTGTGAAAGAGGTTGCTTCTACAAGTAGTCCTCTCCAAGTATACAAGTCAAAGAAAAAAGGGTAGCGGGGATTGGATTTTTAACTTTGTTGTCACTTGAGCAGAAGAATGAGTCAATAGAGCAACTAGTTAAGAAGCATAGGTCTTTGATCAATCAATTTAGATGGAAGAATGTTTTTCAAGAAGTGATTAGAGACTAAATGAGATTCAATATCATGTTGAAGTCTCTCCCTTTGGATGAGGCATCCAAAATAATAAAACTGAGAAAGATGTTATCATGACTGAAGTTGAGACTGAAGATGAGAATGTAGAGATGGAAAATATGGAAACCATAACAGTTCTGCTTGAAGATGTACAGATGGATGATGAGATGTCTAAGGGTGAGAGTTTGAGCAGTAAATCAATAGAGGAGGAGACATAAATTGATTTATCTATTTTTGGTAGAATTGTAAAGGATTTGGAGAAAGATGGTAGTTCAAAAGGTAAAGAAAATATGGTAGAGTTTAATCATGATACTAATATGTTTGGTTCTGGTGATGAACAACTTACATCGGGTGATTTAGAATTTAGAGTCTGGTGATGAGCATGTTAAATCGGGTGAAAAAACACTTAAATCGGGTAGTGAAATGTTTAAGTATGGTGATGAAAAGAATAAATCAGGTGATGAAGACTTAAATTCTAGTGATGATGAAGACAGTGAAAGTATAAAGTCTAGGGAGAAAGTGAGGAAGTGTAAGGTTGTAGACCAGTTTGGTGAGGTGTTAAATAAAGAAACGTTTGAAAAGTATTTTGAAGGTCTGTATGAGGGAATATTTGATGAAAATGAAACTGAATTTTTCACTGTGTTTATAAAAGAAAGAAATCCAAAACCATCTCATGCATATGGTGAAAGTGATGTATGGAATGAGGAAATGGTAGGAGAAGAAAAGGTAATTAACATTGACAGTGATAATGAGAATTTAGAAGAAACTGAAGGTAAGAAGGATCTTGAAGTGACTATTAAAGAAGAGGATATACAAGTTGGCAAACCTGAAGTGATGACAGGAGAAGGGAGTAGTAAAAAAAAGCCATTACTGGAGGGAGATTGAAATCCAAGGCTGTGAAATCTACTAGCTTGATCCCTGTCAAGGTGGTAGAACTGAAGAAGAAGATGATTGGATACAAGAAACAGTTTTCAGGGGCAAATTACAAGCTACATTTGAAGAACTATTTGGTAGTGGCTGGTGGTTTATCTACCAGGTCTGTTGGATAAATGAAGATTGAGACACTAGAAAGGAACTAGCTGGATATCCTAACAAAAATCATGATTAGAGATATGAAATTAAGGAAAGAAAATAGAATGGAGGAAGAGTTGAACAAGAGGTTAAAAGAAAGAATGGCAAATGAAGATATTGGTGGATCTTCTACAGCAGAAATTGAAAGTAATGTTGAAAAACAAGCTTGAGCTACATTGAATGTGGAAAGTCAAGCAAAAGAAAAATCATTGGTGACTCCTGTATCTACTGTGCAGAATGTTGAAGGATCTTCTACACAAACTGTTGATCTAATTCAGACTATAACTTTAAAGTCTTTAGTTGAAAAGCAAAGTCAAGAAGTTCAGTTAAAGATGAAGGTGAAGCAAGAAGATAATCCGTTTGAAGAGTACATGGAGAATGAGCCATGGTTTACGAAGGCTCAAACAAGACTGTGATGATTTTGAAGATGGGAAGGGAGATGAAATTTAGCAAGGCAAGGATTTTGGAAGCATCATCCAAGGGGGAGATTTTTGGAGCAAACAAGAATGATGGTGAAGCTTCCAAAATGTCGAAGTCATAGTTTAGGTTAGAGTAGTTTCAATTCGGGTGAACTGTGTTCATCACCCGAATTGATTAATAAAGTGTAAACTTAGGAAGGATTAAGTTCGGGTGAACTAATTCTTCTCCGAATTAAGTTCAAGTTTACCCGAAATGATCTAAGTAAGTTGTAAGTTTATGTTTCACCCGAAATGTTTTTTAGTTAACATAAGGGTGGCATTTATGTAATAGTTAGCTACAGTAGGACTATAAATAGTGGCTGGGAACATGCATAATGTACGTTTTGAACATAATACACTTTTGCAACTGAATTTCCCGCCATCTAAGGCATTCAATAAACTTATTCATTCTACTTTGATTTCGTTCTCTAAATCGTTCATTAGTTTTGTTCAATTACTACTAATTCCCCTATTAGTAATTGTGATTCATACACTGATTGCAAGCTGAGAGGATTTCTAGACCTGACAAGTGGTATCAGAGCTGAGTATCAATTCAATTTGATTCAGCTTTAGCTACAGTTGGAGTGTTTGGATTAGCTTGAAGATTTAGAAGATCTAAGATCAACGTTTTTGTCTGAGTTTCTGGAGTTTTTCATTTTGGAGGTAACTTTAGTTTTTGAAAATTTGTTATTCCAACAAACTTTCCTGCAGTCAATTACGATAATGGAACAGGTTCTGGTGGTAGGCCTCCTAAGTTTTTGCCTGGTCAGGATTTCATGATGTGGATGTTGAGATTTAAGGCTTTTGTATACTACAGTGATAGACAAATTTGGACCTCGATTGTCAATGGACCTCACAGGCCAATGATACATGAGACAAGAGGTACAGGAATGATTGATCTGGATGCTGAGAGATATACAGAGGCTGATAATAAGCCCATTGACAGAGACTTCAGGGCATTAGGAACAGTCATTTTGGCTTTACCAACAAAAATATACAACAATTTTAAGGACTGTGTATCAGCAAAGGAACTTATGGATGCCATGGAACTAAGGTATGAGGGAAGCATTGAGCTTAAGGGGAGTAAGAGAGACATGCTGGAAAAGTTGTATGAGGCATTTGAACACATCAGGGTTGAAAGTCAGTCTGATCAGATTAGCAGGTATACACTTTTGGTGAGTGATTTGAAGAGTGCTGGGGTAGTGATGAAGGATAGTAACATCGTTAAGAAGCTATTTGGGTCTCTTCCACTGAAATGGGCAGTTCAAGTAATGATAATCAAGAGGACAACCAATCTAAATGCAATGACACTTGTTGAGCTTATTGGAATTCTGCAATCCTATGAGGTGGATATGCAACTGGATAAGAAGAAGCAGTCACAGAATTCATTTGGATGTGAATTGAAAGTTTCAGCTCCAATGAATCCACCACACTACTCTAGTCTAGCACAGTCTTAGCCTCAATCTTATGCTAGCTATCACTCTTGAATCTACCATTCTGCAAACTGTTGTCCACCAAATCAAATGTCAACTGGTTTCAATTCAAATGCTTACAATTGTTATCCTGGTCAAACAAATGAAGCCAACATTCATCAAAAACCATCTGAAAATTCGGGGACTTCTGCTATGGGTGATAGAGAGACTCTTTTCAAGGCTTTTGTAGCTAGCTATGAAGCTTTTGTTGCTGGCAGTCTCAATCAAGCAGAATTGGCAAGAGAAAATCTTGGACAACTTCTCCCTGATGACTTAGAAGAGATAGATCTTAAATGGCAGATGGCTATGGTTAGTGTTAGGGCCAACGAATTCTTCAAGAGAACTGGGAGGAATAACTTCAGGAAAGAAACTGGTGAGAAGATGGGCTTTCATAAGTCAGAGGTTAAATGCTATAACTGTGAGGACTATGGGCACTTTGCTAGAGAATGCAGGGCTCCAAGAAGGAACAACAACAACAATGGCTATCAAAGGAACCATCAACAAGCTGACACTGGACCTGAGATAAAGAATGGGAAGGAAGAGGCAAGTACAAGTGGGAAAGCCTTAATCACCTTTGGTGAATGGGATGAAGTTTCTGAGGAAGATTATAAGAACAAGTCTGTATCTGCTTTAATGAGTAAAATTTCCTCTATCAACTCAGATGAGGTACTTTAAAATACTTGCACTTGCTTAAACATTGTTAAATATATAAGGGAACACAACCTCAGTTTAATTAAAGAGATTGATTTAATAAAGTTTCATCAAAGAGAGTTTTTAAACAAATAAAAGGTTTATAAAGAAAAAATTGACTCTTTGATGAATGATGTTGATGCATATAAAGGAAAACTGGGAAGGTTGGAAACTCAGCATGAAAACTTGCTTAAAAGATTTCAAAAATTGTCAAATGAATTTAAAGAGTGAAAAATTCATGTTAAGAAATTCCACCTATCATCAAAGACTTTGAATGGAATCATTGAGCATCAAATGGTGCACAAGGCAAAGGCAGGTATTGGATTCAATGCAGTACCTCCTCCTTTCAGTGACAACTACTCAGTTAAGCCTGAATTTAGATCATTCAAGAGTGGTTTGCTTGTAGAAAACTGTTTTGATGACTCATCTGCTTTAAATGCTAACATAGAACCGCCTGAAACTTGTTCATCCGTGCATAATGTGAATAATCTGCCTGCAAATTTTAGTCAAAATACAGTTTTTAATTGTGTAGCAGATAGAAAATTACACATTCCAGGAGTAAAGGATGATGGTTGAGAAGAAAGTGTTGATGATTGTAATAAGTTGGAAATAATTGAAATATAAGAGGAGTTTGTTGAACCTATTCATAATTTTAAACATGAGAGATGTTTTTTTATTTCATGAGTTTGATATGTCAAAAGATTCTGTTGATGATCTTGTTTTGGATGATTGTGTGTTGAATACAGTTGATACTGATTGTATGAATTCTTGTGTAAATAATTGTGTGAATGCTTGTGTAAATGATTGTATGCCTGCTTGTGTGCCTGAATCTGTGGTTAAATGTGAGGAAATTAAATAAGAAAAGGTTAAAATTAATAAATCAAAGAGAAAACAAAATTGTTTGACATGCAAAAAGAAACATAAAGTGGAAGAATGTTGGTTAAATTCTTTAATAAAAATGTTTCTGCATGTGTGTTACCTGTTGAGAAGTTGAAATTTGGAAGTAATGATTTTAAAAAATGCATATCTAAGAAATATCCAGAATCAAAATATGTGAATGCTTTGAAATTTGGTAGAATTAATCATGCATTGTGAAATGGTTTAAAGTTACCCAAGTTAAAATACTCTATATCCGAATTAAAAAGGTTAAAATCTGGTGATGATATGTTTATTTCGGGTAAAATGAAAATAAAATCGGATAAACATATTTTCAAAAACAATTCGGGTGGAAAAATTTTAAGTTCGGATAAACAAATGGTTAATTCGGATAAAAATTTTAGTACACAATTTAATTCGGATAAGGATAAACTTAATTCGGTAATGGAAAATTAAATTCGGATTATTCAACTTGTGTTCCTAAGAGAAAAGTGCATTCCAAATTTACAAAAATTTGGGTTCCAAAATCTCACTGATTCTGATCTGTGCAGGGGCAGTCCACTAGTAGTTCAGAAGATAATACATTGGTAGTTGACAGTAGTTGCTCAAGACACATGACAGGGAACATAAGATTGCTCCAAGACTTCATTCTTTTCATGGGAGGAAATGTATCATTTGGTGGAGACATGGGAGGTTTAATCACAGGTCAAGGAAGGGTGACAAATGGACCTTTGACTCTGAAACAGGTCAACTTTGTAAAAGATTTAAACTATAACCTGCTTTCAGTGTCTCACGTATATGATAATGATTATACCACTGCATTCACAAAAGATTTTTTTATATTATTAAAAAGGAATATGTCATCCCATATGACATGATTGTTTTGAAAACACCAAGATGTGAAGACATGTATATTTTAGATACGAACACTGTTCAATCAACTGAATCTTCAAACTGTTTCATATCTAAAACTACCGAAAAAGAGTCTGATTTATTTCATAGAAGGCTTTCTAATGTCAACCTTAAAAGCATGAATAAACTGGTCACGGATAATCTAGTTTCTGGATTACCTAAAAATTGTTTTCAATTTCTTGACCATTGTATTTCATGACTTAAAGGAAAACAGCATAAATCAAGTTTTAAACAAAAGACTCAAAATTCAGTAGATAATGTTCTTCACCTTCTACACATGGATCTATTTGGTCCAGTAAGTATGAAGAGTCTTGGCATGAAATCTTATTGTTTAGTTATCACTGATGATTATTCAAGATTTTCATGGGTCTATTTTATGAGTCATACAAGTGAAACATCTGAACTCATTAAAGATTTTGTTATTCAAATTGAAAACTTTTGTGATAATAGATTATTAGTGTGATAATGGCACAAAATTTAAGAATGTCACCATGAATGATATTTATGCACTTAAGGGCATTACTAGACAATATAGCTCCCCTAGAAATCCTCAGCAGAATGGTGTTGCTGAGAGGAAAAATAGGACTTTAATTCAGGGAGCTAGGGCCATGCCAGGTGCATCTTCATTTCCTGTCACATTCTGGGCTGAAGCAATTAATACCATATGTTATGTAAATAACAGGATTCATATAGTTAAGAGCTTAGGAAAGACTTCTTATGAGTTATTTTCTGGGAGAAAGCCTTTTATAGGATTCTTCAAAGCTTTTGGCTATTAATGCTCTATTTTAAACACCAAAGACCACTTAGGAAAATTTGATCCTAAAACTGATGATGGTTACTTCCTTGGATATTCTAGTGTCTCTAAAGCTCATAGGATTTACAATAGAAGAACTAGAACCATAGAAGAGTCCATCAATGTGATATTCAATGAATACACTCAGAATGTTAGGAATTCAGGTGCTGAATGGTTGTTTGATTTAGATACTTTTGTGAATTCTTTTCATGGTGTTTATCCAGTTGTTTCAGATGAAATGCAGGTATCAACAAAGAATGGGGCAAATGCTGAAGACATTGATGATATTGAACTAGGAATGTCACACCTAGCTAAAGCGGAAACACAGGATGTGAAGAGCATCGATATCATAACACGAGTCATAAAAAATTTAAACGGTTTCAAGTCATTTAAAATAAGTATTAAAACGTTTACATATTCAAGATAACCAAATATTTAACGTTTCATTACAAAAACAATACCTAAGAAAAGATTTCAAATAACATTCCCAAAATAGACAATAAGGTCTTTTCCCGATTCATGATACACGTGACTTGCCTGAACCGTCCAACAGCTATGCACTTCGAGTACTTACACTTGGTTTCCTGAAAACATGAGAAAAAGTGTCAACTACAAAAAGTAGTGAGTGAGATACAGTTTTCTAGTCCTCGACTAAAAATGATTTACGACAAAGTATAGCAATACTTTAAAAGATGGTTGCGGCATCCTATCTCTCTCTCTCTCTCTCTCTCTCTATATATATATATATATATATATATATATATATATATATATATATATATATATATATATATATATATATATACGCAAAGACATGCGTAAAAGAAAAACTATTGATTGGAATATTGTATATCGACCTCTTGGCATAATATAACCATAAGTGTTCACACTAAACCGATTACCCGACCGTGAGGCCCCTTACCCCGCACTATCTACGAGGAGTATTCAGAATTAGTAATATGTACTTAAAATTCCTTCTAAGTAAGGAACGGTCCTTTCCTAAGTATCGATACCCATATACTAAACGGCTTAACAAGCTAATAGTGGGTTGCGAAAACTGAGCACTAATTTAATTTTAAACTGATAGTAGGCACTTACGAGTAGTTATATTCTCATCAAGAGTCATGGAGGTGCCGAGTGTGGCGATTACATGGCATACAATCAATCATAAGTTTATACGAGTGCCGAGTGTGGCAAATAAAAATGTATACGCATATAAGTAAGTAAAATTTTTATTCTCATGTTTCCCCCAAAAGAGTTGTACAAAAATAGTAATTAAAAGTGGGGATGTAACTCACGGATTGCAAAGAGTAGAACGTGTACGGAAGGGAATCGAGCGCGTCGGAATCAAATAAAGCCTAGAACATACCAAGTTTCGAGTAAGTGATATAATTTATTAAATTATATAATCGTTAGTCAACGAAAAATACTTAAATTTTAAAGATTATGTTAAGGTCTAACGATAATCGGGCAGCGCTTCCGCGCTATACTTTTTAAATCCAAATTTTCAACACTTTTCCGCTTACAATTTTTATAACAACATTCACTTATATTTATAAACACCATATGATGTATTTAAATTAAATTAGTCTCCTTAAACACAAGTATTTTTTCATTACAGTTTCGGTTATTCAGTTTCTGGTTAAATAAGCTTAAGGTGACGATTAACTTTTTTAAACGATTTTTGGAAGCTGTCAGCAGCTAGGTGCGCAACCCTGGTGAAGGAGGGCGGCGCCTTCTTGACAGTTTCTTCCAAAAATCGTTTCCGTGGTAAAAATGATCGTTTTAATGGTATATTTTTAACATGCAACTGGTATAAACTTCAAAATACATCTTTTTAACAGTTTATGTAAGCCTTTTAACTTCAAAAATGAGGATCTATGTAGTAATTTATAAAAACCCGTTTTTGTATATAAATCGTTATGGAACTTCATAAAAACATGTTTTTAGGTTATTGATCTAACATGCAATGAGTTTTATGAGTAATAACAGTAAATAGAAGAGTTTTTACCGGAGAGAAACGCTTTGATGGTGATTTGTTGGAGATTTAAGCTTCCAAAATGGAGAAAAATGTTTATGCAATCCAAGTAAGTGAAACCCCTTGCTACCCTTGCTTACTAGAACGATTTTTATGGAGTATTTATGGTGATTTTCACTGCCAAAGTGACTGGAAATGATGGAGCCTTAGAGAGAGTGTTTGATGTGTGTGTTTTGAGTGTGTGTTTGTGTTTGTAAGTTGTGAGAGAGAAATGAGAGATTTGGGGGTAAGTGAATGCATTCTCTGGACCATAGAGAGGTCCAAACGAGTTAGGACAGGTGTGGCTTTGGGAATACATGCAGAAATGAGTCACCAAAGTTAAAAAAAAATGTGATCTGCTAAGGAGGGCGCCGCCCTAAATAGTGAGGGCTGCGCACCGCACAGTTTTTCAGCATTTTTCGTTTTTCGTTTTCGTTATCGTTAAGCATTTTCGTTAGTTGAAAGTTTACGATTTGGTATGAAATGAACTTAGGAAAGTTCACTATGTGTTTTCTTGGTATTAGAATTCATTTATTTATTCCGATTTCGATTCCGACACAAACACGTTTACGGTAAAAGTACAGTTAAGAACAATCACAGATATCTCGAAGATATAGAATACGGAATTCACCTGAAATTTAGACGGATTTCACAAGGAAGACTAGCAAATGCAAGTGCAAGCCCTTCTACATTGGATCAAGATCACACCAGTTCATCAGAGGATACAACAATTGTAAGTGAAGATCTTGTAGAGAGTCAAACTGATGCAGACATTCTTCAAGAAGAAGACATTCCAGTAAACTCTGAAGATCAAGATAATGTTGTACAAGCTCAAGAAATACAAGCTGATGTGAATCATGATGATTCGGGTGCACTACATTCTACTGAAGATATTTCTGATGCACAAGCTGTTAATGAGATTAATTCTGGTGATCCACAAGATAATTCGGGTGTTCAAGACCTAGTTGAAAAAAATTCGGGTGGATCACAAGAAAATTCTGGTGCACAAATGGAGAATCAAGAAAATTCGGGTGATATTCAAAACAATTCGGGTGCAGAAGCGGACCAAGAACACAATTCGGATGAAGCACAATTCAATTCTGGTGAAGACGTTGAATCTTAGTCTGCTGAACCAAGCAATCCACAAAGCCATGAACAACCAAGTGAAGCAACTTCTAAATCCTTATTCTTTGATGATATTGTCCCTAATCAAACAAATATTTCTACTAATATTACTGAGGAAATAAATTTGTTTTTAAAAGTTCACAAGACTCATCCTCTAAATAATATTATAGGAATTTTGCATGATGGGGTCAAAACTAGAAGTAGTATTGGCTTGGCTAATTTGTGTTTATTTTCTTGCTTTCTGTCCCAACTAGATCCTAAGACTGTTGATATTGCATTAACCATTAATAGTTGGGTAGAGGCTATGCAAGAGGAGCTTTTACAGTTTAAGGTTCAGGAGGTAGGTACTTTGGTAGAAAGACTAGTAGGTGTGAATGTGCTTGGGGTCAAATGGATATTTAAGGTTAAGAGAGATGATAGGGGGATTATAGTGAGGAATAAGGCAAGACTTGTTGTAAAAGGATATATTCGGGAAGAGGGTATTGATTATGATGATGTCTTTGCTCCAGTTTTTAGGATAGAGGCAACTGGAATATTCTTAGCTTATGTTGCCTTTAAGAACTTTAAGGTCTATCATATGGATGTTAAATCAGCCTTTCTATATGGAGTTCTTGAAGAGACAGTTTATGTTAGTCAACCTCCTAGTTTTCTGGATCCTCAATTTCCTGATTATGTAGTCAAACTGGACAAGGCTTTGTATGGATTACATCAGGCTCCTAGAGCATGGTATGAAACATTGTCCAAGTATTTAATTGATAATGTTTATTTCAGAGGGAAAATAGATAAGACTCTTTTTATTAAAATAGTTGGCCAGGAATCCATATTTGTTCAGATCTATGTAGATGACATCATTTTTGGTTCAACTTGTGATGATTTATGTACGGAATTTTAGTCAGTTATGAAGTCTAAATTCCCGATGAGCTCTATGGGTGAGATGTCTTTCTTCTTAGGTTTTTAAGTTAAGCATTTACAGAATGGCATATTTATCAATCGGTCAAAGTATGTTAAGGATATTCTAGTTAAATTTGGCTATACTGATTGTATATCTGCTTCCGCTCCAGTTGACACTAGGACCAAATTGCATCCAGATTTAGATGGTGAAAGTGTTGACCAACATTTATATAGGTCTATGATAGGTTCATTGATGTATCTTACCTCTAGTAGACCTGATATTATGTTTGGAGTGTGTTTGTGTGTTAGGTTTCAGGCTGCTCCTAAGGTTTCTCATTTAGTTGCTGGTAAGAGGATTTTTTGATATCTTAAGGGACAACCTTCTTTAGGCCTTTGGTATCCTAAGAATTCCACCTTTGAATTTTATGCCTATACTGATAGTGATTATGGAGGTTGCAACTTAAATAGGAAATCTACCACAAGAGGTTTCCAGTTCTTAGGAAATAGGCTAGTATCTTGGCAATGCAAGAAACAGACCTCTGTTTCCCAGTCTTCTGTTGAAGCTGAATATATTGCTGCTGGTTCTTGTACATCTCAAGTTTTATGCATTTAGAATCAGATGCTAGACTATGGCCTTAATTTTATGAACACACCTATCCACATAGACAACACTGTTGCCATGTTTATAACCAAGAATCATGTGCAACATTCCAAAACTAAGCATATTGAGATTAGACACCACTTCATAAGAGAATGTTTTGAAAAACATTTGATTCATTTAGTCAAGATTCATACAGACCTCCAACTAGCAGACCTCTTCACAAAGGCATTTGATGTAACAAGATTCAATATCACACCCCGCTAAAGCGGAAACACGAGGTGCGAAGAGCAAGAATATCATTTCACAAGTCATAATAAAATTCAACGGTTTCAAGTCATTAAAATAGAATTTAAAAGTTTACAAGTTCAAAAGAAACATAACCAAGAGTACTTAAGTTCACGACAAACAACTACTTAATTAAACTGTTTCATAAAAATTCCCAAAATAATAGACAAAGATGTGTCCTTCTCCCGATTCATATCTCACGTAACCTGCCTGACCCGCCCACGCTATGCACTTCATAACTTACACTTGATTTCCTGAAACATGAGATAAAGTGTCAAACTACATAAAGTAGTGAGTGAGTTACAGTTTTCAAGTTCTCGACGAAAGGTTCTGACAAGTATATATAATAAAGGCTTCTTAAAAGAAATGAAGCGGAACATACGCTTAAAATATATATACTTTAAAGAAGATCATAGACAAGTAGAACAATACTTGGAAAAAGACTAGTTGCGGATCAATCGCGAAAGAGAAAATATGCGTAAATAAAAGGTAACTAATGATTAAAACATTGTATCAACCACTTGACATAATATAACGTAAGTGTTCACACTAAACCGATTGATCCTGATCGTGAACAGCCCCCACCTCGCACTATCAACGAAGTGTATGTTTGAACTTAGTAATATGTACTTAGGCTGCTATCTAAGTAAGGAGTGATCATCTCCTAAGTATCGATACCCATAAATACTAACGGCTTATAGCTAATAGTGTGTAAGTCTGAAAACGAGGCATTTATGCAATTTTGTCAAAATGATAGTAGTCACTTACGAAGCATGTTATATTCTCATCAAGGGTTGGAAGCATATAAAATCAATCATAGTTTCAAACATGTGCCGAACGGGGGCAAGCCATAAAGTCAAAGGGTGCCGAACAGGGGCAAATAAAGTCAAAGAGTGCCGAACAGGGGCAATTAAAATAGTTTTACGCATATAAGTTCAAAAGTAACGTCCAACAGTTCATAAAATGTTCAAAAGAATTTAGATCTCATGTTTCCCCCAAAAGAGTATTTAAAAGACAATAAATAAGGGGATGTAACTCATGGATTGCGAAGATAAAGTTTCGTGCGGAAAGAAGATCGGGACAAGTCGGAATCAAGGAGACCCTAAAACAATCAAGTCCCGTATAAGTATTATGATTTAATTTATGTTAAAGTTCCATTTTAACAATTTAAGGATTAAACCTTTATACTTAAGTTTTGTCCAAAAAATTTTAATATCAAAAACTTATATGTTACGACATTGTCATATTGCGTCTAATTTCCGTTTAGTCCAATTATATCCACAATGTTCGATGTTCCAAGTCAATAAGGTTTAGATACATTATTTATTCGTTACTGAAGTTTAAGTATATGTTCCGATAAAATTTGGGCAGCGCTTCCGCGCTATAAAACTTTAGTCCAATTTTTAAATCCACTTTCCCGCTCAAACAATGTACAAACGACAATATGTATAATGTATTAGATTTAGTTACAAAACTCCACCAAATCTTTTATTTTCTCAAAACATATAACTGTCATGTTATGAAAATAATATGTGAAAATATTAAGTTCTCGATCCTTAACGTTTTTAAACGCAAAAATAAGATTTTGTGAACAACGGGATTTAGAGAGCGGCTGAAGTCCTCCGGTCAGTTTAGTCATTTTTCCATTTTCGCGATTTTTAGCGTTTTTAGGTTGAATTTCGACATGCAACAGTTTATTAGTGAAATATATACATTTTAGTGACTAAAACTCAGTTTCTTTTAGATCTTTAACACAAATATGTAGATTTTACTCAAAAATCCGTTTTTTGTAAGAAAATCATTATAAAACTTCTTAAAAATGAGTTTTTATATAATGGATCGTCCATGCAATATGTTATTTTTAATATAAAAACAGTAGGAAAAGAAGTCTACCGAAAGAAATGAATGGATGACGATTTTGAGCTCCTAGGTGGTGGATTCGGCTTCAAAATCGGTAGAAAACGTCTTTTTAATGAATCCTTTTTGATACTCTTTGCTATTTGGACGATTTGTGTAAGTTTTATGGTGATTATAGGAGTTTTTCTTGTTGTTGTAATGGTGGTATTCACTGGATTTTTGAAGGATTTTTAGAGAGAAGGGAGAGTGTTTTAGAGAGAGAGAGGGTAAATTTGTGTTTTGAAAATGAAAGAGTGAAGGGAAGAGTGAGAGGGGGTTAAGACTGGCCTAGGAAGTTGTATTTTGCCAGTTTGGGGTCCAATCCCATGTTAAATGGTTGGGCCAATCGATTTTCATGCAATTATGAGTCATCAAAAAGCTAGCCAGCGACTTTCAGCCACTGGCTGGACCTCAGCCGCTGGCTAAAATGCTTCAGCCATCGGCTGGATAGCTTTTCCAGCTAAATGTCGTTTTAAGTATTTGTTTTCGTTAAGTATTTGTCTAGAGTTTTACGTCCGTTCTTGTTATGAACTTAGTCAAGTTCATAGTATAGTTTCTTGGTGTTAGGTTCATTTTTATTGATTCCGACTTTGATTCCGACACAAACACGATCACGATAAAGTACGACTAAGAATAGCACAGACATAACGAAGGTATAATATACGAAAGTCACCTGAATTTTAGACGGTTGTCACATTCTCCCCGGGTTGAAAGGAATTTCGTCCCGAAATTTAGTTCGCCTCATCGGGAAGGAGAGTCTTTGAACAGATGTGGATACTTCTGACGGATTTGGTCCTCACGCTCCTACGTTAATTCATGACCACGTCGGGAATTCCACCGAACTTTGACAATAGGAACACGACTTTTCCTGAGTTGTTTGACCTCGTGGTCCACAACCTCAAGTGGTTCTTCAACGAAGTTGAGCTTGTTGTTAATCTGGACTTCGTCGAGCGGAATGACGATGGTCTTGTCAGATAAGCACTTTTTCAAGTGCGAGACATGAAAAACGTTATGAATGTTCGAAAGAGCCTACGGAAGTTGGAGTCGATACGCCACCGGGCCGATTCGCTCTATTACCTCGAATGGACCGGTGTACCTTTCAAGTGCGAGACATGAAAAACGTTATGAATGTTCGAAAGAGCCTGCGGAAGTTGGAGTCGATACGCCACCGGGCCGATTCGCTCTATTACCTCGAATGGACCGGTGTACCTCGGGTTTAGCTTGCCGCGCTTCCCGAAGCGAATTACCCCCTTCCATGGCGATATCTTGAGAAGCACTCTATCGCCAACTTGGAACTCAAGGGGTTTCCACCGGGTACGGGATGTCTTCAGCCTTTCCCTAATGGTAGTGATCTTGTCAATGGTTTCCTGGACGATATCGAGCCTTGTAAGTTGTCGATCGCCGACTTCTAGCCAACAAAACGGTGACCGGCACTTGGGTCCATATAAGGCCTCGAATGGTGCGCACTTGATGCTAGCGTGGTAGCTGTTGTTATAGGAGAACTCGACCAAAGGAAGGTGAGCGTCCCAACTTCCTCCGAAGTCGACTACACACGCTCTCAGCATATCCTCAAGTGTTCGAATTGTCCTTTCACTCTGACCATCGGTCTGAGGGTGGTAAGCGGTGCTAAGGTCTAGTCGCGTCCCGAGCGATTTCTGAAGTGCATTCCAAAAGCGGGACGTGAATCGACTATCCCTGTCCGAGATAATGGAAAGAGGTGTTCTGTGACGACAGACGATCTCGTTGATGTATACTTTAGCGAACTTTTCCATCGAGTAGTTCTCTCGTACCGGTAGGAAGTGAGCGGATTTCGTCAGTCGATCCACAATGACCCAAATCATGTCATTACCCCTTGCCGTACGAGGTAGCTTGGTGATGAAGTCCATGGAGATCTGTTCCCACTTCCACATGGGAATCTCCGGCTGTTGAAATAGGCCTGAAGGTTTCTGATATTGTTGGGTTATAACTTAGTCAGAATAGTTTAACTCCTATAAAATACTTCTAACAACGGGTAAAGTAACTTACAGGATTAATACGGAAGCTATTAAGAAGTTACTGCGGAAGACAAGTTAATGCAGCTGTTCAACAAGTTAATACGGAAGTATTCATTACTACGGATGTCCAAGTTACTACGGTTTGACTACAAGTTAATACGGATGGACTCTTGTCATGCAAGTTTTAGTTTATTAGATAGAGTTTCAATTGTATTTAAAGTATGTTTCCTTTTCTAGATAACGATGTAGATTCCTAGTTTATCTAGGCTAGCCTCAAGGTCTATAAATAGATAGATCCTTGTATTGATAGAAACACGTTGTATTGATATTTGATTAATGCAATTAAGGCTTAACATTCGACAATATTACTGTTTGTTCTTATTCATATTCTTACGATATGTATTGTTCGACAACTTGTTAATATTAAAGTGTTCATCCGCTGCTGAACTTCTTTAATAGATCAAGATCTTAACAAAGGCAAACTATAAGTTATATTAGCTTATCTGATCCTGAAAAGTGGTATCAGAGCACAGGAGGTGCTTTAGATCCATTGATCAACAAGTTGATAATTCTCATACGCAAGAATCAAGATAAACATCATGGCTGATGTTTCAATCAACAAAGTTCCTGTTCTGAATAGCAACGAATTCGATTTATGGAAGCTACGTATCAAGCAACACATCCTACTGTCTGACTATACAGTGTGGGATGTTATCGTCAATGGTAACAAGCATGCTACCACTCAAGGAGCTGATGGACAACCCGGAGTCCTTACTCGTCAAACATTGACTGACCTGGAAAGAAGAGAAAAACAAACGGAGATCAAGGCTCTCAGTATTCTTTTAATTTCCATCCCTAACAAGTACCAATCACAATTCGAAGAATATCAAGATGCCAAATCTCTATGGGAAGCATTGGAGAAAAGATTCAGCGGAACAAAGAATACAAAGAAGAACAAGAAAGCTCTTCTTAAACAGGAATACGAAAATTTCAATGCCTTAAAAGACGAACGAATGACTCAGACGTTTGACAGATACAAAAAGCTCACAGGAGAGATGATCAGCGCATGAGTTAAGTATGACAAAGATGACATCAATCGAAAATTCATAAGAGGTCTAGGTAAGGAATGGATTATCTACACGGTATCCTATAGACAAGGAGACAAATTGGAAGAATTGGAGTTGGATGATCTATACAACGACCTACGAGTCTTTGAATCCGAGGTGGAAGCAGACAAACCTAACAGTAGCAGCCACAATATTAACAATGTTAATACTGCTCTTGTCACTACATCTGGAGGAACAAAACATGAAAGTGGCGAAGAGATATCTTTTGAAGCTTTCATCTCACAAAGCTCAAATCTCACTAGTGATGACGTGAAGCAGATACATCAAGATGACTGGGAAGAGATGGACTTAAAGTGGCAATCTACCATGTTAGCTCTTCGTGCAAGGAGATTTGTGAATCGAACCGGAAGAAGGTTCAATCCAAGGAACAATGAACGAATTGCTTTCGATAAAAGCAAGGTGAAGTGCTACGAATGTAATGAACAAGGACACTTTGCAAGGGAATGTCCAAATAAGTCAAAATCCAACAATTCACGAACCACTCAAGACAATAATCAAAGTGCACTTATGTCACATGACGTATTTGGATACGATTGGAATGACTTAGCCGAAGAAACTAGTCAAAACAGGGCATTAATTTCTGAAGAACAAGATCCTGTGTCTGCGGAAGATATTACTACTGTTCACCATGCATAACAGTAGTAATGGATGCTGAAGACACTGTTTCTACCGAGGACACAATTACTACGGAGCTAGTTTATACTAACCTTTGTACTACGGAAATTTGCAACGATGTTCTTGGATATGACTGGACCGAAGATGATCAAGGAGCAACTCAAGAAGATGCTCCAATGGCAATCGACTCATCATCAAAGGATCCTGAAACTCCATCTCTCATGGCCGAGGTAAATTCTAAACTATGTTCTTCTGAGTGTAAGGAAGTAATTGTTAAATATAAAAATCACAATCAACTAATGAGTGATTCAATTAAAATATTAGAAGAACAAAGACGGTCAGCTGCTAGAGTCATTGATAACTTAGAAAAGCAAATTCAGTCACACAAAATAAATGAACAAAGTTATCAAGAGAAAATTAGTTTAGTTGAATGGCAAAGAGAGGATTTACTAGTTAAACTTAAGATGGCTAGGGAAGAAATCAAAAGATTAGAACAAAAACATGATAAAGTTGAGTTAGATGTAGGGAAATTAGAACATGCCTCAAAATCAGTGAATGACCTAATCCAACAACAAATACATGGAAAGGTAAAAGCTGGTTTAGGATACAAAGAAGTTGCCCCTCCATTTAACCAAAGCTATATCCCTCCATCCATAGATGAACCTAGGATTCCTATCTCTCAGACACCTCCAAACGAATCATTCAATGTTGATCCAATCAACTATGATGAAGTTCTGATTGAGGACTTAGTTGAAGAGAGTAAAAAACAAGGATATTCCTTTAGAAAATCACCTAATCACAATAGAATGTATTACTCAAAAGTCTTCACAAAGTCTAGTGTCTATGCCACGTAATGATCCCATCAAGAAGGTAAAAACATCCACTGAAAGTAAGACCAAAACAGCCCCTAAGGAAAAAGAAAAGACTTGGATTCATGTAGGTAAAAGAGGAAATCAACGTAATATGAATCAAGTAAAAACACAAAAAGGGCAAACTCCTAAAAGTTCTGTTAAGGGATGTTTTATATGTGGAAAATTAAATCACTATGCAAAAGTTTGTTATCACAATCCTCAAAATCAAATGCAAGTGATTCAAAAACCACATCACGGGTTGGGATATATTAGAAAGTCTTAGCATAAAAACAAATCCATGAACAGTAGTAACAAAATAAATCATGCAAACAACCAATTTGTTACTATGAATTTAGGAAGAAAACGTGTTAACAAAAACTTATTTTCTATAAGTAGAAATAGAGTTAATACTGCTAGACAAAATTTTGTTTCTACTGCCAAACTTAATACGGTAAAAAATAATGGTGTTAATACTGCTCGTATTAATACTGCTCGTATTAATACTGTGAAAAATAACCGTGTTAATACTGCTCGTGTTGCCAAAGGTAACTTAGTTACTACGGCTCATGTTAATACTGTGAAACAAAAGCATGTCAAACCAGTATCTGTTCCTACTGTTAAACCAAAATCTGTTAACACTAAAATTGTTTCAAAAGCTAAAATAGTCAAACAAGTGTGGCAACCAAAGATCAAAGTAACTCAACCACCTGTTCCCATTGATTTTTCAAAACTAGTCCAAAGGAAGGTGAGCTACTTTGATGAAATGGGCAAACCCATCTCAACTTTGGCTTGGGTTCCCACTAGAAACTAACTTCCATTGTTGATGTGCAGGTTCAGCCAACAAAAGGAAGTGAGAGCAGTTGGCATGTAGATAGTGGCTGTTCCAGGCACATGACAGGCAACATGTCATGTCTACAGGACTTTGAAAAGTTCAATGGAGGATATGTTGCATTTGAAGGCAATCCAAAAGGAGGAAGAACTTCTGGAAAAGGAACAGTAAGCAATGGAACAATACACTTCAAGGATGTGTATTATGTGAAACAGTTGCAGTATAACCTGTTGAGTGTCTCTCAAGTCTGTGATGAGAAGCACACAACTATAGTTACTGCATCGGAATGCATAATCATGAAGCCAGGATATGTTATAGACCAGATTATGATCTTACTTAGAACACCAAGAAGAGACAATGTCTATTGTCTAGACATGTCAAAGGTCAAACCAACTTCATCTGAAGCATGCTTTCTCTCAAAAGCTACCATGGATGAATCCACTCCATGGCATAGGAGAATGTGCCATATGAACCTGAAGAATATCAATAAATTGGTCAAGTCAGGCTTGGTTAGAGGTCTCCCAAACAAACAGTTTAATCTTGATGACAACTGTTTAGCTTGTTTGAAGGGTAAACAGCACAAATCCTCTCACAAGTCAAAGGAGATCAACTCTAACACCACCCCTTTACATTTACTCCACATGGATCTGTTTGGTCCTACTAATGTAAAGAGCATTGCCAAGAAGTCCTACTGTCTTGTCATCACTGATGACTTTTCAAGATACACATGGGTGTACTTTCTGGGTACCAAGGATGAGACAAGTCAGTTACTCATCACTTTCATCACCAAGATTGAACATCAAATTAACTTAAAAGTCAAGAAAATCCAATGTGATAATGGAACAGAATTCAAGAATCAAGTGATGAACGATTTTTGTGAAAAGAAAGGAATAGAGAGGCAATTCAGTGCTCCTAGACTCCTCAACAAAATGGAGTTGCTGAAAGAAGAAATAGAACATTGATTGAAGCAGCTAGAAGCATGTTGGCAGACTCCAACTTACCAATCTTTTTCTGGGCCGAAGCAGTTAATACTGCCTGCTATGTCCAGAACAGGGTACTATTAGTCAAGTCTCAAAACAAAACTCCATATGAACTCCTCCACAAGAGAAAACCTTTGATCAGTTTCTTAAGAGCATTTGGATGTCCCTGTACAGTCTTAAATTCCAAAGACTATCTTGGTAAGTTTGAGAGCAAAGCAGATGAAGCAACTTTCGTTGGATACTCCTCACAGAGCAAGGCATATCGTGTGTACAATCACAAAACAAAGATCATAGAAGATAGCTCCAACGTGACATTCAATGAACATACTTACACCAAGAAGGGTCAAGGACCAAATTGGGTTTTCGATTTGGATGCCTTAACCAAATCGTTAAACTCTAACTTTGACTTTCAGCCTTCATCAGTTCCTACGGATCCTGTTACTACGGCACAATCCATTCCTACGGATCATGTTACTACGGATCCAGTTAATACTGCTTCGATCATTGGTACTGCCCGGTTGGATGTTATGGAGTACATCAACCTCCCTGTTTCTATGGAGGATCCTATTCAACTCTTTGATCCTATATACCCAGATGAAGCAGAGAAGTCTTCCCAACAAGAGGAAGAACATCCACATGAAGATGAGGCAGTTCCTAAGTCCACAACTATTGCTACGGACAATGCCACACGCCCTAGTGGAGTTCCACACTTAGTTGAAGAGGATGAGAATGGAGTTGACAAAATTATCACTGAAGAATTTGAACCGTACACTCAGGACATACCCTCTTCAGTTACTACTCCTCCATCTACTGCCTATTACCCAAGCAATGATATGCCCGATTTGAATGATACAAACTTAGGAGCTGAACTAAGACTTGAGAAGATCCCATCTTCTTGTGTTGCAAAGAACCACCCACCTTCTCAAATTATTGGTAATCTTGACTTCTCAATGGAGACTAGAAGTCAAAGTAAGCCCAAGAAGGATCCTGTGAAAGCTCTTCTTAATACATGTCTGTTTGCCTGCTTCCTCTCTCAAATGGAACCAAAGAAAATACAAGAGGCATTACTGGATCCACATTGGATAGAGGCATGTCAAGCTGAGCTACTACAATTCAAGATTCAAGGAGTATGGGAATTACTGGAAGTCCCATTTGGCAAGAAGGTGATAGGAACAAGATGGATCTTCAGAAACAAGAAGGATGAAAGAGGCATTGTAATAAAAAACAAAGCTAGACTGGTTGCACAAGGCTACACACAAGAAGAGGGAATTGATTATGAAGAAGTCTTTGCTCCAGTGGCTAGGATTGAAGCCATTAGACTGTTTCTAGCTTTTGCCTCATTCATGGGATTTAAAGTCTACCAGATGGATGTCAAGAGTGCATTCCTCTATGGAGTCATTGAGGAAGAAGTCTATGTCAAACAGCCCCCTGGTTTTGAGGACCCTCAACACCCTCACATGGTATATAAACTGGTCAAAGCTATCTATGGGCTTCATCAGGCACCAAGGGCTTGGTATGACACACTTTCTGATTACCTTCTACAGAATAACTTTCAAAGAGGTACAATTGACAAGACACTATTCTTCAACAAATCTCACTCAGATATTCTTCTTGTTCAAATATCTGTTGATGACATCATCTTTGGTTCTACCAAAGATGCTTTGTGCAAAGAGTTTGAAGAGTTAATGCACACAAAGTTTCAAATGAGTTCAATGGGGGAACTCACTTTCTTTTTGGGTCTACAAGTCAAGCAGAAGGAAGATGGTCTCTTTATCAGCCAGTCCAAGTATGTCAAGGACATTCTCACTAAATTTGGATTTCTGGATGCCAAGATAGCAAGCACTCCCGTAGAAACTCACAAACAACTGACTGCTGATCTTGAGGGGAAGGATGTGGATATACATAACTACAGATCAATGATAGGCTCCTTAATGTATCTCACAGCTTCAAGACCAGAAATCATGTTTGGAGTTTGTGTTTGTGCAAGATATCAAACAAGACCCAAAATGTCACTCCTAATTGCAGTCAAGAGAATCTTTCGTTGCCTAAAGGGCAAGCCTAACTTAGGTTTATGGTATCCTAAAGACTCTCCTTTTGATTTAATTGCTTATACTGACAGTGATTATGGTGGTGAAAACTTAGACAGGAAATCAACAACTGGTGTCATGGCAATGCAAGAAGCAAACAACTGTGTCTACCTCTTCCACAGAAGCTGAATACATTGCAGCTGCTAGTTGCTGTGCTCAAGTGCTATGGATACAAAATCAAATGATGGATTATGGCTATTCATTCATGAACACACCAATTTACATTGACAACCAAAGCACTATTAGCATCATCAACAATCCAGTCAAACACTCCAAGACAAAGCATACAGAGATACACTATCACTTCATAAGAGACTGTAACGAAAAGAAGTTGATTCATGTTGAGAAAATCCACACTGACAATCAGCTTGCTCACCTTCTCACAAAAGCATTTGATGTGGGAAGATTCACATTCTTGATTACCAGTATTGGAATGATCAACATGGATTGATATCATCCTCTCTCTTAGTATTTCTATTTTAAAAGTCCCTTCGAGAAGCAGTAGTAACCTTAACATAAGCAACAAGTGCCTTACTTTTTAGTATTGTACTATATTACTACTGCAACAGTAATAGTAGAAACAAATTTTAAACAAAGTTTTATTAGTGCGGCCAAATTGTCAGTATTAAGGGAAGGTTTAACTACTACTGCCCTTAATCTAATAATACGGACGGAATGGTTAATACTGCTTAGTATTGTTGTTACTACGGACCTCTGGTTAATACTCGCAGTAATTCACATTACTACGGACAGTCCAGTTAATACGGCTCGTGTACCATTACTACGGTCATTAATCAACTTACTACGGTTATTATTTGTTAATACTGCAATTCACCGTATTAAAAGGTTTCTTAAACAAAAAGTATTCCTTCATTAATGGGGATTTTACAAGTCAAAATACAACTTGAAACTAACTTTTACACGTGGCACTTGGTTATTGGACCTAATTTTTAAAATTGAGACGCGCGGTACAGCTACAATTGACACGTAGCAATCTCCAATTGCACCGTTACTTTTAATCATCACCCGCGTCAAATCCAAATCACCAAGTTGTTACATTTTCACCCTATAAATAGGGATCTTTTTAACCGTTTGAGTACTTACCTTTCTAAAAGAACCCTAATCATTTAAAAAGTTACCGTTACAATCAAAATCCCTAAATTTTCTTTCAATATTTGATAAATCCTGTGTCTAATTGCTTGTTATAATCTAAATTGTTTATACATTCTTAACAATGGCTGAATTACAGTTTCATCTGACACACAACATGGTGGCATTCTTGGTTAAACTCGATGACAATGTAGATTTTTATCCCATCATCGACTTTTTGCAACAATCCCACATCAAACTAGCGTTAACCATTAGCCCTGAAATCCATGAATTACACATAAGGGATTTCCGGACCTACGCAGAACTTAATACTGATGGGGCTGTACCTGTTATCAATGCCACAGTGGATGGTAAACCAATAACCTTTTCAGAGGCTACATTGCGCACACATCTACAACTTCGTGATGCAGCAGGTATAACACACTTTTCTAATGAAACTCTTATTGAAAACTTTGAAAGAATAGGATATGAGGGGGACTTACATATTTCAAATTTTCAAAAAGCTAAGTTGTCCCCCCAATGGAAATTCTTGTTGCATACTTTGCAACAATGTCTATCTCAAAAGAGAACGGGTTGGCATGAAGGAAGCTCTTCTTTAGCTACTGCCATGGTGTGTTTGGCTACAAACCAAGCATACAATTTTTCAAATTTAATTTTTGAGGGAATGAAATGGAACTTGGTAAATCTTAAACATAAATTTCTAATGTACCCAAGGTTCCTTCAACACATTTTCACCCGTGAATTACAAGATCTTACTAGATCTAAAAATGTTTTCTCTTCTCATGCACATACAAGAAACGTTTTTACAAACATGAGAAAAATTAACAAAGCTTTTTCTGCTAATGTGACACCATTGTTCTCAACAATGATGGTGGGCACAAGTTCTCAAGATGAGGGACAAGTGACTGCACCTCTGTCCCATCCACCATCTTCTATTGTAACAACCAGAAGCACCACTGCGTTTTCTGTTGCAAGTGCTGAGGTTATAACCCCTGAGGTTACAACTACAGTTTCTACTGCAAGTGTACCTCCAGTTTCTACTGTGAGTTCTACTCCAGTTGCTACTGCCACAGTCACCACTTTTGTGACTTCACCCACAGTTTCTACACCTCACTCACCATCCACAGTTGCTTTCACCAGAAGAACCAAGAGGGTTCCTCAGCCTCTTGTGTCTCAAACTACCCCACTCTCTCACATTTAAAAGTCTTTACCTGAATCATCTTCAGGAAAGACACAATCAGGGGAACACATTGAGCATACCCCCTTGCTCACTGAGGTGGTCCATAAGGAGGGGAGTGACCATTTGGGAAGGGCTAATACTACTGCAGCAATCACTTCTTATAGTGAAGCTCAGGACAGTATTAACATCACTAAGACCCAAACCAAGGCAACACTAACCTTTGATGATGACTGGTTCTCATCTTTGGGAAGTGGTCCCTAGTGCCAAGAAACCACAGGGGAGATACCTGTTTCTGCTAGGCAGGAAATTATCTTTACACCCTATGATCAACCACCTGTTGGTATTCAACAGGCAAGGGGTGAGGGTAGCTCTAATCAACACAATGAATTGATGGAATTGTACAAAGCTGTCATATTTAAGGTGGATAAACAAGAGGAAACTCTTGCCACATTAACAAATTTGGTGCAACAGTTGCTAGCTCAACAAGCTCTACTGTCAGCTCAACTCATGCCCAAAAGAACCACCACAAGGAGCATTGGCACATCTCCAAGGCCATCAAGCTCTTCTTCATCTGATGATACTCCTCCAGCTGACAAAAAGGGGGAGAAAGAAAAAGAGACACAAATTTTATCATCTGAAGAGAGCAAGGGAGAAGAAAGACAAAGTGATGAAACAGTTATCACTGCAACCTCTGAACAAACTGAAGACATGGAGGTTGAAATAGAGGATGTGGACATGGAGATTGATAGTACTCCTAAGGGGGAGACAGAAAAAGAAGGATAAGATATGTTGGTGGATGAAGAAGGTGAGAGAATGGTGGTGGATGAAACCACTGAGAAGGAACTAGTTGTTGAGGGGGAGCAAAGTATGGGAGAAACAGTTGAAGGGGAGCATGAAATGGAAATAGAGATTGAAGAAGTAGTAATTTCTACGGAGGAATTTGTTACTACGGACCCCCTTGTTACTACGGCTCCTCAGACAGCTACCATTACTGCGGATATCCCAGTTTTTACGGAGATGGTTTCTACTGATGCTGAGATAGTTTCTACGGACACTATTACTACTGCCAGCATTTCAGTTACTACGGAGAACCCCATTGATACACAACCAAAGTTGTTCACAACAACACCTCCAACGGTTTATCAAGCACCTCATACATTTCAAGCCATTCTTTCTGAAGCTACAACAATCACATCCACAGCATCTACAGTTTCTGCTCCTACTGTTGACGAACAAGTTGCTGCGGATGATCTAATAAAGCAAGAAATGGCAAGAACGATGGTCATGACGGATGAGTCAACCTTAGCATCATAGCTTGACAAAATTAAAGAAGAAAAGAAGAAACAAGAAAAAGAGAAAGCAGAAGCTGAAAGAAAGAAACAAATAGCTGACGCAGTTGCACGTCAAAGAGCAGCAGCAGCTACGATACCAAAATATTCTTTGGACAAACCTGTTGCTTTTTCTGAAAAACCTGTTACTGTTTCTGAGTCTGCAGGTAGGTTTGGGTACATCACTACAAAGAAGGGAAGACTTCAAAAAGTTAACCTTGATGACCCAGAACATCATGCTAAAGGCAAAGTAAAGGTTGTGGAGAAATCCAAAGAAGAAAAGAAGGAGGAAGAAAGACAACAGAGAGAGAAGGCGACTGCAGAAAGAGATGAGAAAAACAGGCTAGCAGAATTGGAGAGGGTAAGAATGGAACAAGAAAGAGCATCTGCTGAGCTACTAAAGCAACTTGAGCAGGAAGACCAGAATAAAGAACTTACTCAGGCTGAAAGAGAAAGGTTGAATATGATAGCTGAGGCGGATGCTATTCATGCTCAAAAGATGGCAGATGAGCAGATTCAAGAAGAGCTTAAACTTAAAGCTCAAGAAAAAGCAGATGCTGAGCTTGCCCAGAATATTCTTGAAAGAGATGAACTCCTGCTACAAAAGAAAGCCAAAGCCAAGCCTGAGAAGAAGAAAGTACTTAGGAAGAAGGAGTCCACAAAAGCTAAACTTGCTGAAGATAGGCATAAATTTGTCACCTATCTCAAGACAAAGGGGTACAGTGGTAGGTCTTTAGGACCAATGAAGATGGCAAGTTTGTTGGAATTAGTGGAGAAGGAAAAGAAGAAAGATGTTCAAAGAGCAGCTGCACTTGCAAAGATTCAAGAGAAAAAAAAAAGCAAGACATGGAGAAAGCTATGCAGCTTGCTCTTGAAACTGGAAGAAGAATCCTTAATGATCAAGGAAAGGAAGTACCAAACCCTATTGTTAGTACTGCTCCAGCTGTGTCAAAACCTCCTGAGAAGCTAAAGAGGAAGAAGATAGCATCTAAACGAGTTCCTCTTGCAAAGAAAAGAAGAGTAGAAACTGCTACTGCTTCAACCTCTTCTCAAGAAAGTCCATTCATTCCAAGTGTACAAGTAAAGCAAGAACCTGTTAATGTGGATGAAGAAGATGATGATCCTGAAGTCACTCAAGAAGATTGTTCAGCCTTGATCATCAATCTAGAAGGACTAAGGTTTACACCTTTAGCTGTGAAGCCTCCTATAATCATCGATTGGGAATTTATTGGTGGACAAATGAAGACAGAATATAAGGTCACAAGGCAAGACAAATCCAAAACAATTGTTCCAGCCTTCCATAGAGTTATAAGGGATTTCACAAGAGATGATTTAGAGAGAATGTACGAAATAGGAAGAGTTAAATACTCTCATCGCAGAGGTGAATGTGCAGGTACTGATCATGCTATGGACTGCTTATGTGGTTTGTTTGAACCAGGATATGAAAAGACTAGTTCAGTGTTCAAGAAGGGAGGTCCTACAAATCCAGTCGTCAAGTGGTTTGTTTATGAACGAAGTGGAGTCTACTCAATCGTGAGAAGACATAGAGCCATGGAGTTTTACTTGGTGGATAAAAGGTATCCACATGACTTGAAGACTTTGAAAGAACCTATTAAAGTCAAGCTATATGGACTTCTTGATTCAAGGGTAGCACATGAATTGGTTTGGAGTATTTTGGTACAAATCACTGAAACGAACAAAAGGAAAGGAAGCAGAATGGCAAGACAAGGAAGAAAGAAGAAATGTGTAGTTAACTTGAGAGTAGTTAAACTTGTTTTGTAATGAAATAGTTAATATTGTTGATGCATGGAAACTTGTACTTTTGATTGCTTATAAAAGTTCAAGGTTAGGGGGAGATTGTTGGGTTATAACTTAGTCAGAATAGTTTAACTCCTAAACAATACTTCTAACAACGGATAAAGTAACTTACAAGATTAATACGGAAGCTATTAAGAAGTTACTACGGAAGACAAGTTAATGCAGCTGTTCAACAAGTTAATACGGAAGTATTCATTACTACGGATGTCCAAGTTACTACGGTTTGACTACAAGTTAATACGGATGTACTCTTGTCATGCAAGTTTTAGTTTATTAGATAGAGTTTCAATTGTATTTAAAGTATGTTTCCTTTTCTAGATAACGATGTAGATGCCTAGTTTATCTAGGCTAGCCTCAAGGTCTATAAATAGATAGATCCTTGTATTGATAGAAACACGTTGTATTGATATTTGATTAATGCAATTGAGGCTTAACATTCGACAATATTATTGTTTGTTCTTATTCATATTCTTACGATATGTATTGTTCGACAACTTGTTAATATTAAAGTGTTCATCCGCTGCTGAACTTCTTTAATAGATCAAGATTTTAACAAAGGCAAACTACAAGTTATATTAGCTTATTTGATCCTGACAGATATTCCGCCTTGACCTTCGAGCAACTAAGACACTTAGCTATGTACAAGCCGATATCCTGTTTAATGCCCGGCCACCAGTAGTATTCCCGGAGATCCTTGTAAAACTTGTCGGATCCCGGATGGATAGAGTATCGGGATCGGTGGCCCTCGTCCAAAATGAGTTTGCGAAGGTTTTCGGATCTCGGAATCCACGCTCTGCCCTTGAAGTAGGGATTCCGTCTTATTTGAGTTCGAATTCCTTCTCGTGGTTGTGCAACGTTTCGTCCTTTATGTTCTCGGGTTTCAACGCTTCTCGCTGAGCTCTGGCGATTTGCGTTTGAAGGCTTGTCTGAATCTGAATTCCCAATGCTCTAACTCGAGATGGTTTTACCCTTTCCTTCCAACTCAGGGCATCCGCTACTACGTTTGCTTTACCCGGGTGGTATTTGATCTCGCAGTCGTAGTCGCTCAAAAGTTCAATCCATCTCCGTTGCCTCATGTTGAGCATTTTCTGGTCAAGAATGTGTTGAAGGCTTTTATGATCCGTGAAAACCGTGCACTTAGTGTCGTTCAAGTAATGTCTCCAAATCTTCAATGCGAACACAACGGCTCCCGGCTCTAAGTCGTGTGTCGTGTAATTCTGCTCGTGTACCTTCAATTGCCTCGAAGCGTATGCGATGACTATGTCCTTTTGCATAAGGACGCACCCAAGACCTTGGTGAGATGCATCGCAAAACACTACGAAATTATTTGTGCCCTCCGGTAGGGACAAAATTGGTGCGTGGCAAAGTTGGTGCTTGAATTTCTGGAAGGATTCGTCCTGTTCTTTTCCCCAAATAAAGTCCTTATCCTTCTGAGTGAGTTCGGTCAGGGGTTTAGCGATCTTCGAGAAATTCTCGACGAACCTTCGATAATAGCCAGCCAACCCTAGGAATTATCGGATTTCAGTAGGAGTCGTTGGGGCTTGCCATTTCTCGATCGCTTCGATCTTTCCTGGATCAACATGAATTCCCTCTTGGTCGATCACATGACCAAGGAAGCGTACTTCTCGGAGCCAAAATTCTCACTTTGAGAATTTTGCGTATAGCTTCTGATTTCTAAGGAGTTCTAAGATGAGTTTCAGATGTTTCACGTGAGTAGATGAGAATGAATAAGATCACAAATTTGTCTAGTTATGGTCTACACACCCCGTTCATTAGGTCCATGAACACTGCTTGTGCGTTGGTCAGACCAAATGGCATGACGAGAAATTCGTAATGTCCGTATCGAGTTCGGAATGCGGTTTTAGAAATGTCGGTCTCACTGACTCGAACATGATGATATCCCGAACGGAGATCGATTTTATAGAAATAAGTTGCACCCTGCAACTGGTCGAACAAATCATCGATTCTCGGGAGTGGGTATCGGTTCTTGACGGTCAGCTTGTTCAGTTCTCGGTAGTCGATGCACATACGAAAGGATCCGTCTTTCTTTTTCACGAAGAGGATTGGGGCTCCCCAGTGGGACGAGCTTGGACGAATCAGACCGTGATCTAAAAGTTCTTGCAGCTGTTTTGACAGTTCTTGCATTTCGGGTGGTGCCAGACGATACAGTGTCTTGGCGACCGGTGTGCGCCAGGAACGAGGTCTATTCAGAATTCCACTTGTCGATGCGGCGGTAGCCCAGGTAAATCCTCTGGGAAGACCTCTGGATGATTATTGACTACGGGAATGTCTTGTACTCGGTGTTCTTTGGGTTTACGTTCAACGACATGCGCTAGGAATGCATCGCAGTCCTTTTTGAGATATTTGCGCATTTTTACAATAAAAACGATACGAACTTGTTGTCCAGGTTTGTCTCCCTGTACAACGAGGGTTTCACCATTGGAAAGAGGTATTCGAATGAATTTTTCGAAACAGACGATCTCAGCCCGAACGCGGGATAACCAGTCCATTCCGACGATGACATCGAAGCTTTTTAGCTCGATAGAAATTAGATCGATGGGGAAAATTTTGTCGGATAAACACATGGGACATCCTAGGATCACATCCTTAGCCTCGAATTCTTGACCGTTAGCGTAGTCTACTATGAAGTTATCCTTAACAACTTTAGATCCTAGGTTAATGAGGGGTCTAAACTCTAAGGACACAAAGCTTCTTTCAGCTCCTGAATCGAATAGTATGGAAGCAAAATGATTGTTTATCGAGACCGTACCCGTGACTGCATTCGGGTCCTAACGAGCCTCTTTGGCTGTGAGTGCAAAGGCACGCCCTCGACCTTGCCCGCCCTGATTCTGTTGAGCACGTTGCAGCTTGGGGCAGGTGTTCCGGAGATGTTGGTCGCTCCCACACTCGAAGCACGTCGGCTTCTGACCCTGGTTGATTGTTTTGTCTGGGCAGTACCTGGTGAAGTGCCCTACCTTCTAGCACTTGTGACATGTCGGGCAGTTCCCGATGTGGTGGAAGTTGCAATTGTTACA
>CAJVGC010000590.1:56056098-56167413 GCA_910822075.1 Senecio squalidus | reverse complement strand
GTCTGGATGGGTCGGGATCTGTCCGACCATCCTGTCCGGCAAACGGCCAGGGAATGGACCTGCTTACGAGCAGTCATTCTCGTACGGGGTCCATGCTGCTGAGGGGGTGCGGAAACAGGCACTGGGGGAGCAGGTGGAAGTACGGTCCTCGGACTGGAGGTACCGATGCTGCTTGAGAAGGCCATAGAGGTCTCGTCGGTCGGATCAGTCGTCTGGTGGCGCTGGCTCTCGGAAGCTGCACGGTCTTCGGAAGCTTCTCGCGATGAAGCGGCTCGTGAGAGAGCGAGCGAGACTGTGATCGAGATGGTGATCGGGAGTGCGATGACTGAGACATGACGGATCTGCGAATATTGAGCTACGTGAGTACAGGGGAAAACTAAAGGAAAGTGTAAATGAAATGCATGCACGGGTCAGTCACGTGAGAATCGGGAATCGATAAGACCGGGAATTTTTCAACTCAAAAACCGTTAACAATAGCAATTACTTTCCGTTCTTGCATAATTCATTTTGAACTAGGCATAGTTGATCAAGTTATGCATAGTTGAAAACAATCATGCAATTGCGGAATTAATCCAAAAAAGTTTGAACTCGTAAAATGATTTTTCTTTCCGGAAAAAGCCTTGGTTATAGTTTGGTTTCGAAAACTTTTGAAAAACTTTTAAAACCCGTTTCACTATAACATGTGCTCTGATACCAAGTCTGTCACACCCCGCTAAAGCGGAAACACGAGGTGCGAAGAGCAAGAATATCATTTCACATGTCATAATAAAATTAAACGGTTTCAAGTCATTAAAATAGAATTTAAAAGTTTACAAGTTCAAAAGAAACATAACCAAGAGTATTTAAGTTCACGACAAACAAATACATAATTAAACTGTTTCATAAAAATTCCCAAAATAATAGACAAAGACGTGGTCTTCTCCCGATTCATATCTCACGTAACCTGCCTGACCCGCCCACGCACTTCATGACTTACACTTGATTTCCTGAAACATAAGATAAAGTGTCAAACTACATGATATCGCATATTTATACGTTTATTTCTATGCGATATTCGGTCAATTTTCATAGTGAACATGATGGATAGGATAGGATAGGATTTTTGCATTTAATTGTGTGGAAAAGTGTTTTTGTCCATTTTACAGGTTTACATGATCGGGAAGTGGAATTGGTGGAAGAAATAAATTTAAACGACGAAAAATGGTGATTTCAGCACTTAGGACGTCGCACATGTTGAAGTAGGACGACGCAGTCACAAAGGACAAGGAGTGCGACGCGGTAACTGAAGACAACGCCGCAGTAATTGAAAAAAAAATGCCCGCTGCGCCGCACAAGCCTGTTTCAGCAGTTTTCAAATTCGTCTCGAAGACGAATTTCTCACGATTTTTGCTTTTAAATAGAGCCTCATTCCAGCCAGAAAAATCATCAATTAATATTCTCGAGTATTGAAGCTGAAGTAATTGTTTGGAGGCAAGATTTGGATCTAGGAAGTTCGTTTTCGTTCAACGTCGGTTACGACAAGTTTGCAAATTCTTAGTTCGTTTTTCTTTCCTTTTTCAGACTATATTCCATTATGTTTTCTATTATTATTTTGTTTGTTTTGAACTCAATAATGAGTAGCTAAACTCCTTTTACGCTTGTTTGATTTATGGATCTTATTTGAAGTTTACGTTTTCGTTATTGATTGTTAAGATATTTGTGTTTAATCGCTAATCCTTAATTGTTTAAGTTTTCACAAATTATCATAAATTTTTTTATATATAAGTTAATTAATCAACATTCTAGGTATTCGAGAGGAATCTAGATAGGTTAAATAATTTATACGAAATAATCAATCGGTCTTTAATTGGTTTAAAATTGTTAGGATTCGAGAGGACCTAGTAATAACAACTTAGGTAATTAAACTTAAATGAGTAAGTATATTTGTTAAGATTCGAGAGGACTTAATATTTAGAGGAGTTATTCGAGAGGAAACTCTATAAGGTTAAATCACTAAATACCGGCTTGTTACTTAACGTTTAATTGTTAATAATTATAACTGTATTCGAGAGGAACATTATAATTAGAGATAGTTAAAGTTAATAAAATATTCGAGAGGAGTTTTATTATATCTTAGAAGTTTAATATTCAATCAATTTCGTAAACTTAAATGGAAAATAAGTGAAGTGTCAAACAAGTGTATTTTCTCTAATATTTGATAAATCTTAATTACTTTTTCTCACTCGATTTTATAATCACTTTTTAATCACTTTTAATAAATCTTTTGTTACGAAAAACCCACAAACAGACAAGTATTATTAATTCGAAATATTAAAACCAAATTAGTCCCTGAGTTCGAACTTTTACTTGCTTTTAAGCTATATTACATACGAATAGGTCCACTGCCTATAAGTGTGTAATTACGTGAAATAGTAGGTTAAGTTTAAGACTAGATTTTACACATCACTACATAAAGTAGTGAGTGAGTTACAGTTTTCAAGTTCTCGACGAAAGGTTCCGAAAAGTATATATAATAAAGGCTTCTTAAAAGAAATGAAGCGGAACATACGCTTAAATTATATACACTTTAAAGAAGATCATAGACAAGTAGAACAATACTTGGGAAAAGACTAGTTGCGGATCAATCGCGAAAGAGAAAATATGCGTAAATAGAAGGTAACTAATGATTAAAACATTGTATCAACCACTTGGCATAATATAACGTAAGTGTTCACACTAAACCGATTAATCCTGATCGTGAACAACCCCCACCTCGCACTATCAACGAAGTGTATGTCTGAACTTAGTAATATGTACTTAGGCTGCTATCTAAGTAAGGAGCGATCCTCTCCTAAGTATCGATACCCATAAATACTAACGGCTTATAGCTAATAGTGTGTAAGTCTGAAAACGGGGCACTTATGCAATTTTGTCAAAATGATAGTAGTCACTTACGAAGCATGTTATATTCTCATCAAGGGTTGGAAGCATATAAAATCAATCATAGTTTCAAACATGTGCGGAACAGGGGCAAGCCATAAAGTCAAAGAGTGCCGAACAGGGGCAAATAAAGTCAAAGAGTGCCGAACGGGGGCAATTAAAATAGTGTTACGCATATAAGTTCAAAAGTAACGTCCAACAGTTCATAAAATGTTTAAAAGCATTTAGATTTCATATTTTGCCCCAAAAGAGTATTTAAAAGACAACAAATAAGGGGATGTAACTCACGGATCGCAAAGATAAAGTCTCGTGCGGAAAGAAGATCGGGACACGTCGGAATCAAGGAGATCCTAAAACAATCAAGTCTCGTATAAGTATTATGATTTAATTTATGTTAAAGTTCCATTTTAACATTTTAAGGATTAAACCTTTATACTTAAGTTCTGTCCAAAAAGTTTTAATATCAAAAACTTATATGTTACGACATTGTCATATTGCGTCTAATTTCCGTTTAGTCCAATTATGTCCACAATGTTCGATGTTCCAAGTCAATAAGGTTTAGATACATTATTTGTTCGTTACTGAAGTTTAAGTATATGTTCCGATAAAATTTGGGCAGCGCTTCCGAGCTATAAAAATTTAGTCCATTTTTAAATCCATTTTCCCACTCAAACAATGTACAAACGACAATATGTATAATGTATTAGATTTAGTTACAAAACTCCACCAAATCTTTTATTTTCTCAAAACATATAACCTGTCATGTTATGAAAATAATCTGTGAAAAATATTAATTTCTCGATCCTTAACGTTTTTAAACGCAAAAATAAGATTTTGTGAACAACGGGATTTTGAGAGCGGCTGAAGATATTCAGCCGCCGGCTTGAGTCCTCCGGTCAGTTTAGTCATTTTGCCATTTCCGCGATTTTTGAGCGTTTTTAGGTTGGATTTCGACATGCAACAGTTTATTAGTGAAATATATACATTTTAGTGACTAAAACTCAGTTTCTTTTAGATCTTTAACACAAATATGTAGATTTTACTCAAAAATCCTTTTTTTTTAAGAAAATCATTATAAAACTTCTTAAAAATGAGTTTTTATATAATGAATCGTCCATGCAATATGTTATTTTTAATATAAAAACAATAGGAAAAGAAGTCTACCGAAGGAAATGAATGGATGACGATTTTGAGCTCCTAGGTGGTGGATTCGGCTTCAAAATCGGTAGAAAACGTCTTTTTAATGAATCCTTTTTGATACTCTTTGCTATTTGGACGATTTGTGTAAGTTTTATGGTGATTATAGGAGTTTTTCTTGTCACACCCCGCTAAAGCGGAAACACGAGGTGCAAAGAGCTGGAATACCATTACACGGGTTATAACAAAATATAACGGTTTCAAGTCATTGATTAAATAATAAAAGAGTTTACAAATTCAAAAGACAACCAATTCATTTAGTGTTTCAACACAAATACATAATTGAGGTTCAAAATAAATTCCCAAAATAATGAACAAGTCTTTTCCCAATATGAATCTCACGCGACCATCCTGACCCGTCCGTGCCATGCACTTCATTCTTACACTTAATTCCCTGAAACATAAGATAAAGTGTCAACTACAATAAAGTAGTGAGTGAGTTACAGTTTAAGTTTCTCGACAAAAGTTTTGGTGAAGTATATATAAGTAAAGAGTTTCATAAAAGAAAGATAGCGGATACAATCGCTTAAAATATATATACTTTTAAAAGTTTCGAAGCAACGAGGCATAACAATACCCTAAAGTTTGTACAAACGCAAGTAGAACAATACTTAGTAAAATAATAATTGCGGAATCAATATGCGTGGATAAGTAACTAATTAGAATCTTGTATCAACCTCTTGGCATTATATAACATAAGTGTACACAGTAAACCGATTATCCAACCGTGAGGCCCCTTACCCCGCACTATCTACGAGGAGTATAATGATCATAGTAATATGTACTTAGACTGCCATCTAAGTAAGGAACGGTTCTTTCCTAAGTATCGATACCCATAACTACTAAACGGCTTAACAAAGCTAATAGTGTGAAGAACTAAAACCGGGCACTAATGTAATTTTGTTTCAAAACTGATAGTAGGCACTTAAGAATCGCGTTATAATCTCAACAAGGGTTGGTGTCGCATACAAGTAATCTTAATTTAGTTTAGCCAATCAACGGGGGCAAGCCAGTAAGTTTAAAATAAGCCAATAGGGGCAATAAAATGTTTACGCACATGAGTTTCACAAAGTTCCCAAAATAGATCAATAGTTTTCAATAGTTTCGTAAGTTCATACAGTTGCAAAAGTTCATAAAAGTTTCCAAAGACAAATAGATCTTATGTTTCCCCCAAAAAGTTATGTAAAAATACAATAAGTAAAGGGGTTGTAACTCACGGGTTGCGAAGATAAAGAACTCGGGAAAACGGTCGGGAACGGGAGCCGGGAATCACAGAACGCCTAATAATACCAAGATAGTTTAATTGTCATTATCTCATTATGTTATTTTATATAATATAATAGATAAATTTTTGTTAAACTTTAAGTGTCAAGGTCCAAATTGTCCAAAATAGTGCGAAACGGTTAACGTTATGTTTTAGTCCAAAAGTCCAAAGTTAACGTTAATTATTGTCATGTTACAAGTAATTTTGCACGCTGAGGTGGTTTGGATTTTTCTAACGAAATTTGGGCAGCGCTTCCGCGCCCAAATTTCATATCCAAAAATCCAAATTCACTTCCGCTCACAAAACACATATATAACAATATCATATCTAAACGAGTTCATTTTAGTCCAAATAGTCCAATACAAGTCACCCATGTTATTATTTTTACCAAACTCAGTCCCAAATATTATGTTTCGAAAAGTCAGCGGTGTACACAAGCTTAAAACGTCCAAACGAAAAAGTTTCGGAAAGACTGACAGGCCTGTGCGTCGTCTTGGACCTTAGGAACGACGCACAGTGGCCTTAATACCCCCGCTGCGTCGTCCTGGTCCTTAAGGACGGTGGCACAGGTTGGGTTTTTGGTGTTTTTCGTGCAAAACGTTTATTTTAACCATAGATTCCGACATGCAATGAGTCAATACTTAATAAAACTTCATTTTTACAGTTTCTAAAGAATTTTTAACCATAAATTTATAGATCTAAATGTTATTTCGGTTAAAAATCGTTTTTGTCCATAAAATGTTACAAATCTTTATAAAAACTTGTTTTTAAGCTTTAGATCTTACATGCAAGTTATTAAAACAGTAAATAATGATAAAAGAGTGATTTCTACCGGATGGAAATGGATGGATGGTGTTTTAGACGGATTTAGAGCTCCAAAATCGGTAGAAAAAGCTTGAAACCGAAAATAACTAGCTCCCCCTTGCTTCCATTGATTGTTCAAACGTTTTTGATGGTTAAAAAGATGGATTTGTGGCTGGAAATCTCCTGGAAGTGGTGAAGTTCTAGAGAGAGTTTGTGTGTGTTTTTGTTTTTGGTTTATGTAAAATGATAAAATGAAAAGGAAAGAAAGAGAAGTAGTAAGAAAGGTGTTTGGGAGGGTCAAGTGGCAGTAAATTATGGCCTAGGTCGAGATTGATTGGGTTTAAGAGTTGTAGAAACCGAGACAAGCAACAAAATTCAATTAACTTGAATCTGTCACGTTCAGGACGTCGCACAAGGTGGTGTGTGCGGCGTCCTGGACCATTTTTGTAAAAATTTTGTGATTTTTCGGTTTTTTGCGTTATTGTTTCGTTGGACCTTTTCGTTAACTAAAAGTTCTTAATTATGATACGTTATGAACTTAGGAAAGTTCATTAGGTGTTTCTTGGTATTAGGACTTATATAAATTGATTCCGGGTGTGATTTCGACACTGACGCGTTTCCTGTAAATGTACAGTTAAAGACAACGACTGACAATATGAGAGACATAGAGTGTAAAATGCACCTGAAATTGGACGGTTGTCACATTTCTTGCTGTTTTAATGGTGGTATTCACTGGATTTTTGAAGGATTTTTAGAGAGAAGGGAGAGTGTTTTAGAGAGAGAGAGGGTAAATTTGTGTTTTGAAAATGAAAGAGTGAAGGGAAGAGTGAGAGGGGGTTAAGACTGGCCTAGGAGTTGTATTTTGCCAGTTTGGGGTCCAATCCCGTGTTAAATGGTTGGGCCAATCGAGTTTCATGCAATTATGAGTCATCAAAAAAGCTGGCCAGCGACTTTTAGCCGTCGGCTGAGCATCTTCAGCCGTCGGCTGGGCCTCAGCCATCGGCTGGATAGCTTTTCCATCTAAATGTCGTTTTAAGTTTTCGTTTTCGTTAAGTATTTGTCTAGAGTATTAAGTCCGTTCTTGTTATGAACTTAGTCAAGTTCATAGTATAGTTTCTTGGTGTTAGGCTCCTTTTTATTGATTCCGACTTTGATTCCGACACAAACACGATCACGATAAAGTACGACTAAGAATAGCACAGACATAACGAAGGCATAATATACGAAAGTCACCTAAATTTTAGACGGTTGTCACATTCAATTTCCTTGTTCAGGCTATTAGTCTAATGAATCTAGATTTAGTGTTTCTTCAAAAGATTTTTGTATATATCTTTTTGCATTTTGTTTTCTTTTTATTTCCAAATACAAAAAAAGGGGGAGATAATGGAAAAATACAAAAATACTTTTAATTCTTATGTTGATTTTCATTTTTTTCGGGTAGTCTTTTTGTTTTATTTTCTTTAATTCGGGTCGTCTTTTCATTTAATTCAGGTAGTTTTTCCTTTATTTTTTAAAATTCTTGTATTAATTTTTTTAATTCTGGTAAATGTTTTTTGGAAAAACTCAAAAAATGTGTGATTTCAGTTTGTATAGATAAAAACCAAAAATATGTGATTTCAGTTTGTACAAATAAAACCCAAAAATATGAGAATTTTGTATGTAAAGATAAAACTCAAAAAGATTTTCATTCTATTCTATTTGAAAGGTTTTGAATAATTTTGTTAAACAAATGAAAAATCAAAAACAGCAAAAAAAAATTGAAAATGTTTCACAAAACAGAATTTCTAAGAAATAAATCATAAACATAAATTCCAGCATAATTTAACATAGTTCAGTATTTAAAGAATTTCATGAAACCAAATGTTTTCATAAATGCACATATTTCTGTATTTTGAAAACCTTAACAACCTGTGGATTATTCACAGCATCAAATTACTAAAATTAATAACTTTCAGATGGGAATTCAGTGATTGTCAAGTAGAAAAGCAAGAGAAAGTCATATTTTCAGTAAGTATGAGCATATAAATCTATTTATTATAAAACTTCAAAGTTTTGAAAGTGGCTTTTTAATAATTTATCGACCTTCAGATCCTTGATGCGGACTTGATAAAAGGCATAGACAGGTGAATAGGTCCAAATTCTTTAAGAAACTAGTCTATTGTCCTCTAAGATCCTTGGAACTTACTTGATAAACGGCAGAGACATGGGAAGGAGTTGAACAATAGGTCTAAGTCCATTTGAACATAAAAAACATGCATTTAATCAAAAATATCTTGAGAGAGAAAGCAGTTTATAAGATTGAGAAATCATATTCTAGGGACTCTCAATAAAGGTTGAAGATTAGTCATGTGTTCAGTCAAATAATTTGTGTAAAATATGTCACAAAAACTGCCATGTTTTAAGTAAATATGATATAAATGTCATATTTAAGTAAAATATTAATTTAATTTATTCCTACTTGACAAGAATTGAAAAGTTTGATTGTATATTATGTCCTTTTTAAAATATTAAAATCTGTAGTGAATGAATTTTTGACACACGATGAACTTTAATAGAAATATAGGTTTCTGCATTTTATAAAACATTTCATTTCTATAAAAAATTTGCTCTTATGAACTAATTTATCAATTCCTGGAATATAAGTTTTTGATTTAGAAAATGAAATTCTGCTTTATAAACTATTTCAAGATTAACTGATGGTTTGTATTGAATCAGTTCTGGGTTAAAAAAAATTTAATCCATATAGCTTTAAAGAGTTAATTTTGAATTAATTTATTTCGGATATTACTGTATTTCATTTCTGGTAAAAAAGTGTTGACTTTATTGTCCATTTTCTTTAAATTCGGGATTATTCTTTTTAATTCGAAGTATTTATTTTTAGTTCGGAGTCTTTAAAGTTTTATTTCGGATTTTAATATTTTTAATTCGGTTTATAAATATTATTATTGAATTTCAATTCGGAGTTAGTGTTCTTTAATACAGGTGACTTTTGGTGAGAAATTAAATATATTATTTTCCCTAATTCATTTTTAATTCTTTGAATTTTAAATAATCATTTTTAATTAATCATTTTCATCTCTTATCCGGTTTCAAATTGCTAATCTCAAGAGCAGTTTATTATTCTTTAATCCCCTAAGCGATTTCGATTAGCACCATCTCTTTGAATTCTAGAGCTTTTAAGTGTATTTTTTTTAGCGATTCCCTGTTTTTATCATCTTTTTTCTTTGATTGTTAAGTTACTGTTTGATATTCTGTTATTATTTATGTATTTATCTTCATGTTTACTGTTGTATATAAGTACTAACAATATGATGTTGTTATAGATGGCTCTAAATTATAAACCAAAGCATAATGTTGCAGCATATCTAGACATGCGCCATCCTGAAGTAGATGAGGATTGGAGGCTGATTTTTGGATTTTTGATTAATTCTAAACTAAGATTTGCAATCTCTGAAAGCCCAATCCTTTACAGTGACATATTACAAGAGTTTTGGGCAAATGCACGGTTTGGAGTGATAGAAGGAGTAAGAACATTATCTTCAACTGTTCAAATGGAGGAAGTAATTGTCCAAGATCACCAGTCATACAGCAAACTGCTTCAGTGTCTTCTCCTATTATTGGAACTTCTCAAATAGTTTCTCAAACTGTTCCTTCTCCTATTCAAGTGTATACATTAAGAACAAGGGGTACAGGAGGAAATTTGAACAAGATTCTAGAGCTTACAAAGAAAACGGAGGATTTAGAACTACTGGTTAAAAGACAAGTTTCATTGATAAATCTATTAAGATGGAAACAAGCTGTCAATGGTGTGATTATGGAGATCTTGAGATCTAAAAACAGCATGTTAAACCCTATGGATGATGCATCCAAAATAGGGGGAGATATTGATATGGATTTTGAAGGGATGAATGTGGAAAATGTGGAAAGAGAATTTGATGTGCATGTTGGGAGTGAGTCTGAAGTAAAGGGGAGTGAAAGTATGAGTATAAATGAAAGCATGAGCATTGATCTGTCAATCATTGGTAAGATAGCTAAGGATGTGGAGATGGAGGTGATAAGTAGAAATGGAAAGGAGAAAGTAGATGAAGAAGGAAGCAAAACTGGGGAGAGAGATGTTAGTTTGGATGAAAGTGAAAAGAATCAGATGAAGCTGAGAAAATTTCGGGTGAAGAAAAGAATTCGGATGAAGCTAAAAAGAGTTCGGATGAAGAAAATAAAATTTATGATGATGAAGATTTGATTTCGGGTGAAGTTGATAAAAAAAATTCGGATGATGAAATGAAACAACCTGAGAATACTGAAAGAAGGTTTAGAGTTGTGGATCAACATGGAGAGTTAGTAGATCAAGAAACATTTGAAAGGCACTTTGAGGGGATGTTTGAAAGATTATTTGATGAGATAGCTGATGATCTATTTTGTGTTTTCATCAAGGAGAGAGAGCCAAATTTCTCAAACACTGAAGATGTATGGAATGAAGAGTTGGGGGGTAAGATTGAGAAGGTAATAATTGAAATTGACAGTGATATAGAAGAGGATGTGAATGAAGAGAGAGAAGTGAAACAAGAGGAAGAAGTTATAGTTGAAAAGGATACTGAAGTTGAAAAGGCTGCTGAAGATGAAACAGTTGCTAGTGCAAGCACTGTTAAAGTTGGAGGAAGGGTGAAAAGTTTTGCAGTCAAATCATCATCTTTGGTTCCTTCCATAGTTGTTAGTTTAAAGAACAAAATGTTGGATTTCAAGAAGAAGCTCTCTGAAAGAGAATACAAGATTCACGTAAAGAGTTACCTTGTGACTGTTGGGGGAATGAATTCCAGATCTGTTGGACAAATGAAGGTGGAAACTCTTGAGAAAAACTGGTTGGATATTCAAACCAAGATGATAATAAGAGATTTGAAAGAAAAGAAAGAGAAGATGGTTCAGGAAGTACTGCTGAAAATACAAATGGAGAAGGCTACTGGGAATCCAAGTGTTGAAGATACTTCTGCAAATGAAACTGATCAATCTGTTCAAGCTGATAGAGTGACATTGAAGACTTTGGTGGAGAAACAAAGTCAAGATGTTCATTCTAAGACTAAAGTAAAGCAAGAGGAGTTTTCTCAATACATGGAGAAACAGTCCTGCTTTTTTGGATCATCTCAACAACAAGAACAAATATCAGCTCAATCTTCTCAACCAACAGTTCCTGTCCAATCTCAGCCATCTGTTCAAGAAAAAGAAAATGCACCTTCTTAAATTTCTAATCAATCATCTTCTTTACCTGAAGATTATTACTTGAATGATCCTGTTGTTAGTGCCATGATAAAAGAGATATCTCAGTGGGTGGAGGGGATTGCAGATGATGGAGGGGACCTTGATCAATATGGTTTCCCTGTTGATTCTGATTCTCATACTCAAGGAGAAGGTAGTGGTTCTGGATCTAGAATCAAGGATGTATCACAAGATGAACTTGAAGAAGGACATCCTCCCACCTATTGTAGGCTGGAGATTTGATCACTACACTGGTGCAATAGTCATCAAAAAAAAAAGGTTTAAGTGGATCAATGACCAAGTCTTACAAGAAAACAGAGCAGCTCAGAAAAATATCAGTGGAGGATGCAAAGCAGTTGTGCAAATTGAAAATAGTCAATCATGGTGATTCTGCTCATGGGTATGAATATGAGAACTTTATAAAAGAATGTGCTAGAACTGGGTTTGTGAATTTTGGAAAGAAATTCATGGCCAAAAGAAAAAGGATGACCATTCATATAGCACCATTGAAGAGGATCAAGGTGGTTGAGCAAAGGGCAAAGATTCTGAGATGGTGGGCTGATTACACAACTGGTTAATGGGTTTTGGATAGAGAGGATGGAGAGAAGCATAGGTTGTATGATATGGGTGATATCAGGGAGCTAACAAATGAAGATATCATTGCATTGTCCAAACTTTCATTAAAAAAGATGATACATGATGATACAGAAGGAATGATGGCAGTGGAATGTGTTTTTATAGAGTTGGATAAAGTGTCCAACGGAGAAAGGAAAGGAAGATAGATTGTGATGGTGAAGCTTCCAAAATGTCCAAGTCATAGTTTAGGTTAGAGTAGTTTCGATTCGGGTGAACCGTGTTCATCACCCGAATTGATTAATAAAGTGTAAATTTAGGAAGGATTAAGTCGGGTGAACTAATTCTTCTCCAAATTAAGTTCAAGTTTACCCGAACTGACCTAAGTAAGTTGTAAGTTTATGTTTCACCCGAAATGTTTTTTAATAAACATAAGGGTGGCATTTATGTAATAGGTAGCTAGTGTATGACTATAAATAGTGGCTGGGAACATGCATAATGTACGTTTTGAACATAATACACTTTTGTAACTGAATTTCCCGCCAACTAAGGATTTCAATAAACTTGTTCATTCTACTTTGATTTCGTTATCTAAATCGTTCATTAGCTTTGTTCAATTACTACAAATTCCGCTATTAGTAATTATGATTCATACACTGATTGCTAGCTGAGAGGATTTCTAGACCTGACAAGAATCAACCAAAAGCTCAAGCCACATCAGTTCTTCGTGAATATTACTATCTAGATTCGTATTGATCCAAAAGACACAACTGTACAAGAAAATGTAGGAAGTTATGGGTCAAGATTCAAGGAATTAACCCAAGAAAAATCAAGAGCTGGAAGAGAAGAGTTAATGAAAATGAAGAGAGGGATTATTCCACCAATAGAAGGATGGAGATTTGATCACTATAGAGGAGCTATAGTGATTTAAAGAAAATAGTGTTAGTGGCACAATGACTCAATCTTTTGATACAACTGAGAAGTTGATGCAAATAACTGTGGAGGATGCTAGGCATTTATGCAAGTTGAAAATGGTGAATCATGGTTCATATTCTCATGGGACTGATAATGAAAAATATATACATGAGTCTGCTAAGACATATTTTGTCAACTTTGCGAAGAACTTTAAGTCTATAAGAAAGAGAATGACAATGTACCAAGCTCCAATGAAGAAAGCCAAATTTGTACATCAAAGACCAAAGATTCTCAGGTGGTGGATGGATTATGAACATGATAAAATTGTTCTGAACAGAGAAGATGAAAGAATATTTGAAAATGCCCCGCCTGCGGCGGAAACGCAGAGTGTGGCCGATTGGCAATCATCACAACAAAGCAATATAATAGAGAAATACTAAATGCAATAATATAATAAAAGTGTTGTGACATTGACATTTAACAAGAAAGTTATCCTTGTCTCATGTACACGTCTTACACTACAACAGAAATATTCAACAGAACGTAAATGGTAACGAAGTATTTCAAATGGAAAGACTTAGGCATGCAAGCACGAAATAACTCAATGTATTAATAAATATAGTACGCCAATGCAATGCAAAATCTAGAAATCTTTTAAAGTCAAATATCAAAGCTACGTCCTATGCCTGCTCGTTACTTGAAAATAAAGCTTGAAAAGTCAACATAAAGTTGAGTGAGTTCATTGAGTAAGTTATAAAAGATAAGTAATCAAACCATTCAACAAGTTGTGTATAAATCTGTGTAACAATGCATACAATCATCACAATAATCTATAGTAGCCACGCTACTAATCGACAAGTAATATTCTGTCGATAGACATGCACCATCCATGTAGAGCCAGATACACTGACTACATCCTACGGTAGTCAACCTACCGTGGTATCAACAAGTATGTTCTATTGATACGTTGGTAACATCAGTCGGATGATTTCTCATACCCATGTAAGATCCACAACCAGTAGTTTTGAAAAGATGCATTTGTTTGTTACACGTTTTTATAAGTTCCCATAAAAAGGAAATTTCCCAAAATAGTAAGTTTCTATAAATAGAAAGTTCTATTTACAGTAAGTTTCCCATAAGTAGTAAATTTCCAAAAATAGAAAGTTTCCAATAATAGTAAGTTTCCGAAAATGGAAGGTTTCTATAAATAGAATGTCTATTTATAGTAAGTGATAAACTGTTTATACAAATCTGTTTGGTTGTGCTTTACTTTCCCCCGATTGTTTAAACCATATAAAACAGTTAAAAGTGGGGCAATGAACTCACCTCGAAATAAGCAATAAACGACACTACTCAAGTAGTGTAAATGTGTGTATAAACGGTAGGTCACAAGCTAAGTCCCGACTAGATGATGAGCTTCCCTATATGAGTGTAAGTAAGGAATTGTGAGTAATATGTTTTCACGTTTTCTAATACCGTTTAATGTACGTTTAAAGATGTCAAATTAACCAATTCGATTAACTTATATTCGTGTTATTAATCATTAGTTTTAGACATTAAGGCCGAACGACCAGCAAGTACCCCCCGACCACTAAAACTGCCATAATTGAGTTTGGAAAAGAGTTAGACAATGAATCTTATACGTACGGAAAATAGACTTAGAGGGCTACATTAAGGATTCTGGAATCATCAAAATTGAGTTCATTATGACCGAGCTAAGACTGTTACAAACAGGTTACAAAATCTATCCAAAACAGTAACTTTTGTATTGAGAGTTTAAAACGGTAACGAGACAACAAACGGACATTTAATTGAGAAAATTCTCCCTTTAACATATAATTAAAGACCTTTTATGAAGTAGTAATAAACATTTCCACAATGTATATTAATGTACTAGGTCCTTACACCAATCATGTCTTTAACCTATGAAACGTTTTAAAAATTCAGATTAGACCAATGTTTGCATTTTATCAGTTTGAACGACCAAACATTTAGGAGACAAGCCTTATATTTCCAGAAACTAGATTCCGAGATCTACAACCTAGAATAAAGATTCAAACAAAAACGTTTTTTTATAACCAAGATATGACCGGATGAAGTTGGACAAAACCGTTCAGAATTCACCGGAAGCTGTTATAACATATGTTGTAAAAATGTTTTTAAATATCAAACGATTGCGTAAATTCACCCACAAATGCAGATCATATACTTGATATATAAATAAAGACTTTATGTTTTAAAATATCAATTTTCACACTTTTAAGACATAAAACAAGTGAACACAAAATCGGATGTATAAAACTAATACACAACACAGTTTAGACCCACGTTCACTAAAAATCAGTTTCAGAGAGTTTGGAAACGAATTAGATGATGAGACCACTCGCATTTGAAACCTAACTCAAAATCCAACGTCGTAGACACTGGATTCAAGTAAAAAAGACCTTTTTACAAATGAGGTATGAGCCCGTGAAAAGTGACCAAAATTCCGGACAGATTGCTGGAAGTTTTTAGACGACTAATTTAACATGCAAAAACATTTTATAAACAAACAAAACCTTATATTTGATGATCAAACTCAAAACCCTATCACCAAACCTTACAACTCCAGATTATAACTTTTAAAAATCATGCAAATCATTATGTGAAAACTCTTATAACAATTTAAACATCAAACCCTTTTATACACTTTCCTACATAAAAACCCTAATTAACTTATATAAAGAAAAATCCCTTACAACTTTTGATCAGAGAAAATATTAATAATTAGATATAATAACGAAACAATGGATTAGAATGATTACCAACAAAACAAACTAGATGAAAACTTGAGAGGGTGTGTGTTGCGGTTTGCCACCAAACCGAAAAAGGAAGATGATGATCGAGCTTGTTCCCTTCATCCATACCTCCTCACTTACTGCTCAACGAAAGGAAGACAAGAAGATGGTCGAAGATGGTGTTTCTGCTGCGCCAATTGAAAGAACCTGAAAGGGGAGGGGGAAACAGTCGACCTATTCTAAGGTTTTGGGATTGATAATCGGTTTTTAGGTTTAGATTATTAGTCTTATTAAATTAATTTGTTAAATGGGTTAAATCATGGGTATGGGTAATAATATGGGTTTATGGGTTAAATGGATAATCCAATGAATCGGGTTATAGACACGGACTAAGCGAGACCCAAAATGAACTAGATTAAAATCAAACATTTTCTCGTAACAATTTATGACTCGAGAATTTCTATAATTACGAATAAGAAATAAAATAAACTCGAAAATACTAATTAATTATTATAATAGAAAGTTTACATTTTCCGTTATAATTAAATAATTAAGAACCATTCACCAAACGTTACATTTTTGTCTGTGTTATACGCAGAAGCTCATCTAGCGGGGTCTACTTACTTGTGCACCTAGAGTAATATACATATCCAACAATGTATAAATGAAACACACATGAAATGATAACTATCACACATCAAAATAGTATAAAGAAACTTTATAAAAAGTTTTTAATAAGAGTCGGTAATGAGCTACACGCACACTAGACTAACTTGAGACGAAAAAAGTGACGGTTGTCACGGTATCCCCCACTTAAGAAAATTTCGTCCCGTAATTCAAGTGGTATAACTTCTGACAGGTGTATCATCGAAATAGGTAAGCAAAAAAATAAGTTTTAGCTCATCACAAGCTGACTAACCTTTAGTGAGTCGGAGGGGAGTCAATTGAACATCATTCCCTCCAGATTCGATTATGAAATGTGTCATGAACACAGACACTGTTTAGAATAGTTTGACTTTTCGTCCGATACTGGAACAGATACACGTTATGATATATTTATAATTACATCTAATTATAAACACATCTTACATGTACGTTCACATTACCATAACAGGTCATGGGTAGTTGTGTAAGCGCTTTAGATCAATTGTGTAATCGTGCATGGAGTTCAGTACAACAGAGAGTAAGTAATCATGTAGATACTTGGTAAACGATAAGTTCTCCATTATGTTGGCCATACATAACTTAAAACTCATCATGAAGTATGATTGATATTTTACGATAGGTAACACTTAATTGTTGAAACACATTCAACAATAGAAGTCACGAGTCACGGTTAACGAATCAAAAGTTGTTGGTCATTAAAGAATCACCAGATAATCGATAGAAGAGTGAAATAAAATCATAATTAACACGAATGAGAGTTGGACACGAAATGCAACGGGAAGTCTCGCGAACCAATACTGAAGTTGAAAAGTTATGTCAGATCGCGTATAACAATAAGTCTCCTCTTATGTTGATCAGACACAAGAAATCCTATCATTACTTGCGAATGGTCACCACTTAATGTGTAACACCGAATTACAAAACATGATCAATACAGCAGAGATTAATGAAGGCGAAGTCATCATAACGACTTATGGAACACCAACGAGTTGATAAATAGTTAAATTGAATACTAATAAATGGTGAAGAAAACTTGCGTCAGGAAATATCTCAGGTCCGCATCACGAACAGAAAGTAATAAGAGTAGATTCGTTGAGAATCTTTACTAAAAGAGTGTGATTGTGTGTGTAGGGTGAAATCGAATCAATCAAGTTTCGTATCACCGTTTGGTGTCATCGTATGATTTCAGTAACATAACTGAATGTACTAACAAAATAGTTTACATGTTAGAGGCGTCTTCACAGTATCATAGATCAAAAGGATTCAAGTTACTAACATCAAGAATAAATATCGCTCCAATTATTATTTACATCCATCAAATCTCCAAGTTGCATCGAGATGGACATGAAAAGTTGCTAAAATAGCGAACTTATGATGATGCAATGAATCAGCAATCTCATGCACGATACTTAAAATAAATTCCAAGATGTCAAAATTCTAACAAACTGAACTACAATGGTTGAAGCTTTCAATAACAGGGAGAAGGTCACATGGGTATCAACGTGGTACTAGTTATTGAATTTCATCTCATAAAGAGTACTCTCGTCGTGGTTACGTATTAAAAATGTAATCCCCATAAGCTTCGCGAATCATACGCGAGGAATTAATAGACATCAAATGTTACAACCTTTTGTCTCGACTCGCATATATAGCCACTTCAAGGTTTCGAGGAGAACGGTAGCAATAAAGAATTCAAAGATAAAGTTTATCTCAGAAAAGTATCTGCATGATATTGCTCACATTAGTTTATGATACCACCATTGAGATATATGCTTTAAGCATACAGAATCAGATATAGCGAAGTTTGGGAAATCAAAACCTTCTTGTGCTGGACTATCTGTCACACCGAAAGATAGTGTCAAAAATTACCATCAGATTAAGACCGGATAAGTTATAATCAAAGTAAAATCTTCTTCTACAACCGACGGTGAATAAGATAGAAATTTCTCAAAGTACTTGAGAATAATTTAGAGTTGATGAAGACGTCTTCCTAGAGAACATCCGATTCGATTGAGAAAATAAAGAAACAAGTTTCTCCGATTTGTATAAATCGATTCATACAAGAAATCAACTGGTTTACAAAACCAGATGGTTTTGAGAGTATTGCTTATCAATTGATATGTAATAATTCAGAATTGGATAGTTTATCATTTTACGAGGGGGTGCGCACTCCAAGGAGTACTATTTAGGCGAAGAGGGAATCCATGTCTCCATATCGGTACTGTAGGTCCCAGTATTCCGATCAACAAGGTTAATCCAATTGATTAAGAGGCAGAAACTCGTTAATCAATTTTAATGCAATAAGTAAATCAACAATTAGCAATAAGAACACCGAATGAATATGAAACTCTGAATACTTGTATTATTAATCGAATCACTCAATTACAATACAATGATATTCCAAGAATTCTCTTTAAAAAGCTAACCCTAAACCAGAACTTGTTATCTTTTTATATAGAGTAACAAGTTCGTCTACTAAGGGGTTCTACGGGCCTCACGAACATGCAAGTTCGTGAGTGACCCAAACAGACTCTAAGCCCACGAACATACATGTTCGTGGGTATACAAAATCCTATTACAAACTAAGTAATAACGAATACATAAAGAACGGATGTAATAGAACAACAAGTCATAAACTATTTGCATCAACAAACTCCCCCTTGGTTGTTGCTTCTATACACCGTGCAAAAGATCACTATCCGTTTTTACCCCAAGATTGATGCATCCAGTGACTATCCTCTGGTAATCTCTGCCAATATCAGCCCAACTGTCAATAGCATAAATCATGTTCTTGTGCAAAATTAGCAAAACCTTTTTCGTAAGGTTTGCAAGTTGAGTCGGATCAAATACTCTGATGATCTCGCTCATACCATCTTCTACGTCATCATCCTTTCGATACATCACGGCTTCACCTGTATCATGCTCTCGACCGAAGTTCTTCAAAAGAATCTTTGTCATACTTGCGACCAGTGGATATATTGTTCTAGTTGCAGGTTTCCCAGTTCTTTGATTGATCTTCTTCTTATTAATCATAAACTTTCCTTTAACCGGCGTTAACTCCTCAAACTTTCCTGAACCACCTTCTCTCCGAACAATTCCCTCTAACCAACTTGCCCAAGGGTCATTTCCCCTATTGATAAGTTGAATCTTTGATAAATCCTTAAAGTCTGACTTGGGAAATGAATTAAACTTACTCATCTCCTTGCTAACATACTGCACACCATCGAACCGCTTAATAATGAAAACGTGAAACTCATGGTCAAACATCCAACTAATGATTCCTTGTCTTTGTTGGCGATCAGAAGATTTGGTATAATACTTTTGCACAACCTTTTCCTGTTTTTCCTGTTTCAACCTGACGAAACTAACCTTGACGCTCCTGTAGACTCGGTCGTCTACTTTCAGCTTGTTCACTTGTGTCCCTAATAACCTCTATATTCACCACTTTTTCGACCCCATCGTGAACGGTGTATCCCTCAAACGGATTCGTAATAAATACCATGTCATCACCGTTATCATTATCTTCATTTTCCCGATCGTCAACCTCCCAGATATCTTCATCATGTGTAGCATCAAATTCATCATCATCATCATCATGTGCCTGTTGTTGCTCCCGATTTCTGCTCGATGACTCCCCCTGTCGCGATGTCCCAGTTTTACCCGCTTGATAAATCACTATAGCTTGAGAGGTTCCAACCTGCTCTCTTTCTCGCTAAGCACTTGGATCATCTTGATCGTCTTCCCGTCTGAGCCTCAAAGTATTATCCCGACAAGTTTCCTCCCCTGAGCGGTTGGACGCTTAGAAAGCTCCCGGACCTGAGCTTCGAGATCGGAAATCCGTTGGGATTTTCAACATCTGATTTCTTCAATTCTGCAACCTCAGAGAAGTGCTGCAAAACAAGAGAATGTAATTCAAAGAGGTTAGGAACATTAGGAGCAGCAGCATCAGGAGTAACAGGCTCAGTAGCTTGACGCTTGCGAGGCCGATGAATCAAAGCAGTTGAATAAGATTCGGAGTCATCCGCATCGGACAACAGACGTTTGCTTGTGCTTAGCCCAGCAGTATTGACCGGTTGAAACTGTTATGTAAGAGCATCAACGTCCTCCATTACAATATCAACTTCCTCGGTCTGAGCCTACATTTCCTCCGTGTGTTCAATATCAGCACCAGCATCTGAGAAAGCAAGAATTTTAGTGTGCTGACTCCCCGATGGAGTTCCAACAGGCTGCTCAAGTTGTACCTCCATATGTGGACTCCCCGGTGGAGTGCCCGCATATTTCTCTACCTGTATTAAAATGTCATTTTCAGCATCGGGAGCATGCGGAGGAGCAGGAGCATCAGGAAATACTGGCGGATCTGCAACATAAGTTCCGATATCGTCCAAATCATCCTGTTGATAGAGGAGATCCGCCACAACTTGATGAACCACAGTAGTATCAACCTCCGGATGAGCATAGGCGTACTGAAACACGTCAGCAGCTAGAGCCAAGGGATCATTAGTAGTAGCTTCACCCTGAATAGTCGAGGCCTCACCTTGCAGAACAGGTGGAAATGGTGGAGGGGGAACTAACACCTCAGTCACATATCCCTCCACGGTATCTTGATTTTCCTCATAAACAATGTTCGGATCTAGAATAGCGCGAAAAAGAGGAGTTTCCTAAGGTTGAGCCTCACCCGCAGTGCGAGGGTGATGCTTGAGACAAGACTGAAAGATCTTGCGTTCAACAATCCCTACGCGAACCCTAAGACCCTCGGTAGGCAGATCCGGCAGAAAGTGACAAATAATAATCACTACAAAGCGGGGATATAACAGAAGGCTCTATGGATGCTGCATTTCAGTCGTGAACTGCTCAAAAATATATCTAGAAAATGGATAAGGACGGTTGAGAACCAATGTCACGAGCATCGACACCATCTGATTATCCAACGTATCATGCCCAGTCTTAGTGTTTTTGAAAACTAAGAGGATGACGTGGAACAGATAGGCCCACTGACCATATACTTTCCCCTTGCCGTACTGGGAAGCGGGGGTCGAACCAACATACCCCATTCTCCTGAGGGTATTCCCAAGAGACTGCGGACCTAGATTAGAAACCCCCCGTTCTTGAGAGGCAGTTCCAAGATGAAAGATCGAACGCAGGCGATTGCTGGTGATAATAAGTTCCCGACCATTAACTGTTGCACTAAGACCATTGCAATGTTCACTGGTATGAGGTGAACCAGATCGACATGTTGCAATGTGTCATAAAACTGCTGCACGCAAGGGATGATAATAGGCATATCCTTTTGAAGAAGAAAAGAAAGCCTTGATGCCTGGAGAAAATTGAGTACCAGACGAAATAGAGTTGCTTCCGGAGAGTCGGTAGCCAAGTTGACTGCCTGATTGCGCCTTTTATCAAACGATCGTTGAGCCATAATAGAAGTCTGCTAAATCTGAAAAAGAAAACAGATTAGAAAAACTTTGTCGAACATTCATGTTCACCGAACAGTCATGCTCGCCGAACAATCATGTTCGTTGAACAGTCATGTTCGCCGAACATAAATGTTCGTTTAAGACAGACTAACAACACCATTGTTCGCCGAACAAGAGGTAAAAAGATTTTGGAAAATTAGTCTCTTGTATTACATGACGAATATAAGAGTTCGTCATTAAAGTTCGGCGTACAAAAAGATTTGGTGATAAAAGCTTTGGCGAACATACAAGATCTCATGTTCGCCGGAGTATGTTCGTCCAACAATGAGCAGAGAAATCCAAGGCAGGGGCGAACATGCATGTTCGCCAAGGATATTCGTCTGCGTCTGACCTAAGTATTAACGCTAAGTCCGACGATGTTCGCCAGAAAACTAAAAGACAAAAAGGTGACGAACAATAAAGCATGTTCGAATACCATGTAAAAACTTCATGTTCGTCGAAGCCTAAAGATTAATCTTTTATAGGGAATCAATTTTTTCAAGCGCCGAACGAACATCAGTTTTCGGCGAACATTCCGGCCACAATTTAAAGATTCCGGCCAACATAAAAGGATTCCAGCCAACTTTTGAAGATTTCTGCCATAATTTAAATAATCCGGCCAAAATTCGAAAGATTCGGCGAACATCATTAAGATTCTGGGCAAGCTAATGAAATCCTAAAGGATATGCTTAAATCTAGGAGCAGTTATGACGAACATCAAGAAATTAAGAGAGAGAAAAGCTTACATGATGAAGATTTGACTGAGTTTGACTTGAAGATTTGAAGAGTAAGATGAATGTTCGTTGAGTAAACTTGAGAGAGAATTACCGATCTAAAAAAAAACGAAAAAGTCAAAAAGTGAAAATTTTTGTAAAAATTTGAGATTAAATAGGCTTAACAAACATGGGCCTTAGAAAATGGGCCGAACATTTGGACTTCAGTGGGCTGAAACTTTGGTTAACCGACTTAAAAATAATAATAAAAAAATACTGAAAGAAAAGAAATAAACAGAAAATAAATAAAATAAAAAAACATTTAAATTTTTTTTGACTAACTGTAGTGTACATTTAACCGTAGTATACATGATGAAATTTGAGGATTCGATCAGATTGCTTATCGGAACGGTTTTAATAAACAAATTAAAAGGAACCAAAGACATTATTAAGTTTAATTCCATGTTTGTGTGGTTGTCCAATCTTAACCATTCAGTCTCAAGCCATAAAGTAGTGTTTTAATACAAGTAAGTAGTCTTAAATTTAGGCTAAACAACATCTGCAATTAGCATACAATCGACAAGAAACTGGATGTACGCAAGGTATTTGTGAAGTATTTCAAGTTACGAGTGGTATGGAGTGGTTACCAACGTATATGAAACTGACGAAGGGATAGCTCGTATTAAATTTGAAAAGGATTTTTAGAATGATTGGTTTAAATTCTGCAAGTCTGTGACTGAACTTCTGCGAAGTTTTTACAAGATTTAAGAATTCTGCGACTTTCTATGAAATCCTATAGCAAGCTTTCTACCAACCGATCCCAAACCAATTAAGGCCTTAGGTGGCTAGGTGAACGAGGGCATCCCAAAGGTATACTGACTCAGATTGCAAAGGTCGCTTATGTGAATTCAAAAACTTATTAAAACACCAATAAAATTAAGAATTTAATAAGAGCGTTTCCCATCTGTAAGCGTAACATATGACTCGTACCAAAAATCTAATCTCAACCTTTATTGTAACAAAAAAATTCAAGTCGTTTAATGTAGGAAATAAAAGCTTTAAGAACATACAAACCACATTACTGAAGACAACATTGAAACGAAAGGCCACAAGACACTGGAATTTAAACGAAACAAATATTCGGAGATTATTAATTTGCCTTAGGCGTTAAAAATTTCGTAAACCCAATTTCAGACTTATAGTCATAAGCAAAAAGATTCTTCATGTCAAATAGTTTGTTTCATCAAAAAAAATTTTTTTTTTTTTTTTTGTTTTGTTTTACGAATAAATTAACTAAACTAAACTAAAAGAAAAGTTGTCGGTTATTCCAAGCTACGCAGCCCTATGCGTTGAATCGGAGACTCAAAACGAGATTTGGCAAAAGCTTTAGTGAAAAGATCGGCTAAGTTGTTTTCAGAGGAGACTCGAACGATGTTTATTAGTTTCTTTTCAGCATAGTCTCTAATGAAATGATGCTTAACGTCTATGTGTCGGGTTTTACTATGTTTTACCGGATTTTTAATAACAGATACATCAGCCTCATTATCTATATTTATAGGAGTAAAGGTAAGAGATAGACCGTAATCCAACATCTGTTGTTAAATCCATAAAATCTAAGACATAAAGCTACCTGCAGCAATGTATTATGCGTCATATGATGACACAGAAACAGTGGTCTGTTTCTTGCTTTGCCAGGACACGAGTCGTCCACCCAGAAATTGGAAACCACCAGAGGTTGATTTGCGGTTGATGTTACAACCTCCCAAGTCCGAGTCTGTGTAGGCTTCGAGATAGAGGTCACTTCCTATGGGATACTAGAGACCCAGCCGCGGTCGGCCTTTTAGGTAGCGAAAGATCCTCTTTACTGCAGAATTGTGAGACATCTTTGGACATGTTTGAAACCTAGCACATAAAAAAACAGCAGACGTTATATCAGGTCGAGATGCAGTTAAATACATTAATGAGCCTATCATTCTGCGGTAGACTGTCGAATCGACATCGGGATCATTTTGTGCATTCGGCTCTAAGTTGTGCTGTTGTTGAATTGGAGTGTCAATAGACTTGGAGTCAGTCATGTTAAATTTTCAAGCATTTCAGTGACGTAGTTGGATTGATGGATGAACATCTCGTCACTTAATTGCTCAACTTGCAATCCCAAAAACAGCTTGAGCTCCCCCATTGCACTCATCTCGAATCTTTCCTTCATAAGCTTCTCAAAATCTTTGCACATGTGTAAATCTGTTGAACTGAAGATGATATCGTCCACATAGAATTGAACCAAAAGTTTAGTCTTAGACGATTCTTTGATAAATAAGGTGTTGTCAATGCGTCCTCTCTTAAAACCGGCTTCTAACAGAAAAGTAGATAGCGTTCTATACCACAACCGTGGGGCCCGATGAAGACCATACAATGCTTTGCTAAGCTTGTAAACTCTATATGGATGTTGTGGATCTTCAAACCCAGGTGGCTGTTGAACGTAAACTATGTCATCGATTTTTCCGTAGAGAAAAGCACTCTTCACGTCGAGCTGATAGACGATGAATCCCATGTGAGATGCGTATGCTAAAAAGAGACGAACTACTTCGAGACGTGCAACTAGTGCAAAAACATCCTGAAATCCAGTCGTTCTTCTTGATAGAAACCTTGCACTACAAGTCTAGCCTTATTCGGGGTGATAATACTGCGATCATCCCTTTTGCACCAAAAGTCCCATTTTTTGCCTATGGCATACTCTGCATTTGGTAATTCTACAAGTGACCAGACACATAGCTTTTCAAATTGCTCAAGTTTCTCTTGCATGGCGTCCACCCAATTGGCATCTTTGAGGGCCATATGAACTTCTTGAGAGACAAAACATAAGAATCGATAATTGTTATAATCCTCCGATTGCATTGTTGCAGCATACAGTCCTTGAAGTTGAATTCTTGATTCTTGGAGCTCGGTAGCAATCTCGTCGTGGTCAGAGCGATCATTAACAGTGTGATCTTCCTGTTCATCAGCTTGTGTGTCTTCATCATCTTCTTGTTCATCACTGTGAGTGTTATCATCATCTTCTTGTTCATCGGCTTCACCATTCAAGGGAACAGGTTCAACTTCTTCAAGCACTTCTTCAACAATTTCTTGGATCACAGGCAGGCGCGGAAAAACTGAGTCTTCATCATCGGAAGAGGAATATCGTTCTTCTACGGATCTCATATTTGTCACACTTGTGGAGGAGAGGTTAAACGAATCAAACAAAGAGTTATAGTCAAAGAAAATTGCTGGACCATTTTGTTTTTCGAAAGTGTAACTTGTGATTTCCAAGTTAAAAACGATTTCCACTCTTCGTTCAATTTTTAAGTAAACCCTTTTATTTGCACACCCTTCAACATATCCAAGGAAATATACTTGACCAGCTTTAGGTTCAAATTTTGTGGTGTAATTTGTTTTCATAACGGTACATGGAGCCCTCGAAAGCTTCCAAACCAGCAAGATTCGGTTTTCGACTATGTAATAATTCATAGCTTGTTTTATTTAAAGTTTATCCGTTAACACCCGATATAAGACGTAGCACGTTGTATTAACAGCTTCTTCCCAGAAGATGACTGGGAGGTGCGAGTCAGCCAACATTGTTCTTGCGTCCTCGTTTAGTGTTATGTTCTTCCTTTCTGCAACTCCGTTTTGTTGAGGTTCATAAGCTACATTGTGTTGTTGAATGATTCCATTTGACAGGCAGTAGAAGTTCATGACAGAGTTCTTGAATTCTGTCCCGTTATCACTTCTTATGCGTTTGACTTTGGCTTTGTAGATGTTTTTGATCATGTCAAAGAAGTTGATCAATTTACCGGTTGTTTCACTCTTAGTAGCCAAGAAGTAAACCCAAGAGTACCGAGAGTAGTCATTGGTGACTACGACACAGTAGTATTTTCCTCTGAAACTCTTCTGCTTGATAGGACCGAACAAATCTGTGTGCGTGAGTTCGAATGGTGTTTCAATGGAATTGAGGGCTTTTGGCTTATGAGGCTTCTTATGTTGCTTTCCAAGCTTGCATGGTACGCATTTATCCTCATACGCAAATCGTTTCAAAGGAACTCCATTGACTAGCCCATTCTTTGTTATTACGTTCATCTTACGAAAATGTAGATTCGCCATTTTTCTATGCTAGATCATAACTTCTTCACTTGTTGACTTAGACAGTAGGCATGTGGACTCCACGTGACAGTAGGTGTCGTTCATATCCAAAATATACGTATTCTTCTTTCTTGGGGCCCGCATGAGTATGAGGTCCTCAGGAATTTCAATCCTTGATTTCAGAATTAACACTTCTTTATTCGTAAAGTGAAAAGGATTGCCATTGTTGTAAATTTGAGACACGCTTAGTAAATTGTGCTCTAATTTCTCCACGTAAAATACATCCTTCAGGGTCACTTTATCGTTGGCCAGTGTTTCAATTCCCATTAATTCCCCACATTTGTCTCCAGCAAAATTCACTCTTCCCTTTTTTCCAGATTCAAAATTCGTTAACAATCCCCGTTCTCATGACATGTGCCTTGAAAAGCCACTATCAACATACCATGTGTTGACCAAACCGTGGCTCAGTTCCTGCACAACAAACAAGATTGATCAGTTTTCATGGGGAACCCAGGCCATAACGGTCCTGGATTGACCTTTCTCGTTCACATATGTGAACTCTTTAAAAAACCATCGTTATTGTTTAAAGTGTTGTTCATTTTTGGAGACATTACGATTGAAATTTTGAAATCTATGACTGTTAGAGTTATTTGCAACTCTATGACTCATCCAATTTGGCATGACATTCCGACGTGGGGGACTAAACCGTTGGTGGTTGGGACTTTGAAAATGTTGTTCAAAATGATTATGACCAAAATTTGGATCAAAACGTTGTTGTGGACGTTGTATTATATCATTAGATCTTTCGTTTGATTCAGCACGATTATAATTTGGGTTTCGAAGAATTTGGACGGGTTTAGTTCGGAATGGTTTAACCTTTTTTGGGGGAATAGTCCTAGTTGGTTGTTCTTTAGGCTCTTTTCTTTTATTGGTACAAACCGAGGCTACGTGTCCACGCTCACGGCATTTGAAACAGTTTAAGGTTTCGATCTTATTCATTTGGTCTTTTTCAACTTCTGGTGACTTATTCTTAGTGGATTCAACATCTTTACTGGAAATGAATGTTTTGTGTAAAGGTTTTGATGCTGAATCTTGACTTTTGGGTTTCTCAGATTGACTTGGTTGAGGGTTTGAGGATTCACATTCTTCGTTTAAAGGAAATTCGGATATATATAAACTAAAGTTATTGTTAAATGGAGGTGGTGTTTCTTTGTATCCTAGGCCAACTACGTTTCCACTAGTCATTTGACGACTTAAGATTGAAGTGAGAGTGGTGGATGAGTTTCGAAATTGTTCAAGTTCCCTACCCTGTTCTAATAACTTAACCTCACATTTATTTAGTTCTTTTGTTTTTCAGACTTTCGTACTGCATGTCAATTTTCATGGTTTGATTGCTGACTGTTATTAAAAAGTCAGTTCTATCCTTGACATTTTGGTGAAATTTTTTTGCAAAATCATTTTTTAAATTCCCTTGATTTGCTAATTCGAACTTTAAGTCTTTATGTTGGGTTTCTAAAGAGACTAGAGCCTTAGTCAAGTGTTCATTTTGAACAGTTGACGTGGTAAGGGACTTGCACAGTTCCTTTACGGACTTAAGATCAAGGAGTACCTTTGTTTTCTCTGTTTTGAGATTTTCCATGTTTGCAATAAAGTTGTCCTTTGGTAAATCCACCGTACATTCACAAACCTTCAACTCCTTTCTTTCAACATCTTCACCATCACTTGCTTCGCCATCATTAGAACTCATCTCACTTGCAGTACAGCTTGTCTCGCTATCGGTGAGAATTTCTTCAATAGAAGCCATAAGAGCTTGATCTTTATCATCAGCACAAGCTTTCCAGTCATAAGTACGGTATTCATTTTGAACAATCACGACTTGAGAGGTTAAGCTTCTCGGTTTTGGAGGTGTGGATCTAGATCTGTCGTGATTAGGATTGTACTCAACTTTGGTTTGTTGACATTCTCTAGCAAAATGTCCATTTTCTTGACAGTTAAAACATCGCACCTTCGTTTTGTCAAAGCCAGCTTTACTAGTTCTAGGATTGCGTCCTGTTCTCGCCATAAATCGTTTAATTCTGTTAGTAAGCATAGTTGTCTACCATTGTAAGTCCATTTCCTCTAAATCGTCCTGATCTACTTGAGCGAAGTCTTCATCCCACAATCCAGGGTCAGTTATCTTTCCTTGAATGTGGTTTCCATATGCAGCCAAAAAACAAGATAAAATTTCCAAACTTTCTTCGACTGATTTGACGCTCATAGCCATGTTCTGATGAGTGGTAGTTGACGTTACTACTTCATAACTCTTTCCTGCAGTGGGAAAGGATGAGTTTTTTGGGGACGACTTTTCTTTATCAGACAGAAATGTAGTGACGTCATTGCCTGATGAACTAGTTTCCAGAATTTTCCCATAATAAAGAGCCAGATTCTGGGCGTACTTCGGTGCAACATCAGCAATTGAATGGGTTAAGTCATAACCTCTAAGTTTCTCAATTATTTTCTCTAGAGTTAATGGATCATCAGCCTCATCTTCTTCCTCCTCAATTTCGTCCTTCATGAGGTTTACGTATACTTCCCATCGCTTTGGCAAAGATTCCAGAAAATATTTCCCTTTTCTCATCTTCGATATCTATCGCATGATTTTCCAGTTCTGCTAGTAGATGATAGAATCTGTTGATTGTATCCTCCAAAGTTTCTGTAGTTGCAGCTTTGAAAATGGCGAATTGACGTTTCAACATATTGCCTTTACTCTTCTTTTGTTTGGCAGTTCCTGCATACTTTTTCTCTATTGCTTTCCAAAGTGCATATGCAGATTTATATGTCCTATTAAGATATAGCATTTCGGTGGGAAGAGACATCTTTAAGCTTGCCCATGCTCTATTTTCATAATCGAACACCTTTCTAAGGTCAGCAGACAAGGTGTTGATTGGACTTTTTCTTACGTCTCCCTCTATTGTAACGGTCGGATGTACATATTCAGATTGTATGCAAAGCCACATCTGTACATCGTTATATCTGCAGAAAGATTCAAACTTATCAACCCAGTCATAGTAGGTTGAATCATTGATCAGCTTGGAAGGAGTTTTTAATGATTGTTTTGAATCCATTGCAAACTTTAGCGAACTTAGTCAGGAACGAAATTGGTTAACGGACTTAAAATGAACTTTGCAACGAACTTGGGTCACGAACTTGAACACTTACGAACTTAATTCCTTACGAACTAAGTTGAGAACTTGGTTAAAGGATAAGAGTGAATAATTTAATCCACGAATTTGAATCTGCGAACGAACTTGAATCCACGAACGAACTAGAATCCACGAACGAAGATAAATTATATTAATCCTCTAACTGTTTGAAGCTTACCGAACTTGAAGTTTATAAAGCTCCATGAACTTAAAGTGTATTTTAGCTCCACGAACTTAAGTTGACCCCGAACTAAGGATATCCACGAACTTGAGTAGTCCACGAACAAGCTTGATAACGAACTTAAAGACTTAATTTTTCACGAACAAATCCGTCAGTTTGCCAAACCCTAATTCCTACGAACTAGGCCGCCAGATTATCAAAACCCTAATTCTCCACAAACTAATTCTTTGGTAAACCCTAATTCTACCGAAACCCAAAAACCAGATTACTAGAAATCGATTACTTGAATTAACCTTGAACCGATTCTCGATAGAGAGCAAACAAAGAGTTTTCTCTGATACCAATTGTAGGTCCCAGTATTCCGATCAACAAGGCTAATCCAATTAATTAAGAGGAGGAAACTCGTTAATCAATTGTAATGCAATAAGTAAAACGACGATTCGCAATAAGAACACCGAATGAATATTAAACTCTGAATACTTGTATTATTAATCGAATCACTCAATTACAATACAACGGTATTCCAAGAACTTGTTATCTCTTTATATAGAGTAACAAGTTCGTCTACTAATGGGTTCTACGGGCCTTACGAACATGCAAGTTCGTGAGTGACCCAAACAGACTCTAAGCCCACGAACATACATGTTTGTGGGTATACAAAATCCTATTACCAACTTAGTAATAACGAATACATAAAGAACGAATGTAATAGAACAACAAGTCATAAACTATTTGCATCAACAGGTACGTTCCAAGACTAGAAGAAAGTATCGTAAGCAACATCATTCGTGACAGTAACAAAGTGAGTGCATCAGATTTTGCATTATAAACAACCTATGCACAATGTGCACATTGTGACCATGGTTTACGTCATAAGCTCTTCTATACGTCACATATTGTAGTCAAATAGGTCGATTATCAAGTTTGGGTTCACACGGGACGAGATACATACTCAATGTACAGAGTAAATCTTGAACAAGTTTACTGAAGAGTCTAAACGATGAAATACCAATTGCGAAAAAATGAGTGTCGAGAGTCCTCGGCGATAAATAGAAGACTGTATACGACAGTAGATACCAAGACAAGGCGGAAGGGTTGTATAGCCGTACCAGGTATGCTATGAGTTCAAATTTATCACGTTGGGGAGACGGATACATCACAAGTGAACCTTCGGGGCGAAAACGATATGTTCGCATCATCGGGAACTAGTTTCGGTTTCAGTGAGTTTCACGGAAAAAAGTAACTATGATAATAGACGAGAAGAAACTTAATCAGAGAGAGCACATCGTAAGGCTTCATATATATATATATATATATATATATATATATATATATATATATATATATATATATATTCCATTCATAGATTTGAGACAACACGATTTCAGGTGAGTTAGTTCCGACCAACTCGAGATTAAACAACAGATTTTGAGTGTTGCTAGAGAAAAACGTTCTGGCAACGATTCTTAACAACTTTGCAGGTGAAAGCAAAACTTGAAAACGAACAGAGATAGGAGAAAATTGACATTTTCTGCTGAGATACAAATCTGCTACCGGGTTGAATGTTCACCTCCAAGCGTTGATATGAGGATATATACTGAGTTAGTAAGTCAAGAATAATCTTCCTCCACGAGTTTGAGAACAACAAATTAGATGATATAGCAATATGAATCCTTACAAATGAGTAGGGAAAGAAATGATATTTCTCCTCGGGTTTTGAAACACTGGAGCAACCAATAGAATAGATACAAATTTCTTGGAATTCGGTTTAGGAAACCTTGTGATGTAGAATCGAGCATTGATTTTTGTAATAATAAAGAACGAATGAAATATAGTTCAATAATGTTATGATCAAGATCAACGAAAAATACCATCGTCTTCGAAGATAGGGTAAGCGAGTCTTCAAATCACACCTTCAAATCTGCAGGAGAGTTCTTCCATGGGAGCGTTACGTACGGTAGAATGGAAATCCGAAAGTAAGAAGATCGATTAATCGAAATGAAATAAAATAGGAATTTCAAGTGAGTAGTGGGATCATAAATGAATAAGATAGTGATTCCAGTATGGAAACTAGATGAGGCACCCAAAGATAGGATATCGTCTCTAATACATATTTGCTTCCCGTGTTCATTATCATAAAGATGGCATTTACCGATTAATAAAGTGAGAGTATATAATAGTTTATCAGAATTTGACTATCAATAAGAGATTAGAATATGAAAGTATAAAAATATATAAGACTGATTAAGATTAGAAACTCCTTCGGCATCGTAAAGTTGTCGTAGGTTGTCATCTCCTTATTCGATATAGTCGTTGCTTGAAATTAGTGAGACATAAGAAAACAATAAAAGATCCTAAAAGATCTATATGAGGACTCCTAGTTATAGTCTAGGTCCAACCACCTAGTTCTCTATAACCATGTGCTCTGATACCAATCTGTCACACCCCACATGCGGCGGAAACGCAGAGTGTCGCCGATTGGCAATCATCACAACACAATAATATAATAGAGAAATACTAAATGCAATAATATAAAAAAAGTGTTGTGACATTGCCATTTAACAAGAAATTTATCCTTGTCTCATGTACACGTCTTACACTACAACAGAAATATGCAACAGAACGTAAATGGTATCGAAATATTTCAAATGGAAAGACTTTGGCATGCAAGCGCGAAATAACTCAATGTATTAATAAAGAGAGTACGCCAATGCAATGCAAAATCTGGAAGTCTTCTAAAGTCAAATCTCAAAGCTACGTCATATGCCTGCTCGTTACATGAAAATAAAGCTCGAAAAGTCAACACAAAGTTGAGTGATATCGCATATTTATATAGTTATTTATATGCAATATTTGGTCATTTTTCAATATAAATATATTGGATAGGTTAGGTTTTTGCATTTAATCGTGTGGAAAATTTGTTTTGTCTATTTTACAGGTTTATATGATCGGGAATTGGAAATGGAGGAAGAAATGAGCTTAACTGACGAAAAATGGTAAAAACTGACAAAGAGAGCGACGCCTTGGAGGGTTAGGGCGCCGCTGCCATTTGCACTGAAGAGAGGACGACGCTGTCACTAAGGAGAACGTCGCACTAGGAGTTTTAATTGGTTTCAAACACGATTTAGCATGCTCGGTGCGCCGCTCTCATCACAAGGAACGACGCCCTTGGCTGTTTTTCAGTCCTACTCGAAAACGATTTCATCTTATTTTCTCTCTATAAATAGAGCCTCAAAACGTCTAGATTAATCATCAATTATTACTTTCGTTTATTGGAGCTGAAGTAATCGTTAGAGGTCTAGAAGAGAAGCTTGAAGTTGGTTTTCGTAATATTTGGTCACGAAGCACGTTTTGCAATTTTCTTAGTTTGTTTTCTTTCCCTTTTTAAGACTATTTCCAGTATGTTTTCTATTCTTTTATTTGTTGTTTTGAACACCATTATGAGTAACTAAACACTTTTTATGCTTGTTTGATTTATGGATCTTGTTTGATAATTATTGTTTCGTTATTGATTGTTAGGTATTTGTGTTTAATCGTAGATCCTTAATTGTTTAAGTTTTTAATATATTATCTTAAGTTGTTTATGTGCAATTTGTTAAATCAACATTCTAGGTATTCGAGAGGAATCTAGATATATTAAATAAATTGTATGAAATAATCAATCGGTCTTTAATTGGTTTAAAATTATTAGGATTCGAGAGGACCCAGTAATAACAACTTAGGTAATAAAACGTAAACGAGTAAGTCTATTTGTTAAGATTCGAGAGGACTTAATAATTAGAGAAGTTATTCGATAGGAAACTTCATAAGATTAAATCATAAAATACCGGCTTGTTAATCAATGCTTATTTGTTGATAATTATAACTGCATTCGAGAGGAACATTATAATTTGATATAGTTAAAGTTAGTAAAATATTCGAGAGGAGACTTACTATATCTTAGAAGTTTAATATACTTTCAATATCGTAAACATAATTGGAAAACAGGTGAAGTGTCAAACAAGTGTAATATCTCCAATATTTGATAATCTTAATTACTTTTTCTTACTCGATTTTTATAATCACTTTTTACAATCACTTTACAATTTTAATCAGTTAATCTTTTGTTACAAAAACCCCAAAAACAAACAAGAATTATTAATTCGATATTAAAAACCAAATTAGCCCCTGAGTTCGACCCTTTACTTACTTAAAACTATATTATATACGAATAGGTCCACTGCCTATAAGTGTGTAATTAAGTCTACAGGTAGGTCGAGTTTTATAAAATAGATTTTACACATCAAGTTTTTGGCGCCGCTACCAGGGACTGATTTTTTCGTTTTTGTTTCGAATTTGTGATACGATCCTTTTCAGTATTAAAATACTTGAAAGTTACTTGTGACAACCGTCAAAATTTATGGTAAAATTCGTGTTCTATATCTCTTTATATGTCTGTCGTTATCATTAACTGTACTTTTACCGGAAACGCGTCAGTGTCGGATTCAACTTCGGAATTAGATTATATAAGTCCTAATACCAAGAAATCACCTAAGGAACTTTCCTAAGTTCATAAAGTACCATAATCAAAAACTTTCAGTTAACGAAAAGGTCCAACGAAACAAAACGCAAAAACGAAAAATCAGTAAAATACTGAAAATAGGGCAGGACGCCGCACAAGGTGACCATGTGCGACGTCCTGAAGACGCAGATTCAAAAACAAAATTTAGTTTTAAAAACTTGTCTCGTTTTTATACAAATCTCCACCAATCAAACTCGACATATGCCACTCATTTACTGCATTTTAGCAGTCCCAAACCCCATTATTACCCCCCTTTACTAATTTCTTTTCATTTTTCATTTTTATAAACATAAAAACACATACAAACACATATTTTCTCTCATTTCTCTCCATTTCTCTAAAGAACACCTCAAAATACAGTGACTTACAGCCCTTTTAATATACTAAACCACCACCTAAAATCGTTCTAACATCAAAAGGAAGCAAGGAGAGTCAAAGTTATTCGGTTTCAAAGCATTTTCACCGTTTTTGGAGCTCAAACTCGTCTAAACCATCATCCAAGCAGTTTCATCCAGTAGAAATCTTTCTTCAAAGTATATTTATTGTTTTTATATGTTGCATGGATGATCTATGTCCTAAAAATGAGTTTTTATGAAGTTTCATAACACTTTTTATACAAAAACGGATTTTTAACCGAATAACAATTAGATCTATGATTTAATGGATAAAAGTTGTTTAGAAACTGTAAAAATGATGTTTTATGAAGTATCTACCGATTGCATGTCGAAATCTATGGCTTAACTAATCGTTTTTGCAAGAAAATCGAAAAATGGGAAGATGGCAACAACCTGTGCGCCGTCCCAGTAGCCCAAGACGACGCAGCGGGACACAAATGTGTTCTGTGCGCCGTCCCAGTGGTTCAGGGCGACGCACACAAGCTGTTGTCCTTCCCGAAAATCGTCGTTTTGACGTTTAAAACTTAGGTATACGTTCTGGTTTTTCGTTACTGATAATTTGAGACTGAGAATAATAAATTATTTATATTGTGACATTTATTGGACTTATTACATTGTAATGAATATGTTTAAATTATATTATGTGATATATGTGTTTTGTTACCGGGAAAGTGGTGAATATTTTGGATATAAGATTTGGGCGCGGAAGCGCTGCCCAAATTTTGTTAGAAAATATAAACCACTTCAGCGACCAAAATATATCTATCATAATAATAGAAACGTTAACTTTGGACACTTTTCGGACTAAACATGACGATAACCGTTTCGGACTATTTTTGGACAATATTAACCTTGACACTTAAAGTTTAACTAAGATCACATCTATTATATATAATATATAACAACCTAATGAGATCATAACACTTAAATAATCTTGGTATTCTTTAGGCTTTCTGTGATTCCCAGCACGCTTTCCGACCGTTTCCCGAACTTGTCGTCTTCGCAACCCGTGAGTTACATCCCCTTACTTTATGTCTTTTTAAGTACTCTTTTGGGGGAAACATGAGATCCAAATATTTATGAACTATGTCTTTATGAACTATGTCTTTATGAACTATGTCTTTATGAGCTATGTCTTTCATGAACTATGACTTTATTGGACTATTTGACGTTGATCGAACTAATATGCGCAAAACTATTTTAAATCGCCTTATGTGGCACCCATTGAAATTTTGACATTTGACATTGTGGCTTGCCCCCTTTCGGCACTTGACTTAAACTATGATTGTTTGATTGTATATCTTCAACCCTTGATGAGAATATAAACTCCGTAAGTGCCTACTATTAGTTTTTGACAAAAGTACATAAGTTGCCCCGTTTTCAGACATTTCCACACTATTAGCTTTAAGCCGTTGGTAATTATGGGTATCGATACTTAGGAGAGGTCACTCCTTACTTTAGATGGCAATCTAAGTACATATTACTAAGACAGACAAACTTCGTAGATAGTGCGAGGTTGGGGCGGATCAGACCAGTTAATCGGTTTAGTGTGAACTCTTACGTTATATTATGCCAAGTGGTTGATACAATTCTTAAATCATATGTTTCATTTATTTACGCATATACATACTTATTTTCGCGATTAATCCGCAACTTGACTTTTCTAAATGTTGATCTATTTGACTAGGATCTTCATAATAAGTATATATATTTTACGCGCATTTTTCCGCTATCTTTCTTTTGAGGAAACTTTATACTTATATATATACTTGTCGGAACTTTTGTCGAAACTTTTGTCAAGAACTTGTAAACTGTAACTCACTCACTACGTTATGTAGTTTGACACTTTATCTCATGTTTCAGGAAACTAAGCGTAAGTCATGAAGTGCATTGCTCGGGCGGGTCAGGATTATTATGTGAAGTGTAATTCGGGAGAAGACCTATTTTGTTTTGGGAATTTTATTAAACATTTTATTATATAATCGTTGTCTTGAACATTGTTATCTTGGTTATGTCTTTGAACAATTGAATTTTTCGAACTTTAATTTTAATGACTTGAACCGTTGACTTTTGTTATAACTCGTGTAATGATTCTCTTGCTGTTCGCACCTCGTGTTTCCTCTTTAGCGGGGTGTGACAGACTTGGTATCAGAGCACAGGTTATAGTGAAAACGATTTTAAAAATTTTCAAAAAGTTTTCGAAACCAAACTATAACCAAGGATTTTCAGAAAAATCATTTTCGGGTTCAAACTTTAGTATATTAATTTCCGCAATTGCATAATTATCTTTTTCAACTACGCATGACTTGATCAACCATGCCTAGTTCAAAATGAATTATGCAAGAACGGAAAGAAATTGCTATCGTTAACGGTTTCGAGTTGAACAATTCCCGGTCTTATCGATTCCCGATTCTCACATAACTGACCCGTGCATGCACTTTATTTACGCTTTTCCTATTTCAGTTTCCCCCGTACTTATGTAACTCTATATTCGCAGATCCGTCATGTCTCAGTCATCCCGTTCGCGATCACCTTCCCGATCCCAGTAACGATCACGTTCTAGAGCCGCTTCGTCGCACGAAGCTTCCGAGGGCCACACGGCTTCAGAGAGCCAACGCCACCAGACGACTGACCCAACGGAGGATACCTCCATGGCGATCTCTAGCAGTATCAGGTCCAGCCCGAGGACTGTGCTTCCCACCAGGTGCCCGTTGCAGGGCCACCTCAGCACCAAGGGCCTCGCACGAGGTTGACCTCGCGTAAGCAGGTCATCCTCCCTGGACGTCTCCCGGATCGGATGGCCGGACAACAGCCTGGTCCATCCCGACCCGCTCCTCCACAGTCCTTCGTGGACCCTTACGACCCCGCCATGCGCACTCCAGTCATGGAACGCTATGCGTGGGAGCGTCAGTTCCTCGAGGAGAGGCGACGTGCTCAGGAGGTCGGACCCTCCAGACCCATGATGCCGCCTAATCTTCAGCCTCCCCCACCAGCCACATTCCTCCACCTGCACCGCGAGGTTAGGGGACTTTCAGAGGAGGCCCAGCAGCAGGGTCTTCTCCTCTGCGAGGTCTCCGACGCCGCACACCGGCTTTCGGAACAGTCGATGCGAGTCATGGGGACCCTGATGGCGGTCATTGGGGCATGTCTAGTCATGGGGACCCTGATGGCGGTCATTGTCGCCAAGATGTTTCTAGAGAGGTGCCGCTAGTTATTGCTTTATGAACTGTACCAAGATAAGTCGTAATTTTCCATTGTACACGACTTAAGCTATCTTATCTTATTATTTCCATTGTATTGTACTTGTATTTCCATTTTCCGTATTTTGAACTATGTATTCAACTTATTATTATTAATGGAAATTTCTATCTTTTATTATTCGTACTTGTCATTGTCGTGTGAATCTTTACATTATTGTTGAACTATTACTATCTCTTGAATCATTATCGTGCGTGTGCTATTGATCTTCCATATTACCCTTGCGTTATCATTGTCATTGTTTATTGAATTAAATTCTTATCGCATTCTATACGTGCGTTCTAAATTGGATCTTTCTTGTTGTTGTAGAATCATGGCTCCTAAGCGCTCCAACGCTAGTCTGATTGCCGAGCAAGTTGCTACTCAGTTGAACGCAGCTATGCCTAACATGATCGCCCAGATCACGGAAGGAATCAACAACAACATCAACAACAACCAGACCCAAAACCAAAACCAGAATCAGAATAATAACTAGAACCAGAACCAGAACAACAACAATCAGAATCAGCACCAAAACCCAAACCCTCCCGCTTGTAACTACAAGAGCTTCATGGCTTGTAAGCCAAAGGAGTTTCACGGCACAACTGGTGTTGTAGGACTACTCCAATGGTTCGAGAGTATCAAATCAGTCCTGCACATCAGCCGATGTGCTGAAGCCAACAAAGTGGAGTACGCCTCCTGCGTGTTCCATGGCAGAGCCTTATCGTGGTGGAACAGCGTGGTCCAAACCCGAGGGCGTGAAACTGCCTATGCTCTTTCCTAGAACGCCTTCAAGAACGTGTTGATCGAGGAGTACTGCCCAAGAGGGGAAATCAAGAAGCTCGAGGGCAGAGCTTTGGGACCACAAGATGATCGGCAACGACATCGAGGGATACACTACCCGGTTCCATGAGCTCGCCCGGCTAGTCCCAAGGTTAGTGACCCCTGAGGAGAACCGGATTGACCTCTACATATCTGGTCTTGTCCCGGAAATCCGAGGCATGGTTATCTCATCCGAGCCCCAGACACTTCAGAGCGCAATCATCTTAGCTCACCGACTCACCAGCAATCTCCTCACCACTCCTGCATCTTCCAAGAAGGAGTCGGGTGAGAAAAGGAAATCTGAGCAGACCCCGAGGAGGAGCACCAGAAACAAGAAAGTCAAGACCACCCGTAATTTCGCTGTAACTGCTACACCTGCACCTGCACCACCTACTGGACCCCGGCCTTACTCTGGGCCGCACCCAAAATGTGACAAGTGTCGTTACCATCACATCGGTAACTGCCCGACTTGCCTCAAATGCCAGAAGGTGGGCCACTTCGCCAAGCACTGCCAAGACAAGACAATCAACCAGGGTAAGAAGCCGACGTGCTTCGAGTGCGGGAGCGACCAGCATCTCCGGAACACCTGCCCTAGACTGCATCGAGCCCAGCAGAATCAAGGTGGGCAAGGTCGAGGTCGTGCTTTTGCACTTACAGCCGAGGAGGCACGTCAGGACCCAAATGTAGTTACGGGTACGTTTTCTATCAATGACCACTTTGCTTCCGTACTATTCGATTCAGGAGCTGAAAGAAGCTTTGTTTCCTTAGAATTTAGACCCCTCATTAACCTAGGATCTAAAGTTCTTAAGGATAGCTTTACCATCGAATATGCTAACGGCCAAGAATTCGAAGCCAAGGATATAATCGTAGGATGTTCTATATGCCTATCTGACAAAACCTTCCCCATCGATTTAATTCCTATCGAGCTGAAAAGCTTTGACGTTATCGTCGGAATGGACTGGCTATCTCGTTTTCGAGCCGAGATCGTCTGTTTCGACAAGCTCATTCGCATTCCTCTCTCAGAAAGTGGAACTCTAGTTGTTCGAGGAGACAAACCTGGACGACAACTTCGCATCGTGTCTTCCATGAAAATGCGCAAGTACCTCGAGAAGGACTACGACGCATTCCTCGCTCATGTCGTCGAACGTAAACCGAAGGAGAACCGAAAACGAGACATTCCCGTAGTCAAGGATCATCCGGAAGTCTTTCCAGAGGAATTACCTGGGCTACCGCCGCACCGACAAGTGGAATTCCGAATAGACCTCGTTCCTGGCGCAGCACCGGTTGCCAAGACACCATATCGTCTAGCACCACCCGAAATGCAAGAACTGTCAAAACAGCTGCAGGAACTTTTAGACCATGGTCTTATTCGCCCAAGTTCGTCCCCCTGGGGAGCCCCAATCCTCTTTGTCAAAAAGAAAGACGGAACTTTTCGTATGTGCATCGATTATCGTGAACTGAACAAGCTAACCGTCAAGAACCGATACCCACTCCCGAGGATCGATGATCTGTTCGACCAGTTGCAGGGTGCAACTTATTTCTCAAAGATCGACCTCCGTTCGGGTTATCACCAGGTTCGTGTCAGTGAAACTGACATTCCTAAAACTGCATTCCGAACTCGATACAGACATTACGAATTCCGTGTCATGCCGTTTGGTCTAACCAACGCACCAGCAGTGTTCATGGACCTAATGAAAAGAGTGTGTAGGCCATATCTAGACAAATTCGTAACCGTATTCATAGACGACATCCTCATATACTCGAAGAACAAGGAAGATCATGCGAAACACCTAAAGCTCATCTTAGAACTCCTCAGAGATCAAAAATTGTACGCCAAATTCTCGAAAAGTGAGTTATGGCTCCGGGAAGTACATTTCCTTGGTCACGTGGTCAACCAAGAGGGAATTCATGTAGACCCGGCTAAGATCGAAGCGATCGAGAAATGGCAAGCTCCGACGACTCCTACGGAAATTCGACAATTTCTAGGGTTGGCCGGCTACTATCGAAGGTTTATCGAGAATTTCTCGAAGATCGCTAAGCCTCTTACCGAGCTCACTCAGAAAGACAAAGACTTCATTTGGGGAAAAGAACAGGACGAGTCCTTCCGGAAGCTCAAACACCAACTTTGTCACGCACCACTCCTGTCCCTACCGGAGGGCACGGGCAATTTCGTAGTGTTTTGCGATGCATCCCATCAAGGACTTGGGTGTGTCCTTATGCAGAAGGACAAAGTCATCGCATATGCTTCAAGGCAGCTTAAGTTGCACGAGCAGAACTACACGACACACGAATTAGAGTCGGGAGCCGTCGTGTTCGCTTTAAAATCTGGAGGCACTACTTGTACGGTACTAAGTGTACGGTTTTCACGGATCATAAGAGCCTTCAGCACATTCTTGATCAGAAAATGCTCAACATGAGGCAACGCAGATGGATCGAACTGCTAAGCGACTACGATTGCGAGATCAAATACATCCCGGGTAAAACAAACGTAGTAGCAGATGCCCTGAGTCGGAAGGAAAGGGTAAAGCCATCTCGAGTTAGAGCATTGGGTATTCAGATTCAGACAAGTCTTCAAACGCAAATCGCCATAGCTCAGCGAGAGGCGTTGAAACCCGAGAACATTAAGGTCGAGACGTTGCACAATCACGAAAAGGAATTCGAACGCAAATCCGACGGAATCCACTACTTCAAGGGTCGAGCATGGATCCCGAGATCAGAGGATCTTCGTAAACTCATTCTGGACGAGGGACACCGATCCCGATACTCTATCCATCCGGGATCCGACAAGTTGTATAAGGATCTCCGGGAATACTATTGGTGGTCGGGCATGAAGAAGGATATCGCCTTGTATGTAGCTAAGTGCCTTACTTGCTCAAAGGTCAAGGCGGAATATCAGAAGCCCTCAGGCCTACTTCAGCAACCGGAGATTCCCATGTGGAAGTGGGAACAAATCTCCATGGACTTCATCACAAAGTTGCCCCGTACGGCAAAGGGTAACGACACGATTTGGGTCATCGTGGATCGTTTGACGAAATCTGCTCATTTCCTTCCGGTACGAGAAAACCACTCGATGGAGAAATTCGCTCAAATCTACATCAACGAGATCGTCTCTCGTCACGGAACAGCTCTCTCCATCATCTCCTATAGGGATAGTCGATTTACGTCCCGCTTTTGGAATGCACTCCAGAAATCGCTTGGGACGCGACTAGACCTCAGCACCGCATACCATCCACAGACCGATGGTCAGAGTGAGAGGACGATCCAAACGCTTGAAGATATGCTGAGAGCGTGTGTAGTTGACTTTGGAGGAAGTTGGGACGCCCACCTCCCTTTGGTCGAGTTTTCCTATAACAACAGCTACCATGCCAACATCAAGTGTGCACCATTCGAGGACTTATATGGACACAAGTGTCGGTCACCGCTTTGTTGGCTGGAAGTTGGCGATCGACAACTCACAAGGATCGACATCGTCCAGGAGACCATCGACAAGATCACCACCATCCGGGAGAGACTGAAGACATCCCGTACCCGGCAGAAGAGCTACGCCGACAACCGGAGAAAACCCCTCGAGTTCCAAGTTGGCGATAGAGTGCTCCTCAAAATATCGCCATGGAAGGGGGTAGTCCGCTTAGGGAAGCGCGGCAAGCTAATCCCAAGGTACACGGGTCCATTCGAGGTGATAGAGCGTATTGGCCCAGTAGCATATCGACTCCAACTCCCGCAGACTCTTTCGAACGTTCATAATGTTTTCCATGTCTCGCACTTGAAAAAGTGCCTATCTGATGAGACCATCGTCATTCCACTCGACGAGGTCCAGATCGATAACAAACTCAACTTCATTGAAGAACCGCTTGAGGTTGTTGACCGCGAGGTCAAACAACTCAGGCAAAGTCGTGTTCCTATTGTCAAGGTTCGTTGGAATTCCCGACGTGGTCATGAATTCACGTGGGAACGTGAGGACCAAATCTGTCAGAAGTATCCACATCTATTCGAGAACACTTCTTCATGATGGGGCGAACTAAATTTCGGGACGAAATTTCTTTCAACCCGGGGAGAATGTGACAACCGTCAAAATTTCAGGTAAAATTCGTGTTCTATATCTCTTTATATGTCTGTCGTTATCATTAACTGTACTTTTACCGGAAACGCGTCAGTGTCGGAATCAACTTTGGAATCAAATTATATAAGTCCTAATACCAAGAAATCACCTAAGGAACTTTTCTAAGTTCATAACGTACCATAATCAAAAACTTTCAGTTAACGAAAAGGTCCAACGAAACAAAACGTAAAAACAAAAAATCAGTAAAATACTGAAAATAGGGCAGGACGCCGCACAAGGTGACCATGTGCGACGTCCTGAAGACGCAGATTCAAAAACAAATTAGTTTTAAAAACTTGTCTCGTTTTTATACAAATCCCCACCAATCAAACTCGACATATGCCACTCATTTACTGCATTTTAGCAGTCCCAAACCCCATTATTATCCCCTTTACTAATTTCTTTTCATTTTTCATTTTTGTAAACATAAAAACACATACAAACAAATATTTTCTCTCATTTCTCTCCATTTTCTCTCAAGAACACCTCAAAATACAGTGACTTACAGCCCTTTTAATAGTCTAAACCACCACCTAAAATCGTTCTAACATCAAAAGGAAGCAAGGAGAGTCAAAGTTATTCGGTTTCAAAGCATTTTCACCGTTTTTGGAGCTCAAAACTCGTCAAAAACATCATCCAAGCAGTTTCATCCGGTAGAAATCTTTCTCCTAACTCTATTTACTGTTTTTATATGTTGCATGGATGATCTAAGTCCTAAAAATGAGTTTTTATGAAGTTTCATAACACTTTTTATACAAAAACGGATTTTTAACCGAATAACAATTAGATCTATTATTTTATGGATAAAAGTTGTTTAGAAACTATAAAAATGATGTTATATGAAGTATCTACCGCTTGCATGTCGAAATCTATGGCTTAACTAATCGTTTTTGCAAGAAAAACGAAAAATGGGAAGATGGCAACAACCTGTGCGCCGTCCCAGTAGCCCAGGACGACGCAGCGGGACACAAATGTGTTCTGTGCGCCATCCCAGTGGTCCAAGGCGACGCACACAAGTTGTTGTCCTTCCCGAAAATCGTCGTTTTGACGTTTCAAACTTAGGTATACGTTCTGGTTTTTCGTTACTGATAATTTGAGACTGAGAATAATAAAATATTTATATTGTGACATTTATTGGACTTATTACATTGTAATGAATATGTTTAAATTATATTATGTGATATATGTGTTTTGTTAGCGGGAAAGTGGTGAATATTTTGGATAAGATTTGGGCGCGGAAGCGCTGCCCAAAGTTTGTTAGAAAATATAAACCACTTCAGCGACCAAAATATATCTATCATAATAATAAAAACGTTAACTTTGGACACTTTTCGGACTAAACATGACGATAACCGTTTCGGACTATTTTTGGACAATATTAACCTTGACACTTAAAGTTTAACTAAGATCACATCTATTATATATAATATATAACAACCTAATGAGATCATAACACTTAAACAATCTTGGTATTCTTTAGGCTTTCTGTGATTCCCGGCACGCTTTCCGACCGTTTTCCGAACTTGTCGTCTTCGCAACCCTTGAGTTACATCCCCTTACTTTATGTCTTTTTAAGTACTCTTTTGGGGGAAACATGAGATCCAAATATTTATGAACTATGTCTTTATGAACTATGTCTTTATGAAATATATCTTTCATGAACTATGACTTTATCGGACTATTTGACGTTGATCGAACTAATATGCGCAAAACTATTTTAAATCGCCTTATGTGGCACCCATTGACATTTTGACATTTGACATAATGGCTTGCCCCCTTTCGGCACTTGACTTAAACTATGATTGTTTGATTGTATATCTCCAACCCTTGATGAGAATATAAACTCCGTAAGTGCCTACTATCAGTTTTTGACAAAAGTACATAAGTTGCCCCGTTTTCAGACATTTCCACACTATTAGCTTTAAGCCGTTGGTAATTATGGGTATCGATACTTAGGAGAGGTCACTCCTTACTTTAGATGGCAATCTAAGTACATATTACTAAGACAGACAAACTTCGTAGATAGTGCGAGGTTGGGGCGGATCAGACCAGTTAATCGGTTTAGTGTGAACTCCTACGTTATATTATGCCAAGTGGTTGATACAATTCTTAAATCATATGTTTCATTTATTTACGCATATACATACTTATTTTCGCGATTAATCCGCAACTTGACTTTTCTAAATGTTGATCTATTTGACTAGGATCTTCATAAAAAGTATATATATTTTAAGCGCCTTTTTCCCCTATCTTTCTTTTGAGGAAACTTTATACTTATATATATACTTGTCAGAACTTTTGTCGAAACTCTTGTCAAGAACTTATAAACTGTAACTCACTCACTACGTTATGTAGTTTGACACTTTATCTCATGTTTCAGGAAACTAAGCGTAAGTCATGAAGTGCATTGCTCGGGCGGGTCAGGATTATTATGTGAAGTGTAATTCGGGAGAAGACCTATTTTGTTTTGGGAATTTTATTAAACATTTTATTATGTAATCGTTGTCTTGAACATTGTTATCTTGGTTATTTCTTTGACCAATTGAACTTTTCGAACTTTAATTTTAATGACTTGAACCGTTGACTTTTCTTATAACTCGTGTAATGATTCTCTTGCTCTTCGCAACTCGTGTTTCCGCTTTAGCGGGGTGTGACATTACTTTTAATTTTTATTACACCGGTGCGTTTTACGGTTTTTTTTTGTTTTTGTTTTTGTAGATATTCAGGTAGTGGATGAACACAAGGGCTTCGGGATTACCACTCGCGAGTCCAAAATTCAAGCCAGGAGTATCAAAGAAGCGAGGCAAGAAGAAAGGAAACATCTTAATTCAGACGCCACCAGGTTTTGGACCGTTCTCACCAGTGAAGTTTGAAGATATCACATCTTCAGAAGGAGGAGGAAGCGCTACAGAATCCGAAGTCGAAGAATTAATTTGCAAAGACAAACCGGAACCGCAACCAGCTATGGATCCTTTGGACATGCCTATGCACCGACGGGCCGCAGTTGTAGCAGTGCCACCCACCCGAGGGTCGGCTATTACCACCCCTAACTTAGGTGAGGACTTCGTTGTCAAGGGTCATCATCTCAAGATGATCCAAGACAACACTTTCAATGGGCGATACAATCCAGATCCGCATAAACACATAGCCAAATTCAACGAGCTATGTGAGATGTTCAAATATGGAGAAGGAAAGAGCGAAAGTGTCAAGCTGAGGTTGTTCCCTTCGTCTCTCACCGGAGATGAGAATTCAATCACAACATGGACACAAATGCGCGAAACCTTCATCAAACGGTTTTTCCCACCCGCCTTGGGTTGGAAACTCCTTCGAGACATTAGAGGATTTCGACAGGAAGATGGAGAAACGTCTACTGAGGCGTGGGCTAGATTGAAGGAGATGCTGAGGAGTTGCTATGGTCATCGATTGGGCAAAGATAATATCATAGAGATCTTCTTTTACGGGTTAACCAAGGAGTCACAAAACGAGTTGGATCTAGCCGGTGGGGGAGATTTTATGTATAAGTCCACAAATGAGGCATACAACTTGATGGAGGATAAATTGGTAATAAGTTTATCAAAGGAGTATCGAGATGATGGTAAAGGTCGAAGAGAAAGAGGACAAGTTGCTCAAGCGGAAAGTAGCGTCGAACTCTCTTCGATCTTGAAAGAGGTTAAATCTATGGCGGTCATGCTTGACAGACGCATTGGGAGGATCGAGAAAGACATACATATGATCAATAATGGTTGTGAAAATTGTGGAGGACCGCATTATGCGAGTGATTGTCAAGTCGAGGATGCCAACTACGCAGAGTATGGTTATCCTAATTGGGGAGCAAATTGGCCAAACCGTGGAGGTAACTACAACCTGGGTGACAACAGAAACAATGGATGGCAAAGAAACAACACACGATCATCCCCACCACGACAAAGATACGATCCACCGAAGAATGGAGAAGACCAAAGTTTGAAGGATGTTATGAAGTCATTTATTCACACTCAGAATTGACGATGTATTAGCAATCAGTTAAAAGTTTTAAATGATCACATCGAGCAAGGGCAGCGAAATCAGCAGGCAGTAACCGAGCAAGGGCAGCGAAATCAGCAGGCAGCGATGCAAGACTTGGAGAGGAGGTTCGATAGGATGAACGATCGGTACTCAAATCGGCCACCGGGCCAATTACCGAGCAATACGCAACAAAATCTACGACCATAGAATCAAGGAAATACTTCCAACAATCAGGGACCGAAATATCAACCTCCTGGAATAAGAGAAGAGCATGTAAACGCACTTACAACACGCTCAGGATATGCTTATGGAAGGAATCGAGACGGAAACGAAGGAAACGAGGATGTTTCGGAGAAACTGTCAGATAGGGCGCCGCACACATCCACAGAACGACGCCCTACCTCTGAAAAATAGCCCGCTGCTGGGGCGACGCCCCCCTCTGCTGAACCAATTTCTGACGATTTCGAGATCGAGGATGACGAGGACGAGGCACCAAATGTTCCACCTAAAGCAAAAACACCATAACCAGTGGAGGAAGTGACAATAAAAGCTTACCAGCCACGTATCCCATATCCTCAAGGTTTGAGGAAGGCAAAGATGAAGGAATAGTACGGTAAATTCTTCGATATGATTAAATCCGTAACTATTAACGTTCCGCTTGTTGATTTAATTGCAGGGATGTCGAATTACGCAAAGTTCATCAAAGAGCTAGCATAAATTTGATGCCACATTCATTATATGCTAAACTTGCTTTAGGAGAATTAAAACCTACTAGAATGAGTATCCGTTTAGCCGACCGATCATTTCAATATCCATTAGGAGTTGCCGAAAATATGCTAGTTAATGTAGGAAAATTCACCTTCCCCGTTGATTTTGTCATTCTAGATATTGAGGAGGATTGTACTGTGCCGCTTATCTTAGGTAGACCATTTTTAAATACCGCGGATGCTATCATTCGTGTAAAGGACAGGGAGATTTCTTTGGAGGTTGGGGATGAGCAAATTAAATTTTCTTTTGATAAAGCTCAAAAACACTCATACTCCACTGATAAAACCTGTTTTCGTATTGATGTTTTTGATGACATGTTTGACCTAGATGTGCAGGAAATGCTTGAAGAGAATGTTTCGATTGACGATAAGGAAGATGAAGAGCTCGAGGATTTTGATCCCATCTTGAAATTGGAGGTGGAGGAATTTTAGAAAAATTTAACGAGCATGACCTTTGCGAAATCCGACCCGGATTTAGAATTATTAGAGATTGAATATTTAATATATAATCTGGGTGCAACGTTTTTGGATGAAAGAATTCCATTTAAGGAGGAGTTCAAAGATTCTTGTGCAATTTCGAAAAAGGAGCTCACGGAATTTGACAAGTCGAACCCACACATGAAGCATGAGAAATCTAAGTCGGGTTTGGGAGAAAATTGTCAAGGTACATATCACGATCCTTTTGATTTATTTTCTCTAACTTGTCGGGAAAAGGAAAATATTTTACAGGAATTCGACTATTTCGAAAGTGATACGTCCTGGAGCGAGTTTAAGAAGAAGGAATTCGATGAAAGCAAAGGTGATAATGTTTGCAAGTTCAGAAAAAGTAGAGATGACGGGTTACTAATTTCCGAGGCTCGAGAGTAGCATGATGCTTGGGTAAAGCGAAATAAGCTTCTTGATGTTGGAAAGAAAGCATTAGTACGATTTGGAAAACACGTGGGAAAGAAAGGAGAGAGAAATATCGACCTTTATATAAACACGTAAATTGGAGCATAACGAGTCAAGCTAAGGACTCATTCGAAAAAACTAGCGCTTCTCGGGAGGCAACCCGGGTTTTACTTTCTTCCTTTCTCTTTTCTAATTTTTTTTTTCTTTCTTTTTAGATTTTATTTTATTTCTTGAGTCGTTAACACATTAGGGACAATGTGTTACTTAAGTTTGGGGGGGTCATCGGGAAATCCAAATTATATTTTTCGACCCTTAGCTTAGTTTCCATCATGTTAGGTTTGTGTTATTTTGTACATTTTTGAGTCAGAAAATCGAAAATACAAAAAAATTTGAAAATTGAAAAAATAAAAGAAAATATAACGTGTCTAGTCAGTAAATACCTTAAACTTTAAGCATAACCGAGCGCATTTAATACCCTACTCGATTAAATAGTGAGAAAATTTGAGCCTTTGAAATCATTAATTTTTAATGTTACTTTTTCGATTCTTGAGTGTGCCGATGGTTGATGACTTTAGAACTTGACATTGTTATACATTCCGAGCCCACATATGAGCATTACATTAGGGTAACTTAGTGTAATTTGATACAACGATAGGGGCAATTAGGATTAACCCATTTGATAACCATTTTCGTTTCTTTTATATTTTTTGTATAGTTTAATCACATTGATTTACTATTTTCCGCCTAACCCTTGTAACACTTATTTTTAGTTTTAAAAACTCTAGTTAAACCATTTTGCGCCTAAACCTTTTCGTTTCTTTAACACTACTATATATTTTGTACATTCGCCTATTTTCGTTTCATTTTTAGATTAGATCCGAACTTAAATTACGATTGCTATTATATATGAAGTGAAGTTTAGAAATTAGTAAGGCATAAAAAAAGTTATATCATTAAAGCCTTTGTATTATTTTTTTATTTTTTTGTATTTGGAATAAAATGAAAAATAGAAAAAATAGCCTTTTGAGCATGTTTTCTTACCAAAAGAAAAATATTATTGTAAGACATGTACTAGGCTGGGAAAAAAAAGTGAGTTGATAAAAAAAAAAAAAAAAAAAAAAGCCAGAAAAGCGAAAAAAATTAGTTGTAGAATTAAAAGAGTTAGTGTATATTGAGTTTTGTACATTTGAAGTTGAAGAAGTCAAGCAATTCGGTTCGTTAAAGAGTTTATGAGTTCGGATTTAATCTAGGTTTTTGTATACATTTTATTTTTACCCTTTTTACACTCCATTATATATTTTTCACATGCCTATACCTGTATATTACAACCCGAATAAAAGTCCCCGTATAGTTGTACCTAGACTCTAGTGGTGGAGATTTGATTCTTTATCAAGCCTATGATAGAATATTCACCATGACTGAGCAGCTGAGCGATTCTACAGAATACGTTACACACCTTTTAGATTAGTTTGAGAGATTGTGTGATTTACTTCCCATAAAATTCGTGAGGTGTTTGGTTATGTAATTTAATTTGGCTTTGATAATATTTTTGAAAACTGTTTTTGCTTGAGGGCAAGAAAAAGGTTAAGGTTGGGGGGATTTGAGATCGCATATTTATATAGTTATTTATATGCAATATTTGGTCATTTTTCATAATAAACATAATGGATAGGATAGGTTTTTGCATTTAATCGTGTGGAAAAGTTGTTTTGTCTATTTTACAGGTTTATATGATCGGGAAGTGGAAATGGAGGAAGAAATGAGCTTAAATGACGAAAAATGGTAAAAACTGACAAAGAGAGCGACGCCTTGGAGGGTTAGGGAGCCGCTGGCATTTGCAATGAAGAGAGGACGACGCTGTCACTAAGGAGAACGACGCACTTGGAGTTTTAATTGGTTTCAAACACGATTTAGCATGCTCGGTGCGCCGCTCTCATCACAAGGAACGACGCCCTTGGCTGTTTTTCAGTCCTACTCGAAAACGATTTCATCTTATTTTCTCTCTATGAATAGAGCCTCAAAATTTCTAGATTAATCATCAATTATTACTTTCGTTTATTGGAGCTAGAGTAATCGTTAAAGGTCTAGAAGAGAAGCTTGAAGTTGGTTTTTGTAATATTCGGTCACGAAGCACGTTTTGCAATTTTCTTAGTTTGTTTTCTTTCCCTTTTTAAGACTATTTCCAGTATGTTTTCTATTCTTTTATTTGCTGTTTTGAACACCATTATGAGTAGCTAAACACTTTTTATGCTTGTTTGATTTATGGATCTTGTTTGATAATTATTGTTTCGTTATTGATTGTTAGGTATTTGTGTTTAATCGTAAATCCTTAATTGTTTAAGTTTTAATATATTATCATAAGTTGTTTATGTGCAATTTGTTAAATCAACATTCTAGGTATTCGAGAGGAATCTAGATAGATTAAATAAATTGTATGAATAATCCATCGGTATAATTGGTTTAAATTTATTAGGATTCGAGAGGACCTAGTAATAACAACTTAGGTAATAAAACGTAAACGAGTAAGTCTATTTGTTAAGATTCGAGAGGACTTAATAATTAGAGAAGTTATTCGAGAAGAAACTTCATAAGATTAAATCATAAAATACCGGCTTGTTAATCAATGCTTAATTGTTGATAATTATAATAGTATTCGAGAGGAACATTATAATTTGATATAGTTAAAGTTAGTAAAATATTCGAGAGGAGTTTTACTATATCTTAGAATTTTAATATACTTTCAATATCGTATAATTAGAAAACAAGTGAAGTGTCAAACAAGTGTAATATCTCCAATATTTAATAATCTTAATTACTTTTTCTTACTCGATTTTTATAATCACTTTTTACAATCACTTTGCAATTTTAATCAGTTAATCTTTCGTTACAAAACCCCCAAAAACAAACAAGTATTATTAATTCGATATTAAAAACCAAATTAGTCCCTTAGTTCGAACCTTTACTTACTTAAAACTATATTATATAAGAATAGGTCCACTGCCTATAAGTGTGTAATTAAGTCTACAAGTAGGTCGAGTTTTATAAACTAGATTTTACACATCATTGAGCAAGTTCATTGAGTAAGTAATAAAAGATAAGTAATCAAACCATTCAACAAGTTGTGTATAAATATGTGTAACAATCTATACATTTCACAAGATAATCTTCACAATAATCCGTAGTAGCCACGCTACTGATCGACAAGTAACATTCTGTCGATAGACATGCACCACGCATGTAGAGCCAGATACAGTGACTGCATCCCACTGTAGTCAACCTACCGTGGTATCAACAAGTAAGTTTTCCAATAATAGTAAGTTTCTGAAAATGGAAGGTTTCTATAAATAGAATGTCTATTTATAGTAAGTGATAAACCATTTATAAAAATCTGTTTGGTTGAGCTTTACTTTCCCCCGATTGTTGAAAAACATATAAAACAGTTACAAGTGGGACAATAAACTCACCACGAAATAAGCAATAAACGACACTACTCAAGTAGTGTAAATGTGCGTATAAACGGTAGGTCACAAGCTAAGTCCCGACTAGATGATGAGCTTCCCTAAATGAGTGTAGGTAAGGAATTGTGAGTAATATGTTTTCACGTTTTCTAATCCTGTTTAATGTACGTTTAAAGATGTCAAATTAACCAATTTGATTAACTTATACTTGTGTTATTAATGTACATTTAGATTAGCGTTCCCTCGTCGTCCCATACAAGCGATGAGGGTTTGTAAAACCCATATAGATCTATATATATGTACCGATGGCTCAATAAGAGTTAACAGGCGTGTATACGGGGCCTTATACTACCACTTAGGCCATATAAGTAAGGTAACGCTAATCTAAAGGCATCATAATCCACATTTGCATAAATCAAGATATATTAAGTTCAAATCACGCTTTTCATCCCCAAATATAAAAAAGGGTAAAAAAGGCAACGAATTACTCACACATCAGCAAATAATACATCGGGTAGACAAATCCGGAGAAAAACGCTCCACCGCCTAAATACCCTAGCATAAAAGACATCGAAAGTCTAAGTATCTCTATAAGCGTGGTAATGTCTAGCCTTTAATGATTAACGTTATATTATATATTATATTTAAAAGTGTTCGAAAGAATAATATTTCGAGTCAAAGTGACGAGTAAAAGATAACGATATTTCGAGTCAAAGTGACTAGTGAAGATATCGATAATTCGAGTCAATAATGATGATAGAAGGGAACGATATTTCGAGCCGAAAATGACTAACAGAAATATCGATTGAAGATTGAATACTGGTACCAAAGTTAGTCGAAGTTCGCTAAAATCAACGTTATGGGATAGTTAATTTTAGTCAAAGCCGACAATTACGAAAGGGAGTCAAAGTCAACTAAAGAGTCAACATTCAACATTTGAAGAATTTAAATATTTTTGAGTGAAATATAGTTTGAAATTTTTTTTATAAAAGTTTAACGAAAGAATAATATTTATTATAATTTAAGATTACGATCCCATTTTTGAGAAAAGTATATTTATCGAAAATATATACGTTTAACGAATATCATAATAATAACTATTATGCATATGATTGCGATTACATTTTGAGTCCAAAACGTATATTTGTCAATATTTACTATTTTACGTATATATATATATATATATATATATATATATATATATATATATATATATATATATATATATATATATATATATATATATATATATATATATGTTTATGTTCGTTTAAAATATGCAACGTTTCAGTTAGGACATGAGTGGAAAAAACAAATTTCTTTCTTTTACGTTTTAGTATCATTAACGTTTTATATTAAGTCTTAATAATAATAAGTAATGTGTTCAGTAAGTATATAAGTTTATTTATATATACTAATAGTTGTAATCTTACATAATATTAAGTTATTTTACTAAATATGTAAGTAAAAAGTAGGAATACTAATTAGAGTTTAAATATCAATTATATGTATACTTATGTCCAATCAGTCCAAAATAGTCCAAGAGTCCAAAAGAATCTCATGACGGTATAGATTTACGATTTATACATATTTTACTTACAATTACTCTTTAAGTTTATGTTCATATTATACCATTTTTAGGTTATAAATCACCAGTAACTTATAATATGTAAATAATATGTATAATATGTTAATAATTTGTGTTTTCTTCCATTCTTAACCATATTTATCCATTTATATAATACTTAGACGAAATTAATGAGTTTTAAGAAAATGAAAAGAGACTTAGGGATAATTTGAGAGTACAGAAGACCTCCGCAAAATCAACCAAAATTGCCGGAAAAAAGATAACGGAATATAACACGGAAAAGTGCTCTAAAGGTGGTGGTGGTGAGAATCCAAGCTCCAACACAAAACACATTACATATTAGAACAAGGGCTTTTAAAATGAGACTTAGAGTAGAAGTTTAAGATAGATTTTTTTTTTTTGCTTACCAAAACTCAAGACGGAAAGGCTTCCACGATGATAAGCTCTAAATCGAAATTGTAATATGATGGTGGAAGATGAATCTTGTAAAGCACACCAAGATTTATGTTAGAAATCTCTAACATAAACAAGGAAAAAGAAGATATTAAAATATGAAGATTGAGTTGGAATCTTTAATATATAATAAAAGAGGGGCCTTAAATGCCACATGGCGAAGTAAGGTCCATTGGATTGATTAGCTTCTTTGATTTCAACCGTTAGATTGGATTGATGATGTCATCAAAAACTTCTTTTATTTTACACCCTCTTAAAACACATAATTACATTCTCTTTTTAATTTCATATTTACTGAAATAAAAAACATAATTTTAATTTGCCTATAAAATCGTTCAATTTTGACTATGATTAAACACATAATTACATTCTCTTTTTAATTCCATATTTACTGAAATAAAAAACATAATTTTAATTTACCTATAAAATCGTTCAATTTTGACTATGATTTACCTTATTGTTATTCTAAACTCCTAATAAAAAGTATCAAAACATGTGTATAAACGTAAAAATGTATATATTATTATAACTATAAACAACTTGTGTATAAACGTATGTTATTATACGTATATAACATGGTTTTCTCAAAATACCTTAAAATCTACATAAACATAAAATTTTCGATTTAATTTTTATCTTTGTCCGCGCTATCGCGGGGCAATAATCTAGTTACTTATCAAAAGAAAGAAAATCAAGGAGGTGATGATGAATAATATGGAGACTTTCTTCTAGTATGGTTTCACCTTTATATATAGCTTTATTTACTCATAAGACTATAACACTTTCGTTGACGTGAAGTCGATAAATTAAATTTTAATAACTGTGTAGTAATTAGTACATAACTTTAGGTGGACAACACGTAGGAGGACTTCTTGTGTACTTAATATAGTTTTATATCTTTCCATTAGTTAGAGGATAACGGACCTTGACGAGAAAAGTTATTTACATGAGTTAAAATCACCAAAGAACGACTAATACGAATAGATAAATTATAATAACTAGAGTCTAGGGAGATAGTCTGAAGCAAATACATTTTTTAATCTAATTGTTATAAACCTTGCAAAATTAGTTTAATTCCACGTTTCTTTTAATTAATACTGCTTTTTAGTTAATTAATTCAATAGACACTACGTTCATTCGGAACTAAAACGAAACCCCTTTCTTTTACTGTTTTTTACTTAGTTTAATTAAATAATTCTAGTTAAATATAATATAAACATCCTCCCCTGTGTTCGATATCGGACTTACTTTAGCTATATTATTATAATCGTGTATTGTTGCCTGTATTGTGTATTAATCTGACTTTAGTAACATCCTCTTTAAACATATTATATAAACACGATTTAACACATCACCTGCCATAGGTATGTTGTCTGTACAACGTAGTCGAGCCACATCTTGTGGTGGTCGGGCAAAGTAACTGGGCCATATGCGTAATGTCCGGACCTCGTAACCAGGTATGGAATCTGGGTCTGTAAACTTTTGTAGGCCAAAGTTGTCACATGTCTTTTGTGTGTTTTAGGGTTTAGCGCTTATAAATACACCACCCAAACCCTACTAACACTATCATTTTTTATATCAAATGTGATTTTACTTATGAATATCAAAATTTGTCCAAAAACGAAAAAATAAAAACTCGTCAAAATTCGATATTTTTTTCTATGTCTATATAGATTATACATTATATAATATTGTTATATTTTAAAATTCAAATTTAAAGTTAAAATCATATGTACTATTGGTTTATTGGTTTTCGAAAATTTACATAAATAATAAATCGTCAGAAGTATATATATATATAATATAACTGAAGATAAAAATGAGACGTTTGCAAAGTTACAACTTATTCCGTCTAACGATTAATGATTTGTAAAATAATTTAGTTTATTAAATAAAATAAAAATAGGTTTTGGTTACAACTATTAGTTATCTTCTAAAATTTTAAGTAATATAGTCTCTGGGAAAAGATCAATTAAGACCCATAATTTTCTTGAGACAAAAAGACATCATTTTGGCCCTTGATCCCATTTTAATCTAATGGTTAAGATTAAAACCAAAACCCATTTTTCTTTTATTTTTTTAAATTAATTTATCTCACAAACCGTTGATCGTTAGACGAAACAAAATACACCGTTGCGATCGTCTCGTTTTTATCTTTAATTGGAGCAGTGGTGTTATATACTTTCGACAATTTTATTTTTTTTATGGGTATTGAAATTATAACGTTAATATCATATATGATATTTACATCATTACGTAAAATTGTATAAAAGAGAATTACTATAAAATGTAAAAACTACCTAAATTTAGAAAAAAAAATCGAATTTTAACTAGTTTTATTTTTTCTCGTTTTTTGACATAAAATGTGATATACTAAAATCACATATGATACTACTATATCATATGTGATATTACTGTAAATCATATATGATATGAATATAAATCATATGTGATATATATTAAAATCGCATATGATAACATTATATCATATGTGATATTACTGTAAATCATATATTATATGAATATAAATCTGTCACACCCCGCTATAGCGGAAACACAGAATGTGAGAGCTGGAATATCATTACACGGTCATAAGCAAATTTAAACGATTCAAGTCATTTCAATAAAAATAAAATAGTTCAAGTTTCAACAACCAAGCAGTTCATAAGTTTTAAATAAAGTACAAGTACAATGTTTCAAAATAAAATTCCCAAAAATAGAAAGGTCTTTTACCACTTTGCGCCTCACGTAACCATAATGACCCCTCCTTACCATGCATTCCGTACACTTACATTAATTTCCTGAAACATAAGATAAAGTGTCAACTACATAAGGTAGTGAGTGAGTTACAGTTTAGAGTTTCGATAAAGTTTCCAAAAATAGAAAGTACATGAAAATAGTGACGTCAAGTAAAAGGAACGGAGCGACATTAGAACATATAAGTGAATAGTAAGAGATTTGTACACACGCAAATGAAATAAATAAAACTCGTATAAATAAAGTTGCAGCGGAATCCAAGCGCTAAAAAGGTATATGCGTAGGGAGTATGTGTTTAACTAAATAGTAACTCGTGTCAATCTCTTGGCATAATATAAATAGTAAGTATACACTAAACCGATTGTGTGGTCCTGATCTAGCCCAAAAATGTTTCAATAAGTTGCTAACGGAATCTTAGTAATATGTACTTGGGTCGCTAACCCTGAGTAAGGAGTGACCGCTCCTAAGTATCGATACCCATATGACTAACGGCTATTGCTAATAGTGTATAAAGTTCCTGAACCAAAAGCGGGACAAATGTACAAAGTTTCCAAAAGTAGCAGTAAGTTCTTACGGGTTTATATTTTCATCAAGGATTGGTCGCTAACAAGTATCCTAAATTTAGTTAACCGGCTAAGGCATCAACACATATACGCATAAAAGTTCACAAGTTTCCAAGTTTCCCAAAGTTCAAAGTTTCATAAGAGTTTCAATAAGGTTTCGTACAAGTTTCCAAAATTTACGAGTTTCATAAGTTTAAAATGTTTCAAGTTTCTAAAGTTTCACACAAGTTTCCAAAAGTTTCAATAAAGTCTCAAAAGTACCAAGTTTCCAATTGTTTCAATAATTCGCAATTAGTGTCAAAAGTTACAAAGCATATAATCTTATGTTCCCCCCAAATAATGTTTAAAAGAACAAAAATAAAACAAAGTGGGGTTGTAACTCACGGTTTGCGGAGAAAAGAGAGAACTCGGAATTCGGTCGGATATAAGAGCCAGGAATCACGGAATGCCTAAGGATACCAAGGTTGTCCAAAAGTTATTATCTCATTGTGTTACTTTAAATGATATAATAGACAATTTTTATTTAACTTCAATTGTTAAGTTTAATTTTGTTCCAAAAATGGTCCGAAGCGGTTAACGTTATTTTTAGTCCGAAAGTCTATAGTTAAAGTTATTATTATGATAGACATGTTTAGGTTGCTGAAATGGTTTAAGTTTTCTAACGAAATTTGGACAGCGCTTCCGCGCCCAAATTTCATGTCCAAAACCTAAAGTCATTTCCCGCTCACAAAACACATATATGCACATAATAATTTATTAAACAAGTCCATATAGTCCAAAGAGTTTCATACAAGTTATCACTGTTATTAATTTAGTCATCTCAGTCCCATAACGTTATTAACAAAAGTCCAGAATGTGTACACAAGTTTCCAACGACTAAAACGACGATTTTTCGGGAAGACAGCAGCCCGGTGCGCCGCACTGAGCAGGGGTGCGGCGCACCTCCCTGCTGTCTTTTCCCGTTTTTGAGTTTTTCTTGTCCCAAACGATTTGTTACTCAAGGATCTCGACATGCAATCAGTAGATACTTCATAAAACACCATTTTTACAGTTTGTACATAACTTTATTCACAAAACATAGATCTAGAGTGTTGTTTTAATAGAAACCCGTTTTTGTATAATATGTGTTATGAATCTTCATAAAAACTTGTTTTTATGGTTTAGATCTTACATGCAACTTGTAAAAACAGTAAATAAAGATAAGAATAAGGTTTCTACCGGATGAAAGTGGATGGATGATGTTTTTGAAGGATTTAGAGCTCCAAAAGTGATGAAAATGCTTGAAACCGAAAATGCTTTTGCTCCTCCTTGTTTGCTTTGATTAATAAACGATTTTGATGGTAAAAATATAGGTTTTGATGGCTGGAACTTGCTGGATTGGGGCTGTTCTTGAGAGGGTTTTGAGAGTGTTTTTGTGTGTGTGTGTTTTTCTTCAAAGGAAAATGGTGAAATGAAAAGAAAATAAAGAAATGATGTTAAGAGGCTTTGGGGACTGCCAAAATCAGTAAATGATGGTCTAGGCTCGTTTGTGGTTGGTTGGGGTTTTTATAAAAACGAGATAAGTAATAAAAACTTGAAAATTTTGAATTCTGCCAACCAGTGCGTCGCACTGACTGCTTGGTGCGGCGCACTGGGCCATTTTCAGTGTTTTTCTGATTTTTCGTTTTTACGTTTTGATTCATTGGACCTTTTCGTTAACTGAAAGTTCTTAATTATGATACGTTATGAACTTAGGAAAGTTCATTAGGTGTTTTCTTGGTATTAAGGCTTATATAATTCGATTCCGGGAGTTATCCCGACACTGGTTCCGGCAAAATAAAGACACAACATGTACGAGCTAGAGAATTATGAACACTATAAAAAGAGTAACTGGAGATTCGAACCGATAAATTAACTGAAAATCACCTGAATTTTTGACGGTTGTCACAAAATCATATGTGATATATACTAAAATCACATATGATAATACTATATCATATGTGAAGTTAGTGTAAATCATATATGATATGAATATAAATCATATGTGATATATACTAAAATCATATATGATAATACAATATCATATATGATATTACTGTAAATCATATATGATATAAATATAAATCATATATGATATTATGTATGTAAAAATTTTAAAACTTAAAAGACAATAACACACATGAGTTTAACTCTAAATATGAATTTTAATACACAACAATGTTATACAATGTATAACCTATATAGACCCAGAAAAAAGTTCGAATTTTGACGACTTTTATTTTTTCGTCTATGGCCAAATGTTGAAATTCGTAAGACAATATCACATATGATTTGAACACTAAATACGAGTTTCGAAACATAGATTTGTTATATTACATACATTCAACTTAAATCAAAAAGAAAAACAAAAAAATAATATGTCAAACTACTGATATCACATATGATAAAACAGTGATTTGTAATATAAAATTTCAAAACTCGTAAAAAAACCCGAAAATAAATTTCGTCAAAAGTATATCGAGTGGGTGCTCTATAGAAAGAGGAGAAAATGCTCGTTTTAATGGTACAATTTATTCGTTTAATACATTTACCGTTTATAAGATAATTAATTTTTAAACAAAAAAAAAGTTATGATGGATTTTTGAAATGAAGAGTTGTGATTGGTCCATTTTGATCTCAAATTTTTTAATAGTCTTTTCTAATCTCAACCCTATAGTCTCTACGTACATTACAAAATTTTATAAATTGTATCCAAATTTTATTTAGAAAAAAAAGAAAAAACAAACGTATTTAAGAAATAATTTTAGAGATGTATTTACAAAATCAACATTAACTTGTTTATAAGTGAAAAAGGGTTTCCAAACAAAAAACCTATATCCCAATATCCCAGAAGTGTTCCTCAAGATATCTTTGTGAAGAAGAATGGCCGGAACGATGGTTAAACAACCACCAGCAACCCTACCGACCCTTTATTCGACAATCGACACCACCGAGTCCGATGACGATCTATACAGTCGTTTGAAAAGCCTAGAACGACAAATCGAGTTCATCGAAATCCAAGAAGAATACGTTAAAGACGAACAGAAAAACCTGAAACGTGAACTGTTAAGGTCACAAGAAGAGGTTAAAAGGATCCAGTCAGTTCCTTTAGTGATTGGTCAGTTTATGGAAATGATAGATCAGAATAATGGAATTGTTGGTTCAACTACTGGATCTAATTATTACGTTAGGATATTAAGTACTATTAATCGTGAATTGTTGAAACCGTCTGCGTCTGTTGCGTTACATCGTCATTCCAATGCTCTTGTTGATGTCTTGCCACCCGAAGCTGATTCTAGTATTTCACTTCTTAGTCAATCTGAGAAACCAGATGTTACCTATAATGTAACAACTTTTTTCATTTTTGTATCACTTTTAACATCTTAATATACAAACTCGTGGTCTCGGGATAGAAAGGGGTGAGGAGAAGGGGTAGACAAAAACTTAGGTGGGAAGATGCACTTAAGCCTGGCATGAACTGTCCGAGGACATGATATCACATAGAAACTCTTGGGATTAGAACAAGGATTGAGGAGTGGGATGTGTTAGGCCGTTTTTTCTTTTCTTTAGTAGGGTAGTTGCCTTTAGACTTCCTACGAGACTTAGGGCCCTAGTTTGTAATTTTTTTGCCTTGGCTTTTAGGATTAGTTATAAGATTTGGCTCTCTTGTTTCTTTGCTCTTTGTTTGCTTACAGGTTCTTATGTTCTATTGCACTCTGCTTACTTTGTCTAACGTATTATCTCCCTTTTTTCATTTTGCACACAAACACTCTCTCTCTCTCTCTCTCTCTCACAAACACACACACACGCGCGCGCGTGCAAACACTTTTTCTATTTATTTATGCACTCTTTCCTTCACATGCTTAACCCCGTCACCCTTGCCGAACATATTTATGGAAGCAGTCTCTCTACTTTTGGGTAGGGTTTAATTGTCTACATCTCCCACTTGGTTTTAAAAAGCGCGTCTGAGGCGAGATGCGATGCGAGGAAACCATGTAATCACTTTTTGGTACAAAAGCGTTGCGTTTACATGATGCGCTTTAAATCAATTTGACACTTCATGTACATGATAGTATTTTAAGGCCCATATGTGTGTAATTAATTGGACCGAATATCTTAAAGGCCTATCCGTTGATGACTATTGACGTCTACTGATCTCTCTAATAAGGCATTAATGGTAGTAATTGCTATTACAAACATTAGTATTACTTTTTCTTATAAATCGTCTTTATCACTCTTCATCTTTCTTCTACCAAAAATCTTAAAATAATGGATCATAATAATGTCAGGTGGCCCCAATTCTAGGTCTGCTTTAGACACTGCTAGGAAATATGTAGTAGTACTTATGTTAGTGGTTGTGTACTGATTATGCATGTTGTGATGGGACTTTTGCAAACTATGAGAGTTGTTATGCATTTTGTGTAATGATTATTCATTTTGCGATGTTGATTTTCACTCTTGTGTCCGAATTTTGTTTAAAACCATTTAGAAGTTTTTTTGTAAAAAGTTTGCGCCTAGCGTACGTAATGCGTTTGCCTGCCTCTCGCATCGGTCCAAAAGACCCCACTGCAACAGGCCGCCTAACGCCTTTTAAAACCCAGATCTCTCATCCCCAATACCCTGTCCGTGGCAGGATTGGGTACCTTTTAAAACCCAGGTTCAGCATAAAACACATAATATGGATCATACCAACTCATATCTAAAAGTTAGTGGAGCTCGTCTAAAATCAGCTTGTCTGAAACTTAGAGCTTGTCTAAAATCGGTTTGAAACCTTTTTTATTTCTTTTTTATTTTGTATTTAAATACGTGATAGATATTTGAAATGTCTTAAGGCTTAAACTAAACCATTATCAACACTCAGCACTCAGGATGCATATGGTTTTTCAGATGGTAATAATTAGTAATATCACTGCTACCTTTTTGTTGTCAAAGCCTAGGATATTTCCTATACAATGTTGGGTGGCTTTTAATTATCTGAGATCAATTTGGAATGTATAAATAAATTTCATCATAAGTGACGTATGCAACAATCTGTAGAGGTTCTCTTTTTATTTTCTTATTATATTCAAATTAGCAAAGTTTTGGCAGTTTTTTCTAATCTCTGAAGTCTTTGGCTAGTAGGACAGTCCATTTTCTGATCCCTATATTGATCATGAAGCTAGGCATAAAATGTCTTTCTTTGAGATTTCATTAATTAATTCAACTGCTATTTTTGATGTATCTTGTTCTTTCACGGTTATTAATTAAAATAACAAAATGATAATGGATGTGCTCGTATCCCCGAATTTGTTGCCCACTGGCTGTAGAGCCTATTCTAAAACTTTTCTGGTTCCAATGAAGGTAATAACACTTAATTTCTTTGGGATTCTGATAGGATATCGGAGGCTGTGACATTCAAAAACAGGAAATACGTGAAGCTGTTGAGTTACCTTTGACTCATCATGATTTGTACAAACAGATTGGAATAGACCCTCCTCGTGGTGTTTTGCTCTATGGTCCTCCAGGCACTGGGAAAACCATGCTTGCCAAAGCTGTGGCAAATCATACTACAGCAGCCTTTATTAGAGTAGTGGGCTCGGAATTCGTTCAGAAGTATCTGGGCGAGGTATGCTGTCTAAATTGAAATATTTCTTAGTAGCATTGAACTAACAATATTCCATTAAGTAGATCTACTTTATTTTGAATCTGCACTATGTTTTTCGAAACATTATATTATGTAATATTTATTTGAAAGTTTCCGTATGGATATCATACATGGGAAGTGATATCATACACTAGGTCAACTATAGTCATCTCTATTCATATTATGGCTAATGTAGGGACCGAGAATGGTTCGTGATGTCTTCCGTCTTGCCAAAGAAAATGCACCTGCAATCATATTTATTGATGAGGTAGATGCAATAGCTACTGCCAGGTTCGATGCTCAGACTGGAGCTGATAGAGAAGTGCAGCGAATCCTCATGGAACTGTTAAATCAGGTAAACAAAGTTAAAACCATATGTTAGTATTTTTAGATCTGATGGTCTTGCTTTATGTTGTTAATCTAATAATCAATGTTTTACTGTTGGGTTTGTGCAGATGGATGGGTTTGACCAAACAGTGAATGTGAAGGTCATAATGGCAACCAACCGAGCTGATACTTTGGACCCTGCACTTCTTCGTCCCGGCAGGCTTGACCGTAAAATTGAGTTCCCTTTGCCTGATAGAAGACAAAAGAGACTTGTTTTTCAGGTAAAATTTCCCATTCTTACCCCTAAATTATGTAATGTCAGTACAGGTGTCAATTTCACCCCTTTTACACAGGTCAAATAAAATGATTAGCTAATAAGGGGACAGGTCAAATGAGCTGCACAGATCGAAATTCGTCTGAATTTATTTTTAATGGACACAGCTTTATAATTTGTTACGCCCAAAACTTCTATTATTATGTTACAACTAATAATATAGTCTGTACTCTGTTATCATATATAACATGTTAGTTATTTGTTAAAATGTTAAAGTTAGCCTACTCAATTCATCTCAACCCCATTCTAAAATGACGTAACTCGTTTTTTATTGTCCCATCATCCAACCTGTCATTTTCATATATCTAGCTAAAGGTAGCAATTTCGACTATGTTGCTTTATTAATGGGTCAGTTCTGGGTTATGTGTTTTATCTCTAACGGGCCAAACGAGTAAAGTAAATAAAATAGCTTTAAAAGGGTCAGATGGGTCAAAACAGGTCGAAGGTCATCCAATGTAATCCCTGAAAAACTCTTAACGTCGGTTTCGAATTTGATGTCTGCTGGAAGGATGTTAGTTATATCATGTTTTCCTGTACTCCTTCATTGCCTTTCTGACTCTATGTCATCCTGATTTCTCAACTCTTTATTTTGAAGAATTATTATAAGGATTTCCTAAGATGGGGAAAATATTGTGTAGGTGTGCACTGCGAAAATGAATCTTAGTGATGAAGTTGACTTGGAAGATTACGTTTCTAGACCTGACAAGATCAGTGCTGCTGAGGTATCTCTTTGTTGTTACTTTAGTGTTTACATTTTTTGTTTTGGCATGATTTGATTTTGTCAATGTTACCTACAGATAACTGCAATCTGTCAAGAAGCGGGCATGCATGCAGTGCGTAAGAACAGGTATGTAATTCTTCCCAAGGACTTCGAGAAGGGTTACAGGACCAATGTGAAGAAGCCGGACACCGACTTTGATTTCTACAAGTAATCCACTCAAAAGGTAGCTGCCAATGGAGACTCTTCTGATTTGTGTTACAAACTGTTACCTGTTTCTGTAATGAAGTTCGAGTCTGAATCATCTTTTATTACTCGGAATAGGCTGGATAATGTCTGCTGTCGCATGTTTGATTAATTTATTCCCTTACCCTCTTGCGATATTGGAATCCATTCCAGAAAAACATGTGTTCATTTAAAATTTTCTGTTTAAGCTTACTTATTATTTAACCAGTAGTGTTAGGAATTTAGTTTCATGGGCATAACTTTTGTTCCATTTATAACTGGTTGATATTAGGTTTAGCCATCCCTTAACATGTCAAGTTTGAAAAGCTGGTTTGAACTGAAAATATATATTTTTCATAATCGTATTTAATGTATCAATCATATTTATCAAGAAATGATTGAAATATCTAAAAATACCGGCGGGATGCCGTGTCAATAAGAAATTGTTTAAATTCTGACGAATAATTTTTTTCAGTGGTATATATTTTATTACAAATAATTTTATGAATGATCAAAATTTTCGGTTTATAAATATTCAATTAGTTAGAAAATTCAAAGATTGATTCCATTTATTTAAAATTTGTACACTTAAATAATTGTCTTAAATTTATAAAAAAAAGTAAAATGCAATTATTTCAAATTTTTAAGTATATATAGTAATTGTGTTATAGAGTTATATTTGTAATTAATCAATAATTAATTAGTTAAAATGGTAGTTTAGTAATTTTATAATGTTTAAATTTCAACTTTTTACCCAAATGCTTAATAATGTACTAGTAAAATACACGCGCGATAGTAATTGTTTAAATTTTTGGTGAAATAACTTTTTTTTGGTGGTACATATGTTGTTACAAATAAATCCACGAACGATCATGTGACAACCGTCAAAAATCTAGGTACTTGTCCAGTTACTATATCGGTTCGAAACATTGGCTACTCTTTTATCGCGTTCGCTTTGTTCTAGTTCGTAATTGTTGAGTCGGTACTTTGTCGGAACCAGTGTCGGAATAACTTCCGGAATCAATTTTATAAGTCCAAACACCAAGAAAACACATAATGAACTTTTCTAAGTTCATAACTAACCATAATTAAGAACTTTCAATTAACAAAAAGGTCCAACGAAGCAATAACGTAAAAACGAAAAATCAGAAATTGCTGAAAATCACCCGGTGCGCAGCACCTCGTGCCAGAATTCAAAAAATTTACAATTTTGGTCATTGCCTCGTTTTTACACAAAATTAAACCAATCAAAAACGAAATTTACCACTCCATTACTGTCATAACAGTATCCCAAGGCCATTATTACTACACACCACCTATTTCTTTTCCTTTTTCATTTTTACATAATCAAAACACACACTCACTTACACATAGTTCCATCTTTCTCTCTATTTCACTCAAGAACACCACCATAATCCAGAGAAATACCACCATAAATCAGTCCCTAAACGCATAAAAATCGACCATCAATCACATACAAAACGTTCCAAGGGTAAAGGGTAGCAAAAGTAAAGGATTAAATCGGGTTTTCAAGAAGATTTGGAGCTAGAGACTCATCCAAATCGTTTCATTTCATTTCCTTCGGTATAACTCTCTTACTTTACTCTTTTTACTGAAATCCTTGCTTGCATGTAAGATCTAAACAATAAAAATGAGTTTTTATAAAGATTTATATCACTTTCTCTACAAAAACGATTTTTATCAAAATAATACTTAGATCTATGTTTCTGTGGATAAAAGTGGTTTAGAAACCATAAAAATGATGTTTTATAAGATATCTACTGGTTGCATGTCGAAATCTATGGGTGACAAAACGTTTTTAGCCAAGAAATCACAAAACGGTGAAGAACAGCAAGGAGGTGCGCAGCACCCCCTGACAGGTGCCGAGCACCGGGCTGCTGTTCTTCCCGAAAATCGTCGTTTTGGTTGTTTAAAACTCGTACACACATTCTGGACTTTTGTTAATAATATTATGGGACTGAGATGAACAAAACCAATAATAATAATGACTTATATCGGACTCCTTGGACTTATTTGACTTGTTATGAAGTTATTATGTGTATATGCATGTTTTGTGAGCGGTATTGGTTGTAGGTTTTGGACATGAAATTTGGGCGCGGAAGCGCTGCCCAAATTTCGTTAGAAAACCTAAACCATTTCAGTAACCTAAACATGTCTATCATAGTAATAACTTTAACCTTGAACTTTCAAACTCAAAATAAACGTTAGCCGCTTCGGACCAATTTTGAGACGATTTGACTTCAACACATAATCATAAACAAAAGTTACCTAATCTTATATAAAGAACCTAATAAGACATTAACTTTTGGACAATCTTGGTATTCTTAGGCATTCCGTGATTCCCGGCTCCTTTTCCCGACCGATTCCGAGTTCACTTATCTTCGCAAACCGTGAGTTACACCCCTCTCTACTCTTACATTTTAAGTACTCTTTTTGGGGGAAACATGAGATCAAACCTTTTGTGAACTTGTACGACTAATTTGACTTTGGTCTATTTGAACTATTTTGACTTATTGAACTTATGATCTATTTGACTCTTGAACTTGTACGACTATTTTGACTTATTGAACTTATCAAACCAATTTGACTTTTGGTACTTATTGAACTATTTTGACTTTGGTCTATTTGAACTATTTTGACTGTTGGATCTTTGAACTATTTTGGACAAATTCTTAGAGACTCTTATGCGTAAAAAATGCTTTATTGCCTTATTGGCTACTTATTATTTAAAACTTTTACGAACTTGTTAAACTTTTGCGAACCTTTGGAAACCTTTTGAACTATTTGAACGACTTTCTATTTATGGAAACTTTTGAACTAAACGAGCTATTTTTGTACGGACTATTTGGACTACTTTGGAACTATTTTTGGTACGAACTATTTGGACTACTTTGGGACTATTCTCGTACGACTATTTGGACTAATATGCGCAAACAACATCAATTGTTCGGATTGGCTTACTTTAGACTCCCTAGGTTTGCCTCTTTGGATACTTGATTAGACATTGATAGCGTGGTTGTATTTGGTGCAAAACCCTAGGTGAGAATATAGCAATGTAAGTGCAGACAAAAGACTTTTGAAAACGGACGACTAAATGCCCCACAACTTTTCTTGGACGACTATACACACTATTAACACAAGCCGTTAGCATAGATTATGGGTATCGATACTTAGGAGCGGTCACTCCTTACCAATGGGTAGCGACCAAGGTACATATTGCTAAGTTCTCGCGAACTCAGACTTTAGACTGGACTAGTGGGCAGGTACTTGACCAGAATCGGATTAGTGTGTAGACTAAATCTTACGTATATTAAGCTTAGTGGTTGGTACAACTCGAGGATCATAGGTCTTTATTTACGCATATACTTACTTACTGTCTTACACATGTGGACTAATCCACCGCTGAGGTAATGACTACGGACTTTTCGCTCTACTCGCAGATACGCCATGTCTCAGTCCTCGAACTCTCGATCCCAGACTCGATCACTTCCCCGAGCCGCCTCCCCCTCTCACGAACCATCTGAGGGCCACACGGCATCCGAAATTCAGCGTCACCAGACGACTGACCCAACGGAAGACACATCCCAGACCATCAGTAGCAGTAATGGGTCCAGCCCAAGGACGGTACTTCCACCTCCTAGACTGGTGCCCGTTGCCGCACCGCAGCCCCGAGGACCCAATGCTGGAGTACCTGTGCATCCGCAGTCGGGCCCGTTCCGACCGGCGCCTCCACAGTCTTTCTTGGACCCCTACGATCCCGCCTTTCGCACTCCGATATCGGAACGTTACGCATGGGATCGTCAGTTCATCGAGGAAAGACGGCGTGCGCAGGAGTCCGGACCCTCCCGACCCATGATGCCACCTACTCATCAGCCTCTTCCACCAGACGCCTTCCTCAACTTACACCGTCAAGTCCGTGGACTTGCCGAGGAAGCTCAGGAGCAGGGCCTCCTTCTATTTGAAGTCTCCGATGCTGCGAACGAGTTAGCACAGCAGTCCCGGCGGATCATCCTAACGGCTCAGGCCACCGCCCGGACCGTCCAGTGCCTCGTCAGAGCCTGCGTAGTCATGGGAGCACTTGTCGTAGCTCTCGCCGCCATGATGTTCTTGGAAGAGCGTTATTAGGCATATTTTCCTTTATCTTGTACTGTACCGGCTTAGTCGTAATTTTCCATTGTACACGACTTAAGCCATTATTTATTTCCTTTCTATGTATTGTACTTGGATTCCTTCAGTGATTTTGTTCTATGTACTAAATCTTCTATTATTAATGAAAACTTCCACCTTTATTTAACTTTATTTGTCTTGTCACGTGAACCTTTCTCTATTGTCAAACATTGTCACAGATTCTTAAATCTTTGGTGTGCGTATATTGTTACCTAGCCTGTACACTCTTTTGCTACCTTCGAGATCGTACTTGTGCAAATTGTTCACCCTCATTACTCTCGTGTACTTGATAACTGTTAACTCTGAGCTGAATTCTAGTAGTAAAGTCCAAATGGCACGTTCTAAAATAGTTCCTCTTTCCCTTGTAGAACCATGCCTCCCAGGAGAAGACGCGGAAATCGTATAGCCAAGCAGATCGTTGTGCAGTTCCAAGCACTACTTCCAAGCGTGATCGCCCAGATCGTCGCTGGAATCGACCAAGAGGTCTTCGGAACTCGCGAACCTCTTCTCCCTCTTGTACCAATTACGGAGGACGAGGACGGGGATTTTGGAACCAACCCCCTACCTTCCCCTCCAGCTCTCTTCCAACGAAGTGAGAATAAGAGAAGGAAAATTCACCACCAAACCTCATGGACTAGCACCAACCAGGAATCCGCTACCTTAGCCCGAACCTACTCCAGACCTCGCCCCCAGTGCAGCAAGTGCCACTTCCACCATGCCCGGAAGTGCCCGGTATGCAGACTTTGCAACGTCGTAGGGCATTACCCCTGGTGCTATCCAGAGAATGCAAACAAAAAGCTGCTATGTCTCGAATTTGGGAGCAACCATCATCTCCGTGGTGATTGTCTCCTAGAGCGCACCACAGAAGCCCTCAGAGCTCTCGCAATCACAGCCGAGGAAACCCCTCAGGACCTCAATGCAGCTACTGGTACGTTCCCTGTCAAATAACCCTCCCCTTCCATGCTATTTGATTCAAGAACTAAAGGAACCTTACCCCCCCTTAGAAATTGGACCCTTATCAGCTTAGGACCTAAAGTCTTGTGGACACCCTTTCCATCGAATATGCTAATGACCAATAGTCGAAGCCACGAGTGCAAACTACGGGATTCCAATACTTAGCTTGTCTAAAACCTTTTCCATCACCCCAGTTCCTACCGAACCATTGAGCTTTGACGATATCGTTGGGATGGACAGGTCACCTTAGTATTGAGCCAGGATCGTCCGCCCCGACAAGCTCCCCTGTATCCCTCTCCATAAAAGGAAACTCCCGTCGTTCAGGAGTACAACCTGAAGGATAACTTTGCAGCGCGTACCCCTCGATGATACACCAGTATCTCGAGAAGGACTACGACGCACCCTCCGCTCACGACGTCGAACATAAATCTAAGGAAAGCCGCGTCCAAGACACTTCCGTAGTCGAGGGCCATCCAAAGCCTTCCTGAGAAACTTCCGGACTACCACTGAATCGACAAGTAAAATTTCAAATGAATCTCGTTCCTGACACGGCACCCATAGCTGAGGCTCCCTACCACCTAGCACCACCGAGATGCCAGGGCAGCCAAAGCTGCTGTAGGAACTTCCCAAACCTGGTCTTTCCACTCGAATCCAAGTACATGAGAGGCTCCAATTTTCCTAACCAGAGACAGACGGACCTTTTCGTTCATACACTGATCGTCGTAAATATAACAAGCCTACCGTCAAGAACCGATAACCATCCCCGAGGATCGACGACCTGTCCGAGTAGTTGCAGGATGCAACATCCCCCTCAAAAGTCGACCCCGCCCGAGTTATCACCCGGTTCGCGACATTTTTGACCAACACTACCGAGGACCGCTTTTCCCCAAACTCGATGCAAGCAACCCAAGCCTTCCCTCTGTCAGTACGCCTAAACAACACCCGGTCGATATAAATGGACTTGATAGACAAGTGCGCGAGCATACTAAACGATTGAATACCGCACTCACTGTTAGCACTCACACCTACTCAAGGAAGATCCTGTGAACATCCCGAGCTCACCCTAGAACCCTTCCAAGGTCAGGAGTCGTACGCCAATTTCCCAAAGTTCTAACTCTGACCCCGAGCATAACATTTCCCGACTCTATAGTCAACCTTGAAGGAACTCGGACCCAGGCCAAACGTAGCTTGTTGCGCCAAGCCCCTAGCATGAATTCCGAAATCCGAAGGTATTCGTGAACCCATTCCCGACAAGGGCCATCGAATTGCTATTCCATCTATCCGGGATCCAGCTTGCTGTACCAAGAGTTCCTGAGAATACTGTTCTGGCCGGCCGTAAATAAGGACATTGCCTGGTATCCAACTGAGTGCCTCACTTACTTCGAGGTCAAGGCAGGACACCGAAACCCATCTCTCTATTAGCCGATTTGCGTCCCACTCCCTTCGGAATACCCTCCCGGGAACTGCTAGGAACGCGACTAGACCTCATCACCTCTCACTATTCACCCTCCTTTAATCGGGTACACTTATGTCACGGACCCCGTGCCAGCACTAAGTGCACACCCATCGGTCTATACATGGACGCAAGTGTCGAACACCGCCCTATCGGCTGGAATCTGACGGTCGACGACTTGCAAGGTCCTACGTCTATCTCTACTCGCGAAGGACCGGAAACGTTCCCGTACCCGGCCAAGGAGCTGCGTGACCATCTAGAAGTAAAGCCTCAATTCCTTAGATGGAAATAGGGTATCCCCTAGGGTATCGCCACAGAAGGAGGATAGTCTGCTTCAGGAAACGCGGCAAACTAAGCCGAAGTACCCCGGTTCAACCTGAGTCTTAGAGCATATCGATCCGATCCTTGCACTGCCTTCAACTTTCTCAACCACCACCTAACGTTCTTGTTTTCTCCCTCCTCACACTTGTAAAGTGTTCATCGGTCGAGAACTTCGTTATCTCCCTCTAGACAAGGTCAAAAATGCTACCGAGCCGACTCCCTTGTTGAACCGCTCAGGTTGTCGTCTCCAAGGTCGAACAGCATAGACCGAACCTTGTACCCATTTCTGAGTTAGTGGAACCTCCGACGTAGTCCCACTACCGCGTGAAGACGCATGGACCGAAATTCGTCAGGAGAATCCACCACGATTCGACGGCAATTTTTTTTTTTCCCATGAGACGAACTAAATTTCGGGACGAAATTCCTTTCAACCCGGGGAGAATGTGACAACCGTCAAAAATCTAGGTACTTGTCCAGTTACTATATCGGTTCGAAACATTGGCTACTCTTTTATCGCGTTCGCTTTGTTCTAGTTCGTAATTGTTGAGTCGGTACTTTGTCGGAACCAGTGTCGGAATAACTTCCGGAATCAATTTTATAAGTCCTAACACCAAGAAAACACATAATGAACTTTCCTAAGTTCATAACTAACCATAATTAAGAACTTTCAATTAACAAAAAGGTCCAACGAAGCAATAACGTAAAAACGAAAAATCAGAAATTGCTGAAAATCACCCGGTGCGCAGCACCTATAGTATAGGTGCGCAGCACCTGGTGCCAGAATTCAAAAAATTTACAATTTTGGTCCTTGCCTCGTTTTTACACAAAATTAAACCAATCAAAAACGAAATTTACCACTCCGTTACTGTCATAACAGTATCCCAAGGCCATTATTACTACACACCACCTATTTCTTTTCCTTTTTCATTTTTACATAATCAAAACACACACTCACTTACACATAGTTCCATCTTTCTCTCTATTTCACTCAAGAACACCACCATAATCCAGAGAAATACCACCATAAATCAGTCCCTAAACGCATAAAAATCGACCATCAATCACATACAAAACGTTCCATGGGTAAAGGGTAGCACAAGTAAAGGATTAAATCGGGTTTTCAAGAAGATTTGGAGCTAGAGACTCATCCAAATCGTTTCATTTCATTCCCTTCGGTATAACTCTCTTACTTTACTCTTTTTACTGAAATCCTTGCTTGCATGTAAGATCTAAACAATAAAAATGAGTTTTTATAAAGATTTATATCACTTTCTCTACAAAAACGATTTTTATCAAAATAATACTTAGATCTATGTTTTTGTGGATAAAAGTGGTTTAGAAACCATAAAAATGATGTTTTATAAGATATCTACTAGTTGCATGTCGAAATCTATGGGTGACAAAACGTTTTTAGCCAAGAAATCACAAAACGGTGAAGAACAGCAAGGAGGTGCGCAGCACCCCCTGACAGGTGCCGCACGCCGGGCTGCTGTTCTTCCCGAAAATCGTCGTTTTGGTTGTTTAAAACTCGTACACACATTCTGGACTTTTGTTAATAATATTATGGGACTGAGATGAACAAAACCAATAATAATAATGACTTATATCGGACTCCTTGGACTTATTTGACTTGTTATGAAGTTATTATGTGTATATGCATGTTTTGTGAGCGGTATTGGTTGTAGGTTTTGGACATGAAATTTGGGCGCGGAAGCGCTGCCCAAATTTCGTTAGAAAACCTAAACCATTTCAGTAACCTAAACATGTCTATCATAGTAATAACTTTAACCTTGAACTTTCAAACTCAAAATAAACGTTAACCGCTTCGGACCAATTTTGAGACGATTTGACTTCAACACATAATCATAAACAAAAGTTACCTAATCTTATATAAAGAACCTAATAAGACATTAACTTTTGGACAATCTTGGTATTCTTAGGCATTCCGTGATTCCCGGCTCCTTTTCCCGACCGATTCCGAGTTCACTTATCTTCGCAAACCGTGAGTTACACCCCTCTCTACTCTTACATTTTAAGTACTCTTTTTGGGGGAAACATGAGATCAAACCTTTTGTGAACTTGTACGACTAATTTGACTTTGGTCTATTTGAACTATTTTGACTTATTGAACTTATGATCTATTTTGACTCTTGAACTTGTACGACTATTTTGACCTATTGAACTTATCAAACCAATTTGACTTTTGGTACTTATTGAACTATTTTGATTTTGGTCTATTTGAACTATTTTGACTGTTGGATCTTTGAACTATTTTGGACAAATTCTTAGAGACTCTTATGCGTAAAAATGCTTTATTGCCTTATTGGCTACTTATTATTTAAAACTTTTACGAACTTGTTAAACTTTTGCGAACCTTTGGAAACCTTTTGAACGACTTTCTATTTATGGAAACTTTTGAACTAAACGAGCTATTTTTGTACGGACTATTTGGACTACTTTGGAACTATTTTTGATACGAACTATTTGGACTACTTTGGGACTATTCTTGTACGACTATTTGGACTAATATGCGTAAACAACATCAATTGTTCGGATTGGCTTACTTTAGACTCCCTAGGTTTGCCTCTTTGGATACTTGATTAGACATTGATAGCTTGGTTGTATTTGGTGCAAAACCCTAGGTGAGAATATAGCAATGTAAGTGCAGACAAAAGACTTTTGAAAACGGACGACTAAATGCCCCACAACTTTTCTTGGACATCTATACACACTATTAACACAAGCCGTTAGCATAGATTATGGGTATCGATACTTAGGAGCGGTCACTCCTTACCAATGGGTAGCGACCAAGGTACATATTGCTAAGTTCTCGTGAACTCAGACTTTAGACTGGACTAGTGGGCAGGTACTTGACCAGAATCGGATTAGTGTGTAGACTAAATCTTACGTATATTAAGCTTAGTGGATGGTACAACTCGAGGATCATAGGTCTTTATTTACGCATATACTTACTTACTGTCTTACACATGTGGACTAATCCACCGCTGAGCATATCTACTTGACTTTTGAACTTGACTTGGAACTTATTTTGAACGTACTTGGTCTTGGAACTTATTTTGAACGTACTTGGACTTGGAACTTATTTTGAACGTACTTGGACTTGGAACTTATTTTGAACGTACTTGGTCTTGGAACTTATTTTGAACGTACTTGGACTTGGAACTTATTTTAAACGTACTTGGACTTGGAACTTATTTTGAACGTACTTGGTCTTGGAACTTATTTTGAACGTACTTGGACTTGGAACTTATTTTGAACGTACTTGGACTTGGAACTTATTTTGGACGTACTTGGTCTTGGAACTTACTTGGACTTGAACCTACTTGAAATTTAATTGTTCTAAAATTTTAAACACTTAAACTTTATTGAGTTATTCTTGAATTTTAAGCACTTGTACTTATCTTGAAATTCCTTGACTTTGAACAACTCTTGAACTTTTGTGAACCTTGAACTCGTCTCGGACACTTATGAACTTTTAAATTGAAACTCTTTTTCAATTCATAAACTGTAACTCACTCACTATGTTTTCGTAGTTGACACTTTATGTCATGTTTCAGGAACTAAGCGTAAGTTATGAAGTGCATTGCTCAGGCGGGTCAAGTCTTTTATGTGAAGTGTACCTTGGGAAGAAGACCTTATTTTGGGAAATTTATTTAAAAACATTTTGTTATGTACTATGGTCTTACGTTGAATCTTGGTTGTATCTTTGAATTGTACTTTTTAATTTAAATCTTAATGACTCGAACCGTTAATTTTAGTGTAACCCGTGAAATGATTCTTTGCTCTTCACATTCCGTGTTTCCGCTTTAGCGGGGTGTGACAGATCAAGATTATCGGTTTGTTCAATTAGTTAAAAATTCTAAACATTAACTCCACTTATTTAAAGTTTTATATACTAAAATTGGATTTTCTAAATTTATATAAAAGGAAGTTAATTATTTCAAAATTTTAAGTATATATGGCAAGTGTTTAGAGTTATTTGAATTATTTTAATAATTAATTAATTAAAAGGATAGTTTAGTAATTTTATCATGCTTAAATAACTTTTATAACCACATGCTTTATAATGTATATAGATATAGAAAAATAGAAAATAAATATAAATATTAATGATTTGTGTCTGGATTTAGAAATATAAGGTAATTATTTTTTATTAATAATTTAGGTTGTTTTTTTTATTCGAATTCGTTTATGTACGTTTAACATTCATATATATTCGTTTAGCATCAAAACGAACACACATAAACAAATTTGCTACTTAAATTTCAGTAAAAGTCCAAATGCTTTATATGTAGTTAAGATTATTTTAATAGTTAAGTTAATTACTATAACTTGTATTTGAATTTTAGTTTAGTTAAAAAATCAAATAAAGGAAATATTGGTTGGAATATTTAAATGGGTTAAATGGAAAATGAGGGGTATTTTGGTAAATTTGCTACTTAAATTTCAACAAAAGTCCAAATGTTTGCGATCACGGGTTTTGGTTTGACCCTTCGGGCCATCTATAATTTTTTTTTTTTTTTAATATGTGGTGTCTAATTGATTTATTAAACATGTGTCGGATTATATTACAAAAAACTTGTGTGTCGTAGGAAACTGTTGGGTTATAACTTAGATAAAATAGTTTAACCATGAACAATTCACTTAACAAACAAGAATAGTAACTTAAACTATTAATACGGAAGATATTAAGAGTTACTACGGAAGACAAGTTAGTACGGCTGTCCAACAAGTTACTACGGCTAGTCAGTTGCTACGGTAACATTGAAGTTACTACGGGCAAAGTCAAGATACAGAAGAAGTCAAGTCAAGACACGGAAGACAATCTTGCCTTGCAAGTATAATCTAAGTTATAGAATTATAATTAGATTATGTTTCCTTTTGTTAGATAGATAGAGTTTCCTTATTTCTAGATAACGATATATTTAGATAAGGATAGAAGTTGTTTCCTAGTTTATCTAGGTTTGCCTCAAGGTCTATATAAAGATAGATCCTTGTATTCATAAAAACACGTTGTATTGATATTATTAAGATTAATACGATTGAGGCTTATAATTCGGCAATACTTTTGTTTATTCATTATTCATTATTCATTGTTCGATAACTCGTAATATTGAAGTGTTCATCCGCTGCTGAACTTCTTCAATAGATCACGATCTTAACGAAGGCGAACTTATTAGTTTACGTAAGCTAATACGATCCTGACAAGTGGTATAAGAGCACAAGAGGTGCTTTAGATCCATTGATCAACGAGTTCATAATCCTCATAAGCAAGAATCAAGACAACCATCATGACTGAAGTTGCAATTGGCAAAGTTCCTATTCTAAACAGCAACGAATTCGACTTATGGAAGCTACGAATCAAGCAACACATCCTACTGTCTGATTACACAGTATGGGATGTAATCATCAATGGTAACAAACGTCTTACCGCCAATAGAGCTGATGGAGAACCAGGAATGGCTGCTCGTGCACCGGTGACTGATCTTGAACGAAGGGAAAAACAAACTGAGATCAAGGCCCTCAGTATTCTTCTAATTGCAATCCCCAACGAATATCAATCACAATTCGAAGAATATGAAGATGCAAAATCGCTATGGGAAGCTTTGGAGAAGAGATTCAGCGGAACAAAGAATACAAAGAAGAACAAGAAAGCTCTTCTCAAACAGGAGTATGAAAACTTCAACTCACTGCCTGGCGAACGAATGTCTCGGACGTTTGATCGATACAAAAAGCTCACCGGAGAGATGATCAGCGCAGGAATCAAGTATGACAAAGATGATCTAAACAGAAAGTTCATCCGCGCTCTAGGGAAGGAATGGATTATTTACACAGTTTCCTACAGACAAGGAGACACCCTAGAAGCACTTGAATTGGATGATCTTTACAACGATTTAAGAGTCTTTGAAGCAGAAGTCGAAGCAGAAAAGGTTGTAAATAACAACCCTAGTATTACCAATGGCAATACTGCACTTGCCACAACATCCGGAGGACCAAAACATGAAATCAGCGAAGATATTTCATTCGAAGCCTTTATTTTAAGTGTTCTAATCTCACAGGTGAAGAGGTAAAACAGATGCATCAGGATGATTGTGATGAAATCGACCTAAAGTGGCAATCTTCTATGCTGGCAGTACGAGCAAGAAGATTCTTGAATAGGACAGGAAGGAGATTCAATCCACGAAACAACGAACGAATTACCTTCGACAAAAGCAAGGTTAAGTGCTATGAATGCAGTGAATTAGGTCACTTTGCTAGAGACTGTCCAAATAAGTCAAGAACCAACAATCCACGAACCACTCAAGACACAAATCAGAGTGCACTTATGTCGCAGGACATCTTTGGATATGATTGGAGTGACTTGGCTGAAGAAACAAGTCAAAATAGAGCACTAATCTCTGAAGAACAAAATCACGTAGAAACTACTACTACTGTTCACCATGCATGCATAGCCGTAGTAATGGATGATACGGACATTCTGGGAGATCTAGTTGCTACGGATGACTTATATGCTACGGAGCTAACTTATACTGATATTGGAATTCCTGAAATCAGCAACAACATACTGGGATATGATTGGAATGAAGATGATCAAGGAGCACCACACGAGGAGGCTCTCATGGCTATTGACTCACCAACTCCAGAAACTCCATCTCTTATGGCTGAGGTAAATTCCAAACTTTGTACTTCTGAATGTAAAGCTATAATTGTTAATTACAAAAATCACAATCAATTGATGAGTGATTCAATCAAGACATTAGAAGAACAAAGACAATCAGCACATAGGGTAATTGATAACTTAGAAAGTCAGATAAAATCACCCAAAGTTAATGAACAAAGTTATCAAGAAAAGATAAATTTAATTGAATGGCAAAAAGAGGATTTACTCCTTAAACTCAAGGTGGCTAGGAACAAGATCAAACTACTGGAACAAGAACATGATAAAGTTGAGTTAGATGTAGGAAAGTTAGAATTTGCTTCAAAATCAGTGAATGACTTATGTCAAAAACAAATACATAGCAAGGTCAAGGCTGGTTTAGGTTACAAAGAAGTTGCCCCTCCATTTAACCAAAACTACATCCCACCATCTTTAGATGAGCCTAGGATTCCCATCTCTCAGACACCTCCAAAAGAATCATTCAATGTTGATCCAATCAACTATGATGAGGTTCTAATTTAGGACTTAGTTGAAGAAAGTAAGGTCCATGTTGTGAAAAACAAGGATATTCCATTGGAAAATCACTTACTCACAATAGAAGGAATAACCCTACCTACTACACAAAGTCTGGTGTATATGCCATGCCCTAACCCCATCAACAAAATCAAAACACCTATTCAAAGAAAGCCCAAAACAGTTCCCAAAGAAACCGATAAGACTTGGAAACACATAGGTAAAAGAGGAAACCAACGAAACATGAATCAAGTCAAAACTCAAAAGGGACAAATTGTTAAAAGCTCAAGGAAAGGATGTTTTATTTGTGGTAAATTGAATCACTATGCAAAAATCTGTTATCACAATCCTCAAAATCAAACACAAGTGATTCAAAAACCACATAATGGGGTGGGATACAAAGGAAGGGCTGTCTCTAAAAACAACTTTGTCAAACAAGTCTCTTCAGAAAATCAAGGTGTTAACAAAAGAAACATAATTTCCAACAAGAAGAATAGAGTTAATGCTGCTAGACAAACAGTTGTTTCTACGGCTAAGGTTAATACGGCCAAAAGTAAGGGTGTTAATACTGCCCGTATTAATACTGTGAAAAATACCCGTATGAATCCTGCTCGTGTTAATACTGCCAAAAGTAACATTGTTACTAAGGCTCCTATTAATAATAAGAAACAACGGACTATCAAACCAGTATCTATTCCAATTGTTAAATCAAAAGTGGTTAACACCAAAATTGTTCAAAAAGAAAAATCTTTTAAACAAGTGTGGCAACCAAAAGTTCAAGTAACTCAACCACCTATCACCACTGATTTTTCAAAACTAGTACAAAGGAAGGTGAGTTACTTTGATGAAATGGGCAAACCCAAGTCAACTTTGGCTTGGGTTCCCACCAGAAACTAATCTCTATCGTTCATGTGCAGGTTCAGCCAACAAAAGAAAGTGAGAACAGTTGGCATGTAGATAGTGGTTGTTCCAGGCACATGACGGGCAACATGTCATGCCTTCAGGACTTTGAAAAGTTCAATGGTGGATACGTTTCCTTTGGAGGCAATCCAAAAGGAGGAAAGATTACTGGGAAAGGGACAATCAGCAATGGTACACTACACTTCAAGGATGTGTACTATGTGCAACAGCTTCAATATAATCTTTTGAGTGTCTCTCAAGTTTGTGATGAGAAACACACACCAATCTTCACTGCTACAGAATGCATTATAATGAAGCCTGGGTATGTCATTGATGAAAGTATGATTCTACTCAGAACACCAAGGCGAGACAATGTCTACTGCTTAGACATGTCAAAGGTTCAAATAAACTCACCTGAAGCATGCTTTCTCTCAAAAGCTACTTTAGATGAATCTACCATCTGGCATAGGAGGATGTGCCACATGAACCTGAAAAACATTAATAAACTAGTTAAATCTAGTTTGGTTAGAGGTCTCCCAAACAAGCAGTTCAACCTTGAAGATAACTGCTTAGCATGCTTGAAGGGAAAGCAACACAAAACTTCTCACAAGACAAAGGAGATCAACTCTAACACCACACCTTTACATTTACTCCACATGGATCTATTTGGTCCTACCAATGTAAAGAGTATTGCAAAGAAGTCATACTGCCTTGTCATTACTGATGATTTTTCAAGATATACATGGGTGTACTTTCTTGGAACCAAAGATGAAACAAGTCAGTTTCTCATCACTTTTGTCACCAAAGTTGAGCACCAACTCAACCTGAAGATCAAGAAAATTCGATGTGACAACGGCACAGAATTCAAGAACCAAGTGATGAATGACTTCTGTGACAAGAAAGGAATAGAGAGACAATTCAGCGCTGCTAGAACTCCTCAACATAATGGAGTTGCTGAACGAAGAAACCAGACATTGATTGAAGCAGCACGAAGTATGCTGGCTGACTCCAATCTTCCCATGTTTTTCTGGGCAGAAGCAGTTAACACTGCCTGCTATGTTCAGAATAGGGTCCTACTACTCAAGGCACACAACAAAACTTCATATGAGCTTATCCACAAGAGACAACCTATGATAAGCTTCCTACGCTCCTTTGGATGTCCATGCACAGTTCTAAACTCTAAGGACTATCTTGGAAAGTTTGATAGCAAAGATGAAGGCACATTTGTTGGTTATTCATCTCAAAGTAAAGCTTATCGAGTGTACAACCACAAATCGAAGATTATCGAGGAGAGCTCCAATGTGACCTTCAATGAACACACTTACACCAAGAAGGGACATGGACCAGACTGGGTTTTTGACTTGGATGCCCTGACCAAATCATTAAACTTCAAATTTGAGTTTAACTCAAACCAAGTTAATACGGCTCCAGTTCATACGGAAAACTCTATTCCTACTGCACCTGTTTCTACGGAGCGAGTTGTTACGGCTCCCATCACAGGTACTGCTCGATTAGATGTGATGGAATATATCAATCTTCCAATTCTTTTGGAAGATTCCATCATCCCAGAAGAACCAGACTCTCCTCACACTGAAGAAAACTCTACAAAGGAGGACGAAGAACCACAACCACATTCACCATTGGCTACGGATAATGCAACACGCCCTAATGGTGTTCCACGCCTCATTGAAGAGGATGTAAATGGAGTTGAACAAATAGTCTATGAAGACTTTGAGCCCTATCCTACTGATATACCAACTTCGGTTATCAACTCTCCATTTACTACTCCTCCATACCATGCATATAATCCTAATAATGCGATGCCAGATATGAATGATACAAACCTAGGCGTTGAACTACGGATTGAGAAGATTCCATCATCTTGTGTTTCCAAGAACCATCCACCTTCTCAAATAATTGGAGAACTTGACTACTCTATGGCAACTAGAAGTCAAACCAAGTCCAAAACGGATCATACAACTGCTCTAATCAATACATGTCTCTTTGCATGCTTCCTGTCCCAAATGGAACCCAAGAAAATTCAAGAAGCACTCCTAGATCCACATTGGATTGAGGCATGTCAGGCAGAGCTACTCCAATTCAAAATACAAGGAGTATGGGTACTAGTTGAGGTCCCATATGGCAAGAAGGTGATTGGTACACGCTGGATCTTCAGGAACAAGAAAGATGAACGTGGAATTGTGGTTAAAAACAAAGCAAGACTGGTTGCACAAGGCTACACACAGGAAGAGGGAATTGATTATGAAGAAGTCTTTGCTCCAGTGGCTAGGATCGAAGCCATTCGTCTATTTCTAGCCTTTGCTTCATTTATGGGCTTCAAAGTCTATCAAATGGATGTCAAAAGTGCTTTTCTATATGGTGTCATTGAAGAAGGAGTCTATGTCAAACAACCTCCTGGATTTGAGGACCCACAACACCCTCACAAGGTCTACAAATTGATCAAAGCTCTCTATGGGCCTCATCAAGCACCACGAGCTTGGTATGATACTCTTTCAGACTATCTTCTTCAAAACAACTTTCAACGAGGAACAAGACAAAACGCTATTTTTCAAGAAGTCTAACTTAGACATTCTTCTTGTGCAAATCTACGTTGATGACATCATCTTTGGATCCACCAAGGATTCATTGTGCAAAGAATTTGAGGATCTCATGCACACTAAGTTTCAGATGAGTTCAATGGGTGAACTCACTTTCTTTTTGGGCTTACAAGTCAAGCAAAAGCCAGATGGCCTCCTCATAAGCCAAACCAAGTATGTCCGGGACATCCTCACCAAGTTCGGACTCATGGATGCCAAGGTTGCAAGCACTCCAGTGGAAACTCACAAACAATTGACGCCTGATCTTGAGGGGGAGGATGTGGATATACACAACTATCGATCAATGATTGGATCTCTCATGTATCTCACAGCTTCAAGACCAGACATAATGTTTGGAGTTTGTGTATGTGCAAGATATCAAACAAGGCCCAAGATGTCACACCTAATTGCAGTCAATAGAATCTTTCGTTACCTAAAGGGCAAGCCTAACTTAGGCTTATGGTATCCTAAAGACTCTCCCTTTGATTTAATTGCTTATACTGACAGTGATTATGGTGGTGAAAATTTAGACAGGAAATCAACGACTGGAGGGTGCCAATTTATTGGCTCAAGACTGGTGTCATGGCAATGCAAGAAGCAAACAACGGTGTCAACCTCTTCCACTGAAGCTGAGTACATTGCTGCTGCTAGTTGTTGTGCCCAAGTACTCTGGATTCAAAATCAAATGATGGACTATGGCTATTCCTTCATGAACACGCCAATCTACATTGACAATCAAAGTACTATAAGCATCATCAACAATCCAGTCAAACACTCCAAAACAAAACATATAGAGATACGCTATCACTTTATAAGAGATTGCAACGAGAAAAAACTAATCCATGTTGAGAAGATCCACACTGACAATCAACTTGCTGACCTTCTCACCAAATCATTCGATGTGGGGAGATTCACTTTTCTTATTACAAGCATTGGAATGATCAATACGGATGAATAACTCATATACTTTTCTCTTAGTATTTCTATTTGTTTAAAGCAAGTCCCTTCGAGAAGCAGTAGTAACCTTATGATGAAAATCAAGTACCTTACTCTCTAGTATTGTACTATGTTACTGCTGCAACATTAATGGTAAAGGCAAATTGTGTCCAAAGTATGATTAGTACAACCAAATTGTTAGGACGAAGGGAAGGTTTAACTACTACTGCCCTTTGTCAATAAATTTGGACGGAATGGTTAATACGGACGAGTATTGTGTTACTACGGACCTCTGGTTTAATACTGCCAGTAACTCAAGTTACTACGGACAGTCCAGTTAATACGGCCCATGAACCATCACTACGGCCTCTTTAACCAACTTACTACGGACCCTTTGTTAATACTGCATATTATCATATTAAAAATGTTTCTTAAGAGATAAGAATACCCTAATTAATGATGATTTGACAAGTCAAAACACAACTTGTAACCCATCTTTAACACGTGGAAAGCACTGATTGGACCTAATTTTTAAATTTCAGGCGCGAGGCACAGCTACTCGTGACACGTGGCAATTTTTAATTGGACCATCACTTTTAAATCATTACCCGCGTCAAATCAGGGGCGTCAAGTTGTTACAATTTTTCAGTATAAAAAGGGGATGTTTTTAACCGTTTGAAACTTACCGTTTGCAAAAACCCCTACGTCTTCCGAAAAAGTTACCGTTAGAACTAAAATCAATCCATTTTCTTTATCGTTGTGTCTAGCCATTTACATTCTTGTTCATCATTTTACTAATCAACTAACAGAACAACAATGGCGGAACAATTGCAATTATTCAAAACTCACAACATGGTGGCTTGCTTGGAAAAGACTGCTGACAACGCCGATTTCCATCAAATAATCGATTTCTTTGATCAATCGAAGATCAAGACGGCGTTAACCATCAATCCCGATATTGATGAATCCCACATTAGGGATTTCTGGACTTCTGCTAGTCTGGATGAAACAGAGGCTGCCATCAATGCTATAATAAAGGGGAAAGCAATCAAGGTTACATAGTCATCTCTCCGAAAACATCTGAACCTTCAAGACTCCAAAGGTATAATGAGAGTGCCCTATGAAATCCTGGTAAACACTTTTACAAACATGGGATACGAGGGGGATTTAAATATTTCAACATTTTTAAAATCAAAATTCTCCCCTCAATGGAAATACATGTTGCATACTTTGCAAAAATGTATGTGCCCAAAACGCACAGGATTGCATGAAGGGAGTTCTACTTTAGCCAACGCTATGGTGTGTTTGGCTACTGGAAGAACTTACAATTTTTCTTACATGATTTTTGAGTCAATGAGAAAGAATATCGAGAACCCCCAAACAAAATTTTTAATGTACCCTCGATTTCTTCAACATTTTATTAACTGTGTCCACAAAGATCTTCCAAGTTCAGAAAATCTTTTAAAATCACACGCTCATTCAAAGAAGGTTTTCACAAACATGAGACAAGTTAACAAGGGTGGTCCAGCCAATGTGACACCACTATTCTCTAAAATGTTGGTGGTCACGATTCCCACAGCTGCAGGACAAGTAACTCTACCTCTGTCCCAACCCCCAGCTACCACCATCAGTACTACGACAATATCTATGGGCACTAGTGCCATATCTGAAGCCAGTACTGGAGGTGGAATCCCTGAGGTTACTACGGCAGTTACTACTGCCCCTGTACCTCCAGTTGCTACTGTGAGTTCTACTCCTGTTGCTACTGCCACAGTCACTACTGCTAAAGTGACTAAACCCATAGTTTCATCACCTCACAAACCACCCAAAGCTGCTGCAAAGAAACTCAAGAGGGTTCCTCAGCCTCTTGTGTCTAAAACCATCCCTAAATCTATCACTGCAAAAGCATTCCCTGAAACATCTTCAGGAATGCCACAAACAATAGGGGAAAACATTGAACACACCCCCTTGTTCACTGAGGTGGTCCATAAGGAGGGGGGAGACCATGTAGGGAGGGCTGATACTACTGCAGCTTCTACTTCTCATAGTAGAGCTCAGGACATTATCAACATATTTAAGACCCAAACTACGGCAACACCATCCCTTGCTGAGGACTTGTTCTCAGACTGGGAAGGTGGTCCCTGGCGCCAAGAGACCATGGGAGAGATACCTGCTTCTGCTAGGCAGGAGAGTTTCTCTATTCCCTATGATCTTCCACCTGTTGGTACCCAACAGGAAAGGGGTGTGGGTAGTGGTGGTCAGTTTAAAGAATTGATGGACATGTACCAATCTTTAATGGTGAAGGTGGAGAAACAAGAAGAGATGCTGTCTTCTCTTACTTCTTTGGTGCAACAAGTACTGGCACAACAAGCTCTTCTTTCAGTCCAGTTACAGCACAAAAGAATCACCACACTAGATGCTGGAACTTCACCAAAACCATCCTGTTCATCCTCCTCAGATGACTCCCCAGCAGATGAAAACAAGGGGGAGAAAGAAGCAATGAATGTGTTCTCATCTGGTGAAAGCAAGGGTGAAGATAAGGGAAGCACAGATACTGTCATTACTGCCACCTCCAATCAAGATGAACAAATGGAGACAGGTAGTACGTTTGAGGGGGAGACAGATTTTGATGCTGCTGATTTGATGGTAGATACAGAAGGTGAAAAGATGGAAGTTGATACTCAACTTGAGGGGGAGCAGCAGCAAGAAGTGAAACAAATGGTTGAAGAAACAATAGACGAGATGGAAGCTGAAACTTCACCAAATGTTGCTACTGAAACACTTGATGCGGATCAAGTTGATGCTGAAATGGTTGCTGCGGACTCGATTGCTGCGGATCAAGTTACTACTGATCCTATGGTGACAAGTCCAGTTGCTACGGACTCAGTTATTACTGCGGATCCTGTTACTACGGATCCTATGGTAACTAGCCCAGTTGCTACGGATCCAGTTACTACGGACCCCATGGTCACCAGTCCAAGAACAAAGGATACAGAAGCAGATCATTCATACCTGTTCACAACTATTCCTCCCACATTCTATCAAGCCTCAACTCCTTTTCAAGCAATCCAATCTGAAGCTACAACTCCTTCAACCACTGTAACAGAAACTCCCTCTACTATTGATCAACAAGAAGCTGCAAATGTTCTTATAAGAACAGAAATGTCAAGAACAAGTGTGATGGCTGATGAAGACACTATAGCATCACAGCTGCTTAAGATCAAAGAGAAGAAAGCAGAAGAAGAAAGAAAGAAGATGTTAGCTGGGAGAGTTGCAAAACAGAGAGCATCAGCTGCATTGGGTGAAAAACCAATACAAACCTCTTTAAGATTACCTGAACAATCTACTGGTTTGTCTGTTTCTATTCCTACAGGTAGATTTGGGTATATTACAGTGGATCAGAAAAAGAAGAAAGTACAGAGGGTTGACCTTGATGCTCCAGAAGAAAAAGGAAAAGGCAAAGCCATTGTAGTGGAGAAATCAAAGACTGAAGAAGAAAGAAGTACTCAGGAAGCCTTTAATTTTCAAGGTCTGACAACTGAAGAGATTGAAGTGCTCAGACAAGAGCATGAAGAAGCAGAGTTATTCAACAGAATGGCTGCTGAGAAAGAAGAGGAGGAAAGAGCAAGAAAGAAAAAGATAGCTGAAGCAGATGAACTTCATGCTAGACTGAATACAGCTCCAACTCCAGAAGAAAGAGAAAAAATGGAGAAGATTGTTGCAGAGGATGCAATCAAAGCAAAGGAGATGTATAATGAAGAACTCCTTCAACATCTTTGTTCTCAAGGCCAAGTTAGAGCAGATTTCGAGTATGGAATGCAGACTCTGGAAGAAGATGAAGCTGCTCTCAAACGATCAAAAGCTAAAGCCAAGCCTGAGAAGAAGAAAGTGTCTAAGTCTACTCAAATAAAGTTAGCTGAAGATAGGGAGAAGTACTCTAAGTACCTCAGAAGCAAAGGATACAGTGGTAGATCCTTAGGCCCTATGAAGTTAACTAATATGTTGGACCTTGTGAAATAAGAAAGACAAAAGGAAGCCAGAAGGGAAGCTGCTCTTGCAAAAATTCATGAGAAGAAGAATAAAGCATTAGAAGCTGCTCTTAAAACTGGAAGAAAGGTGTTTATTCAACCAGAACCTGCACCTGTTGAAGAGAAACCTCAAGAGAAGCCCAAGCTCAAAAGACAGAAAAGACCATCAAAAAGGATTCCTCTAGCTAAAAGAAGGAAGATGAATGATGATGCTGCTGCTTCTCAACAAGAAGGTCCTAGTGTTCCATTCATGGATGTCAAATCAGATCCTGAAGACATGGAACAAGATCCTCCAGTGACTTCTCAAGGGGGAGATGAAGAAAGACTCAAATTCAATCCAATGGGATATTCTGAGTACATTCATCATGAAGAAGGACTGAGGTTCACTCCATTGGCTAAGAGACTTCCAATGATTATTGACTGGAAGTACATTGGTGGGACTGAATATGAAGTTAAAAGACAAGATGGATCAAAGAGGATACTTCATGCCTTCCATGATGCCATAAGAGTTTTTGACAGGGATGACTTGGAAAGAATGTATCGCATAGGCAAGACAAAGTATTCTCATCAAAAGAAAGCTTTGTCAGGAACTGAACTTGCTATGGACATTCTATGTGGGCTATTTGAACCAGGGTATGAGAAGAAGAGCTCAGTGTTCAAGAAAGGAGGTCCAAATAATCCAGTCATCAGGTGGTTTATCTATGATCGCAGTGGTGTCTACTCCATCAGAAGAAAGGAGGGAGCCATGGAATTCTACTTGGTTGATATGCAATATCCTCATGGGCTGAAGACATTAGAAGAAATGATAGAAGTAAAGCTTAATGGTCTTCATGATTCAAGTCTTGCACATGAGCAAGTTTGGAGAATTCTCATGCAGATCACAGAGGAAAAACACAAACGCATAGAGAGTGATTGGCCTGAACAAAGGTGATCAAAATACTTGTAAATGATTAATCATCTTGTGTAAAAAGTTAGTACTGTTGGAGTATAAAACTTGTACTTTTGATGTGTCATAAAAGTTCAAGGTTAGGGGGAGATTGTTGGGTTATAACTTAGATAAAGTCTTGCACATGAGCTAGTTTGGAGAATTCTCATGCAGATCACAGAGGAAAAACACAAAGGCATAGAGAGTGATTGGCCTGAACAAAGATGATCAAAATACTTGTAAATGATTAATCATCTTGTGTAAAAAGTTAGTACTGTTGGAGTATAAAACTTGTACTTTTGATGTGTCATAAAAGTTCAAGGTTAGGGGGAGATTGTTGGGTTATAACTTAGATAAAATAGTTTAACCATGAACAATTCACTTAACAAACAAGAATAGTAACTTAAACTATTAATACGGAAGATATTAAGAGTTACTACGGAAGACAAGTTAGTACGGCTGTCCAACAAGTTACTACGGCTAGTCAGTTGCTACGGTAACATTGAAGTTACTACGGGCAAAGTCAAGATACAGAAGAAGTCAAGTCAAGACACGGAAGACAATCTTGCCTTGCAAGTATAATCTAAGTTATAGAATTATAATTAGATTATGTTTCCTTTTGTTAGATAGATAGAGTTTCCTTATTTCTAGATAACGATATATTTAGATAAGGATAGAAGTTGTTTCCTAGTTTATCTAGGTTTGCCTCAAGGTCTATATAAAGATAGATCCTTGTATTCATAAAAACACGTTGTATTGATATTATTAAGATTAATACGATTGAGGCTTATAATTCGGCAATACTTTTGTTTATTCATTATTCATTGTTCGATAACTCGTAATATTGAAGTGTTCATCCGCTGCTGAACTTCTTCAATAGATCACGATCTTAACGAAGACAAACTTATTAGTTTACGTAAGCTAATACGATCCTGACAGAAACCGGAGAATACGTTTAAAACGTGTACAAATATCTTTGAAGTGGGTTATATTACGAAAAAATAAATGTGTCTCTTAGAAAAATCGAGCTTAAATTCAAAAATATATATATTAAATATAATTTCGAACTAAAAACTCGTTTGTTTCTTAAACGCCATAATTCTCGTATAAAAAACATATTTTATCGAAAAAAATGACTTATTATTTTAACGTTATGAAAAATAGTTATGCTTATTTATTACTTATTATTTTATAAATAAAACATTTAAATTCTTTTGTTAAATTAGTCATTGAGATAGTAATGCTTTAAAATTTTCTTAAAAATATATCATTTTCAGTAAATCATATAGTTATTTACATTTTTATCATTTAAGCTTTTCGATTATTTATACCTTCATTATAATATAAGTTGTTTTTTTTTTGGTATATCTATCTCAATTTTTTTGTTCACAAATCAAAATCTTGGGTTTTCTTTATTCATGTTTTTCAAGTAATAAGTTTACGGGTCCTATGTTATTAGGTTATTGGTTCATGGCATACATCTTAAATATAAGATTTATCGGTTGAGGTTTGTTAAAAATGGTTTAATAAGTGAATAAAGATTTGACGAAGTTACGCTGTTACATGAAATGTTAATATCTATAAGAATTGATTATAGAAATTAGCATTTCAAAATATATCTTAACTTAAGATAGTCCAATTTGTTTTCTCGTATGACTTTTTCATTCAAAAACTATGTTTCACTTTTTACATTTGATGAGGTTAGTAGGATTACCTATATATATATATATATATATATATATATATATATATATATATATATATATATATATATATATATATATATATATATATATAGGTAATCCCTAAAACCTAAATGGGCCTTTTTTACTTAAAGCCCGCTACTACAACCAAACCCAGACAGGCTGTCAGCAGCTGTCAAGCTGTCAGCGACTGTCATCTGTCAAGGTCAAATTGTCAGCGCCTGTCAACTGTGTGTCAGGGCCTGTCAACTGTGTGTCAGGGCCTGTCAAAGTCAAGCTATGAAGAAGTCAGTGCCTGTCAAGTGAGCACCGCCTGTCAAGCTGTCACCGCCTGTCCAAGTTGTGAGCGTCTGTGACTGCTTTATTGTCCCCATAATAGTAAAGGCGTTACACATACTGGTGATTAATGATTAAGACCGTTCAATTATTCATAATCATCATTAATGGATCAACGTTCCATATACTTGACACTGGCCATATAAATACATGGTCCAAATCATGATCGCCATGACTTTTTTCTCATCTTACCTGAACACACACACACTAAATCTTAAACACAGAGTTCATACACTCTTGCTTTCATCTTCAACCTTGACCACCCTAGGTTCGTCAAGAACTTGTTGGGTTTGCACTGTGATCATCACAGGAGATCTAAGGTTGACATCACCTAATCCTCGTGTTTGACAATCGTTGCTCGAACATTGGTGCCATCTGTGAGACACGTTTTTTAAACGGCGTTTCACTTTTCCAATTTTTTTTCTTTTTTCTCAGTACTCAACCGTTTCCATGGAGGCAACACATCCATCGCAGATCACTTCTTCAGCGCCAGAAATAACCACTACTGTGACTACCACTGCGCCGGAAGGGGTGATAACTTCACCTATTCATACCACAATGCCGGAATCATACGTTGATTCTGAGTGGACAGTGTCGGATCTAAGGTCGACACGAGGATATCACTGTTTAACTAGTCCCCTTTTTTCCACAAGGCTGGCGGGTACAAGTATGTTTACTTCACCACCGCCAGTGACAGCCATCCCTCCGTTTCAGCCTCTTTTGTCCCACGGGACAAGCTCTCCAGAGGATGGCACGGATCAGGTCAGACAACCTGTTTCAAGCTTTCCCCAGACCGCTACTCAAGGGGTTCGGGAGGATCCAATTGTGGAATTGCTTCGAAGGTTGGCTCAGAGTACTCTGCCACCACCACCGCCTCCTCCACCACCTACTTCATCGGACCTGTTGTCTCAGTTGGTGGCAGTGTTGCGCCAAGTCCCACGGCCGACGCCTGTCCAACCAGTAGATCCGTTGTCACAATTATTGGAGCAGTTAAGGCAACCACCCATTCACACCCCACCACCACCTCCACCATAGGACACATCCAATGACATGTTGCGAGTGTTGCAAACACTAGTGGCATCAGTCGCACCACCCCGAGCAGCCACTATGCCTTTGTCAGTGGTTAGTTCGAAGTTCTGTGACTGGGTGGCCAGATTACCACTCCTAGATAAGCAGAAAGTTTCGTCCATCGTTGGTACTTACGGCGGTACAAGAGATCCCGATGACCACCTGGCTCTTTTTGAACAGGCCATTATGACAGAGAAATGGCTAGACCCAGTCGCCTGTCACATGTTTCCTGGCACCTTGCATGGTTTCGCTCGTGATTGGTTTGCTGACTTACCAGACCGGAGTATTCAAGACTTTGCGGATCTAAAAGCGAAATTTGTGACTCATTTTGTACAGCAAAAGAAGTAGCAGAGAACTCACATAGAGGCGCATCTGATAAGACAAAGGGAAGGGGAGGGGTTACGTGACTTCATTCAGCGTTACACGCAAGAGTGCCAGAAAATTGTCGCGTTACCCGAAAGTCAACAAATTTCGGGCTTTACCCTCTCTTTGCTCCCAGGAAAACTGCAAGAGAAGCTGATCAAACGAACTCCGGTGACTTTCAAGGAAGCCACTGACCGAGCATACGATTTTCTCAGATCCAGGGAAACTGTTACTCTCACAAGGGGAGTTCTCAACAGGAAAGAAAAATGGGGGAGATCATCAAGCGCTAGACCAGACAACCGCCAGGACAACAGGCAAGATAGCAGGCGAGACCATCGCAGGGATTTCAGGCGAGATGACAGAAGTAACAGGAGACCTACTCCATATGATCGTGGTACAAGTCCCAATCTAAGTAAAAGTCTAAGCGAGATATTGAAGACTAATACAGGTGGGAGCAACTTTCAAAGCACCTCCTCAGATGTTACACAAGTCCGGAAAGAAAAATATGAGCAAACGCTGTGATTTCCATGAAGACTATGGTCATGATACCAATGCATGTAGAGAACTAAAGGCCGAAATCAGACGCGCGTTAGAGGAGGGGAAGTTAGAACACCTTGTACCAGGGGCAAGACAACAAGCAACAAAAAATCCAACCAAAAAAGCTTATAGTTGGCAGAAGAAGGGAGACAATGGCGATCATCCCGGCCCGCCTGATGGCCAAGTATTCATGGTTCGGGGAGAGACATCGTCTAAGAGAAAATCATCGGTCCTTCAAAGCTGGATGATGGTTCCTATTTCATTTCTTCCCGTAGCGGCTACTTCCAATAATCCTGTTGTCATTAAGATTCGATTGTCCAATTATGATATTAAAAAAACTTATATTGATACAGGCTGCTCTACTGACATAGTCTTTGAGCATTGTTTCGGGAAGTTACCCCAAACAGTCAAGGACACAAAAAGAGCAGCGCGGGCACCGTTGGTCGGTTTTTCTGGCGAAATACACTGGCCTGTGGGAGAAATAACTTTACCGATGATGATGGGGGAATATCCACAGTATAGGGTTGAAATGGTAGACTTTGCCATTGTCAACGCCCCTTCAGAATACAACGTTCTTCTTGGCAGACCATTGCTGGAGAAGTTCAAAGCCATACCTTCCACTATTCACGGCATGGTGAAGTTTTCTACTCCATTCGGAGTCGCTACTGTCAGGGGGCAGATGTCATGGCCACAAGAATGCAAGCAAGTCCAAAAGCCAAAGCAAAGCACCGATCAGGCAACACAGGCGGAAGTAACAGACGGTCCAGAGACCAAGGTAGTAATCAATGCCAATTTTCCTGATCAACCTGTCATTATTGGCTCACAATTACCTTCACAGATAAAAAACAAACTCATTAGTTTGTTAAAATCAAGCCTAGATGTTTTCGCATGGCAGACGTCTGATATGACAGGTGTCCCTTGGAGCTTTGCTGAGCACGCTCTAAATGCCAATCCAAACATTGTCCCAATCAAGCAGAAAAGCGCGGGCTTGCTATTGATCGCAGCAAAGCAACATGTGTACAAGTCAACAAGCTGGTGGAAAGTGGAATCGTAAGAGAGGTAAAATACCAGACCTGGATTGCTAAACCGGTCATGGTCAAGAAAAGTGATGGTTCATGGCGGTTATGTGTCGACTTCAAAGATATCAATAAAGCATGTCCGAAGGATAACTACCCACTGCCAGAGATTGACTGGAAGGTAGAATCCTTGGATGGCTTCCGGCTAAAGTGTTTTTTAGACGCCTACAAAGGTTATCACCAGATCCACATGAAGCGCAGTGACGAAGATAAGACAACTTTCCATACAGACCAGGGCATCTACTATTTCCAAAAAATGCCATTTGGTCTAAAAAATGCAGGTGCAACTTACCAGCGCTTGATTGATCGGGCATTCAAGGATCAGATTGGAAGAAATGTGGAAGCTTATGTCGACGACATTGTCATCAAAAGCAAAGAGGATGATATCATGTTGGCAGATATAAAAGAAACTTTTGAGGCACTGCGGAGGATCAACATGAAGCTTAACCCCTCCAAATGCAGCTTTGGCATGGAAGAAGGCAAGTTCCTAGGGCACATCATCACGCCAAGAAGTATTAAAGCTAATCCCAAGAAAATACAGGCTGTTTTAGATATGGTCTCCCCATCCACCAAAAAGCAGGTGCAAAGTTTGAAAGGTAAGCTAGCAGCACTCAGTCGATTCCTCTCAAAAGTAGCTGATCGGTCTCTGCCATTTTTCCACACTTTGAAAGGCTGCATAAAGAAACAAGATTTTGCATGGACACCTGAAGCTGAATCAGCATTTCAAGAGCTAAAGAAGTTTATGGCCACCCTGCCTACGCTCACAGCTCCTGTACCGGGAGAAACATTTGTGGTATACCTCGCTGCTTCTATGGAATGTGTTAGCGCAGTTATGATGGCGCAGCGTGGGTCTACACAAATGCCAGTTTATTTTATCAGCATGGTGTTAAAGGGTCCAAAAATAAATTACCCATGCTTGTAAAAATTAGCCCTTGCTTTGGTACATGTAACTAGGTGTTTGAGGCGTTATTTGCAGGCTCACCCTATCCATGTCTTAACAGACAAACCAATCAAGCAAGTCCTGGGAAAGCCTGAGGTGTCAGGACGTTTAGCTAAGTGGGCAGTGGAATTGGGGGAGCATGAAATCTCATTCCATCCAAGAACTTCTATGAAAGGTCAGATCTTGGCAGATTTCTTGCGGAGATAGACGGAGAAGAAAAGGAAACACAAGTACAGGAGGTAGAAGATACACCATGGACACTTTTCACTGACGGTGCCTCTAATTTGGAGGGTTCTGGAGCTGGTTTAATTCTTACAGACCCCAATAAAAATGAATATACTTATGCCCTTAAGTTCGAGTTTCCCACAACCAATAATGAAGCAGAGTATGAAGCTTTGTTAGCAGGCTTGAAAATCGCAAGGAAAATGGGGGTGAGAAGCATATCTGTATTTGTAGATTCACAGCTCGTTGCCAACCAAGTCAGTGGAGCATTCGTTGCAAACCAACCCTCCATGCAGTTGTACTTAGAAGAAACTAAAAAGGTAATCTCCGAATTTACATAATTTACCATTGAGCAGGTGCCCAGAAAACGCAACAAGCTAGCTGATGCACTAAGTAAGTTGGCTTCGTCCGCCTTCGCCCATCTAAAAAAAGAACTACTGGTGAAAATCTTGAAAGAAAAGTCCATTGCGCGACCAAAGGAGGTTACCACTGTCACAGAGGAAGAATGTTGGATGACTCCGATTTTAAATTTCCTCAAACATGATGTACTACCAGCCGATCAACAGCAAGCAAGAAAAATTCGTATGAAGTCACCAATGTACACGTTGGTTGACAACTGCCTGTTTCGCAAATCTTACTTGGGACCACACGTACGTTGTGCTGGCCTAACCCAGGCTAAAAACATTATTGAAGCTGTACATAGCGACGCATGCTCCCTCCACGCCGGTCCACGCTCTGTCACCAGTAAAATCATGAGATTGGGGTACTTTTGGCCAACGATGCATCAAGATGCAAGGGAGGAAATCGAAAAGTGCACAGCCTGTCAACAAAATGCTTTTCTTATCCCTGTTACCACTGCATGTCCATTTTAAAAATGGGGGATTGACATTGTTGGGCCATTTCCACCTGGCGTTGGCAATGTTAAGTTCCTCATTGTTGTTGTTGATTACTTTACAAAGTGGATAGAGGCAAAGCCCTTGGCAACTATCACTGGGAAGGGGGTTATCAATTTTGTCTGGGAACACATAGTTTGCAGGTTTGGGGTACCGCATGTCATGGTAAGCGATAATGGCAAGCAGTTTGCAGAAAATCCGTTCAAGGCTTGGTGCTCTGACATGAACATACAACAGAAATTCACGTCAGTGGCACATCCTCTGGCCAATGGCCAAGTCGAAGTCATGAACAAAGCCATCGTGAAAGCAATCAAAGCAAAGTTGGGTAGGCGCAAAGCTGCATAGGTGGATCTATTACCAGGTATCCTTTGGGCTCATCGAACCACCCCAAGTACAACTACATCTGAAACACCTTTCAGCTTGGTTTATGGAACGGAAGCAGTCATTCCTCCAGAACTTACTAATCCAACTCAAAGGGTTATGGACTTCAAACCAAATGAGAATGAGGAAGCATTACGCGAGAACTTAAACATTGTGGAAGAGCGTAGGGAGATCGCTCTCATCAAGCAGGCCGCCAGTCACATGCAGATGGCAAAATACTACAATCAGCGAGTCCATCCTCTCTCTTTTCAGTCGGGCGATCTGGGTATGGAGGAAGAATGAGGCCAGCATGGTAGAAAGTCAGGGAAAGCTAGGCCCTACATGGGAAGGCCCTTATCAATTACTTCATGCTAATGGCAATGGATCTTACACCGTGTCAGACATGGACGGACAAGCTATTCCAAGGACATGGAATGTCATGAACATGAAGAAGTGTTATGTTTAATAATTTGGTTTGATCATGTATCCCAACTTTTATTCAATAAAATCGATAACACTTTTTATTATGTACGATGTTACAACACATGCATGCACATATGACATAGTCAAGAACATAGTTCAATATAAATTACACCAAGTCAAACAAACAACCTTGCTTGGTCTATACACATGCATTCAATTTCATCTTTTGATCAACTTGATAAAAGATAAGCACTTCCTATTCGGAAGCGACATCCTCGCGAGTAAAACATTTTTTCAACGGTTAACCAACAAATACATACATAATTTCTATAGCAAAGTACACGCATAGAAAGAAAACAAGTAATTTCAACCATAGAAATTCCACAAAATTATTCAAAGGCTACAAATTCATAATCCAATCACAAAATAAACCAAGTCACAAAGTCATAATATATCAAAGGCATGGATAAACAAGCTAAGGCTGTGGCTGTGGTTGTGCCGACAATAAGGCAATAATAGCTGGAAGTGACAACTCCAAATCTTGCAGCAGGGTAGTCATAATGGGAAAGGCCCTGTCTGCAAATATTTCAGTCACCCGTATCATGTTACCATGCGTTGCAGGGTCCAAAAAAGGCAAGATCTCGGAAGAAATATTGGGGAGAGCATCTTTCATTTTTTTGCTGGCAAGAAGTCTCCCAAACATATGAGAAGCCCGGTTAAAGTCATTAAGAATATTAGAAACATCAGGATGTTTAAGCATCAAATCAAATAGTCGAGGCAATGCAGCAACTAAATCTTTCCTCATCTGCACGGCATCATCGTGTTCTTCACACATCTTGACCATCGCTTGCCTCATAGTCTCTAACTCAACATCTTTTTGAGCCAACTGCTCATCACGGGCACTCAAGGTTGCTGACATCTCATGTTTCTCTGTTTCAACCTTAGACAACTTGGACTCCTGCTGGGATACTCTCTCCTTGAGCATGTGCACCTCCTCTTGACAACGATCTTTCTGTAGAGAGGTAATATCATCTTTGCTGTTCTCAACCTGCACCTGCAACGACCTCTTTACTTTCCCATGTTCATTGCTTTCAAGCTGTCGAACATAATCCATAAAACACTTGAACATTTTTATATCGGCTGCATCAACTGCACCCCCAATACTCTCGGTTATAGACTGTGTCATACCAAAATTCTGGCTAGATGCTAACCTAGTGGACCCAAAAGGAGCGTTGATCGTCCCAAACATACTACTGGATGATCCAATGGTGGCGATTGCTCCAAATGATCCAGTGTTACCCCCGGGATTGACCAAAGTAGCATTTGAGGGAAGATTAGAGGGAAAGGTCAATTTGGGCACCTTGGACGAGGGGATGTCAAAATCACTTACATCTACACTCACTCCCCTTTTACCCAGTCCCAATGTATCTCGGCCATCCAATCTGGAATCTAGAAGTGATGTCGCCCCCAGGGGATCGAATTCCTCTGCATATTCACAATAAGAGTTAAGCAACAGGTAATAAGTAGGAAACCACTATACTTATAGTGTTACCTGCTTCATCCTCATTATCACTCTCCGCAATAATCCTGGACAATGACTTTTCATTATCAGCGGCATCTGTGAAACACAAATAATGTCATTACTTTTTACCATAATAAATACATATGTATAGAGGTTGTGTAAATACCTGGTGTTGAGTTTGATGTAATATCGGTGGTTGATGTCATGTTTATCCCTGAGTTAACTTGAGAAGTGGCACCAGTTTCTTGTTCACCAAGGGTAACATCACCAGGATGATTTTCAATCTCATACGTCATCCATGCCGGATCTCCCTCCATGAAATCCATCAAGATCATGGCTGCAGGAAAACATACAATAGGTCAGTACCTGTAAAAACATCATATAAAATCATGTCAAAATAATAACAAGCACCCACGTTGCCCGGTCTCCAAGTCCACTATCACATGCTTCATCCCTTCATCCCAGTTATTCGAAATACGAGCCAACACCAAAGCACCTTCCTCATAAACTCGAAATACAATCGATTTTCGTAAAATCTGCTTGCACAACCTTGCGCTTTGAGGCGTCAGGATCGTTTATCGATTTGTCAAGCCCACTTTTCTATTTAAACAAGTTACTAGCCCAAATATTATTGAAAGCGCTATCGACAAACAAATATCTATATCTCCAATTCTTACGACTAGTGAAACACTCCCGAATAAATTTTTTCTTCCTATCTCTCAACTCTACGGAAAAGCAATCATGAGATCTAGTCAGCTTATAGCACACCCTAAACAAAGGTACTGAGGGTTTTATTCCCATGGCCACCAGTAACATCTCAAAAGTCATGAGTTTTGATACAGCTACCGGGTGTAACTGTGCAAACCCCAACTTGAAATAGTTCAACACACTCAAATAAAAGCGGTGGGAGGAAGTCTAAAATTGGAGTGGGAAAGGTAATTGATGTAGATGGCTACTTTTCCTTGCGGAGGGGAATGGACTCTTTGGTTTGACTTAGTTACGATAGCATTATATACTCATCCATAAGTTTTGTTAGCATGTCGTCCTTGACTTTGCTAGGGCTACGACTAACTGATGGAGTTTCTACATCTGTCACTGACTCTCCCATGCTAAAACAACGACAACTAGCCTAATAAATAACAAGGGATATGAGCTATTACTAACTACATGGATGTAAACAAAGCAAAGCGATGGACTAGCAAATACGTACCTGTGAGGTAGCGACCAATCCGGTAAAACCTGCAACACGACATAATCACAATCAGAGTTAATTATAGTTAGCCAGAGTTAATTATTGTTGGGAAAAAATCAACGATTTAACCCAAGTTAATAAATCTGTATATTAAAGTCTTAGTTTCTGAGTCTGAGTGACTTTGAGTATGAGTGACTCTGAGTCTGAGTGACTGAAAGTGTTTAAGGCATTATGGAGCTGACTACTCAGCTTCATAATGAGACGTAGTACTTTATATTAGGTATGTTTGTTAGATAAAATCTTCTATCCTTTTAGAATATTTTATAGGATTCGTACTTATCAAGCTCGCTATTATTGTGTATAAATAGTGAGCTTGAGCTTTGCAATCGAAGTACCTTTTGAATCAATATAACTGTGTGTTATTTTCATTGTTTCGTTATTATATTTCCGCTGTGACGTCCCGTCAATTTGAAGTACTTATATTACCGTTATTATTTAATTTTATTCGCAATTGTTTTGACCCTTGTATTTCGCTTTGTTTTACTCACGGTTTATTGTTGAGAATCGGGTTTTATGTGATTAATTTGATTCGTCCCTTGAGACGTAAGTTGATTTTTATCTAAGTGCCTTATAGTTAGTATGCTCATGGAAATAAGTTAGGAGGTTTATGCCAAATTTGTCGGTTAACGTATCCCTATTCTTAAGAAATCGTGCTTTGCTCGTGTTTATGTTATTACCGAGAAGTATGTATTTCCATTTTGGAATTTAAATCGAATCATATAATGAATTACAATACCAAGAATACCTATAATGAACTTGCCTAAGTTCATATGTAAAACAATCGGGAACTCTAAACAACGAACGTGCGTAATCATAACTTATAACGAAAAATGAAAATAGTTGTTTGGAGGCCTAGTTGCGCCGCAAGAGGGTGCAGATCAGCAACTTGAGTTTTTCAAACTTTTGCAATTTCTCCTAAACGGGCCTAAATCTTTTGTGACGGGTTTTTGCTAGTCCAAAGGCCTTTTGGGTCCAGTAAATGATCACTAACACCCCTTGATTCATCCCCACTTTCATTTCATAATTCACACACACAACTCACTTCTCTCTCTCTCTTTTCTTTGAATCCAAACACACACAAACACAAACACTCTTCCCTTTTTCTTCTTGAACCTGTGATTTCCAGAGTTAATACACATATTTCACCACCATAAAAGTGTTGTTTTTCATCAAGAGAAGTAGAGTTCTTTCATCCATTTGGAGGTTTGCTTGGGTTATAACGTTTTCGGGTCGAAATCACCGTCTCACATCAAGATCTTCATCACATCTAGCTTGATCTTCAAATCTTCATTTTCTTTGGGGTATATTAACTTAAACTTTCTGTATTTTATAACTTTTATTCATTGCATGCATCATCTAACTAAAGAAAATGATTTTTATAAGAGTTTGATGGTAAAATATGTAGGAAAATCAAGTTTTTGTAACAATGTGTATGGATCTTGATTAAATGATGATAAAAGCTTTACAAAATGGTTATTTGAAAGTGTTTTTCAACATATTATGACTTGCATGTCCAAATCTACCATCAAAAGTCGATTTATTAAACACGAAAAACGTTTTCGGTGGGAATCTGCCCAGGAGTTGCGCCGCAACTCTTCCTGTTGCGCCGCAACCTGGGGACAGATTGCCCATTTTCGTTTCGTTTCACTATTAAACGTAACCGTAAGCTTGTTTTCGTAAGAACTGGTATTAACGGATGGTGTATTGTGTTTTGGAGTTAGAAATCTCATCACCACACCATCAAAGGATTTTGTCTCGGGTTCTTAGTTTGCTAAATTGCGGTTGCTATCGGTAAGAATTGACTTTCTTCCTAATTTCTCATTTTTCATATGTTCGGTTTTAGCCTTGAAAAAATGGTTAGGAATAAATATTAGACCAACACATGTTATATATCGGATTTGGACAACTTTGGACTAAAATACGTTAAAATGTGAATTTAACCATAAGTAACGTATTTAACTTATATCATATTATGTATTATGAGAAAGGTTTAAAAATGCAATTGTTGTTAAGCGGGAAAGTGTACGGAATTTGGACTAATAATCTACGATGCGGAAGCGCTTGCCGAAATTCATTTCACTTCTTTACGACATTAAAAACACTTAAATACTCAAAAGTAACATATTATACAATAAATTTGTCTTTGGACTCAAAGACACCAACGCAATCAAAAATGTCATATTATTACTTAAAACGGACATTTTAAACCTCTTTGCGATACTTTTAACTTCGCCACAAATTGATGAACCTCGTTCTAAATTTAACGAAATGTTTTTACGACAAGTTTTATATAATGGTTTTGAAAGACATTTTGCTCTAAACCTTTTGGTAAGAAAAGACTTTAAATTATTCAAAGTGCCAAATTGTACTTTTAAATTGATTTTGACTTTAATAAATCAACATAATGGACACTTGACTTTGATAAATCAACATCTTTGACCTTTGACTTTCATAAGTCAACATCTGTGACTTTGACTTTTATAAAGTCAACATTCCTTACGTTTGACTTTGACCAAGTCAACATTGTTTCCGTTGACCTTGGTCGATCTATTGAAACTTGATAGCGATATTCTATTAACCGATACTCCTAGTAATCATTTTCGATTCGGATTATCATCCTTTTTCCAATTGACGATTATGACGTGGAATGACGATGCCTCTCCGGATGGTCCTGTTTGACGCGGAACATCGCCTCCTAAATACGTCACCTCATTTAAACTTATTAATATCTGGATTATCTTATTTAACTTAATCTTAACCGACAAGGCTAAACCGGACCTATACTTATAGAGATACTGAGACTATATTATTTACTGTTTTAGGGCACTTAGACGGGGGGTTTGAAATCCCGTGATTGATTCACCCGAGATTTGCTGAAGATTGTTTTGTGAGTTATTCGTAGCCCTTGTCTTAAATACATTTGGGCTGTAAAGCGTACTTTAAAATGTTTGCATTTATGCGATAATGTTGTTAAATATCTTGTTTACCCAGTGAATATGGTCTGCCTTAGTTTTAAGTGTTTAAGCCATGGTGGCTCCCCTCTAATACACTCGTTAAGCTTTTGCCCGTGGTTCATATGTATAGATCTGTATTGGGTTATGTACCTAACCCACATTCCTCTGTAGGCTGCTACTACGAGCGGATGTTATGACCGTAATATTAAACTGTATGATTAAACTGGTTGCCTTTGGATTAACACACCTTAGGCTAGGGGATTAAACTGATTGGTTTAGGATCGAGATGTATGACTACTTAGGCATAGTACCTGTCACTTCTGGATGAATACAAGATATATGATTTTGAACTTACATTGTTTACTGAAATTTATCGATGGGTCACTTTTTACTTAAAATTGCGAATAATTCACCAACATGCTGTTGATGTCGTTTTAACGCTTTGCAGGAAATTGAGGATTTCCATTGATCATGCCATAGTTTATTTTCGGATCGCTTGCTTTTGGGAAATTTGAATTTGAACTCTTTATTGTAATTTCCATGACGATCCTTTTGTTGATTTCTTTTGGAATTGTATTTGTACTAGGCGTCTTACCGCCCTTGACTTATTGATGTATTTTGTAACATTTGGCATGATCTATTTAATTTGATGTTTTGTTTATCGGTTATATTGTTGTAATCTTGACTTTGATATTATAACTGGAACATCTCGCGTTTCCGCTTCCAAGCGGGGTGTGACAGAAGTTGGTATCAGAGCCAAAGGTTATAGCGAACCGGGTGATTTAAACTGAGTAAATCACTTGGACTATGACCATAGGCTTTTTAAATCGATTTTCTCTGATTGCAATGTGTGCACTACTTTCATACGTGTTTATTTTCGCGTTGTTATTGTGGCGTTTGGCCTTGTTTTTGCACACATTTGCTGATCGAATTTTCTTTCGTCTCTTTTAGAACGATGCCCCTGAAGACGACAGCGACGAGGTGGTCAGCGAGACATGGTCGTCCGAGCGTGAGAGCTTGTAACGCGACTCCGAGTGTGGAGGTTAGTGACGAGGAAACGGATATGACGACAGATTTCAATCAGCTCATAGCCGAGCAGTTGGAAGCCATGAAACCTACTATCATCGCTCAGATTAGAGATTTCATGTCGCAGGATGTTGGTGGTCCGGGTTCTGGTACGGAAACTGGTACGGGGTCTGATGGTTCGGATCAGGATGACTCCGAGCGGAAGGTTAAGGGTAAAGGTCCCGAGGTTGATGGTACCGGTGGAGGAACGGGACACGATGGTCCTGAGGATATGGATACCGGGTCTGGTGGACCCGAGGTAGGTGTACTTGGCAGCGTTGTTTCCTCTAACCCGAGCACATTCCAGAGTGTTGTGGAAATGGTGACCACGTTAATCCAGAATGCGGTCCGTGATGGGGGAGTACCGTCAGTTGTAGATAAGCATAGCTCCGGAAGGAAACGGAGTGGTGAAGTTTGTTATGGAGAATTGCGGAAAAAGTCTAGGAGGCAGAATGCTCGTCAGGTAGTGACTCCGGGTGCCCAGAGTAGGCCTCCGAGGTGTGATCGGTGTGGTAGTCACCATGCCAAGGAATTGGTTTGTTGGAGGTGCAATAAATGTAGTAAGCTGGGACACACAGAGGGGTTTTGTGAGCCCATGAGAGGAAGATGTTTCGAGTGTGGTTCTACCGAGAATCTTAAGAACGAGTGTCCCAAGTTGGTTACAGCGGGTGCTGGAACTTCGACTGATTTGGATCCTCGAGGCAGAGCATTTGTGAATGGTACCCAGAGTAAATACCCGAAGTGTGACCGGTGTGGTAGGCACCACACCAAAGATGTGGCTTGTTGGGTGTGCGGTAAGTGTAAGCAGCTAGGACACACATTTAAGTTCTGTAAGGCCTTTAAGGGCAAGTGTTACGAATGCGGTTCTCAAGATCATCATAAGGACAGATGTCCTAAGTTAGCTGCAGCTGGTACGGGAACTTTTCTCAGTTAAGGTCAGTTTGCATATATTCTATTCGACTCTGATATTTGACCTTATTTTCCTTGCGTTACACACTATTCTCTCCTCTTCCTTTATTTTCGTCTTCTTTCTTTTTACGTCTTTTTGCGCTGGAACCGAAGAAAGCTCCTATCTGCAAAGAAGTCGACGAGACGAGGTTGTCCTACGAGTGCGATTCCGAGAGATTCGACTCCAGATTTTAATCCGCCACTTCGCTTCGATTTTGTAATCATTGGTACAATACCAAAATATAATCAATATTCTTCACAAATCATTTCGCGAACTTTTAAACTTTAGCGAATTAATTTCGCAAATGCATGGTTCATTTTGAACTACGCGTAATTTGGCCAACTACGCCTAGTTTGGAATAAATTATGCAAGAACGGAACGTAATTCCTATTGTTATCAGTTTCCGAGTCAATATCTCTCCATTTCTACTGATCTCCAATTTTATTCCATCTTTCGAAGAGTTTCATATCTAATGCGTTTAAGATTTTGATATTTGCACGTCTATACCCTTAGCGTCTTCCTTCGAAATAGAGTTAGCCGTTGGCGAGTTTTGCCTGCTACCGAAGTATTTCCTGCCTATCGCGTTAATTCCGATGACCATTCTTTTCTTATCGACTTGATCCCAAACACTTTAGGTAGCTTCGACGTTATTATCGGCATGGATGGGTTGTCGACGCACTGTGCAGAGATTACGCGTTTTGTAAAGATTATCCGGATACCGTTGTCGCGGGAAGAACTGTAGTTAGATCAGGGGGGATAAGGCGGAGAGGCGCCATAAGATCGTCTCGTGCTTGAAAGTTCAGGAGTGCATCAAATGGGATTGCTCACTCTTTCTTGCACCCCTAGTGAAGAAAGACTCCACGGAGAAGTTGGGAAAGAAGCCCGTGGTTCGTGACTTTCTCGATGTGTTCCCAGAGGACTTACATGGATTACCCCTAGTTGAGATGTGGAGTTTCGGGTTGATTCAGTTCCGAGAGCAGCGCCAATGGCGAAGGATCCTTGTCGGTTAGCACCCTCAGAGATGTTAGAACTGTCGAAGCAGGTCCAGGATTGAGTGGACAAAGGCTTCGTTAGACAAAGTTCCCTCCTTGGGGGCGCGCCGGTAAAATTCGTAAAAAGGAAAGATGTTGAGTACAAGACGGCGTGGATGGGTAGAGTTGCATAACAATTATGATTTTGAGATTCCCTATCATCCGGGAAAAGCTAATGTAGTAGCCGATGCGTTAAGTCGCAAAGAATCGGTTAAGCCAGTGAGGGTTCGCGCTATGATGGTTTCTATTCGGTCGAGTTTGAAGACTCGTATTATTCAGGCTCTCACCGAGGATTGTCTGAAGGATGAAGGATTATTTTGTTTGGCACGTCAGTTGGAGCCGAAAGACAACGGAGTTTTGTATTTCTTGGTTCGTATTTGGGTTCCCGTCGGTCTTAGGCAGTTGATATTAGATGAAGGTCACAAGTCCAATTACTCCGTTCATCCCGGAGCGGATAAGATGTACCATGACTTGAAAGATTTTATTGGTGGCCTGGAATAAAGAGGGCGATTGTCGAGTATGTAGGAAGATGTTTGACCTGTTCTAGGGTTAAGGCTCAGAATCAGAAGCCTTCTGGCCTTCTTCAGCAACCGGAAATCCCACAGTGGAAGTGGGAGAATATTACTATGGATTTTGTAATGAAGCTTCCTAGGTCTTCAGGAGGGTATGATGCTATTTGGGTCATAGTTGATCGGCTGACTAAGTCAGCGCATTTTCTGCCTATTCGAGAAGATTACCGAATAGAGAAGCTATCTAGGTTATATATTGATGAGATCGTGGCCAGGCATGGAATTCCTGTATCTGTTATTTCTGATCGCGACGCGCGTTTCACTTCGAGATTCTGGCAGATGCTACAGCGAGCTTTAGGCACGAGATTGGATATGAGCACGGCTTATCACCCTCAGACCGATGGTCAGAGTGAGCGCACGATTCAGACATTGGAGGATATGTTACGCGCATGTGTTTTAGATTTTGGCGGGAGTTGGGATAGACATTTACCGTTGGTCGAGTTTTCGTACAACAATAGTTACCACTCCAGTATTAATTGCGCGCCCTTTTAAGCTCTTTACGGTCGTAAGTGTAGGTCTCCCCTCTGTTGGGCTGAGATTGGTGATAGTCGGATTACGGGTCCCGAGTCGATTCAGGAAACGACTGATAAGATCTTTTAGGATCAAGGATCGTTTGTTAGCCGCGAGAGATCGTCAGAAGAAGTACGCGGAGTTGCGTCGGAAACCTTTGGAGTTCAAAGTCGGCGATTTGGTGTTATTGAAAGTTTCTCCTTGGAAGGGTGTATTTCGTTTTGAGAAGCGCAGCAAGTTAAGTCCACGTTTTACGGGTCCTTTTAAGATTTTGTCCCGTGTTGGACCAGTAGCTTATCGTATTGAGCTGCCACCAGAGCTGAGCGGTGTGCACAACGTATTTCATGTATCGCATCTCAAGAAGTGTCTTGCTGACGAGTCATTAATTGTGCCTTTGGAGAAACTAAGTTTGGATGATTCGCTTCACGGGATAGAGGAGCCGGTAGAAATCGTTGACCGAGAGGTCAAGCGCCTGCGGCGGAGTCGGATTCCTATTGTAAAGGTCCGATGGAACTCTAAGTTTGGAGCTGGGTTTACATGGGAACGGGAGGATGAAATGCAGCGGAAATATCCCCATCTATTTTCTTCTAGCGATTCTCTTTAATAATTTCGAGGACGAAATTCTTTTAACTGGGGGAGGCTGTGACGTCCCGTCAATTTGAAGTACTTATATTACCGTTATTATTTAATTTTATTCGCAATTGTTTTGACCCTTGTATTTCGCTTTGTTTTACTCACGGTTTATTGTTGAGAATCGGGTTTTATGTGATTATTTTGATTCGTCCCTTGAGACGTAAGTTGATTTTTATCTAAGTGCCTTATAGTTAGTATGCTCATGGAAATAAGTTAGGAGGTTTATGCCAAATTTGTCGGTTAACGTATCCCTATTCTTAAGAAATCGTGCTTTGCTCGTGTTTATGTTATTACCGAGAAGTATGTATTTCCATTTTGGAATTTAAATCGAATCATATAATGAATTACAATACCAAGAATACCTATAATGAACTTGCCTAAGTTCATATGTAAAACAATCGGGAACTCTAAACAACGAACGTGCGTAATCATAACTTATAACGAAAAATGAAAATAGCTGTTTGGAGGCCTAGTTGCGCCGCAAGAGGTTCTCTTGCGCCGCAAGAGGGTGCAGATCAGCAACTTGAGTTTTTCAAACTTTTGCAATTTCTCCTAAACGGGCCTAAATCTTTTGTGACGGGTTTTTGCTAGTCCAAAGGCCTTTTGGGTCCAGTAAATGATCACTAACACCCCTTGATTCATACCCACTTTCATTTCATAATTCACACACACAACTCACTTCTCTCTCTCTCTTTTCTTTGAATCCAAACACACACAAACACAAACACTCTTCCCTTTTTCTTCTTGAACCTGTGATTTCCTGAGTTAATACACATATTTCACCACCATAAAGTGTTGTTTTTCATCAAGAGAAGTAGAGTTCTTTCATCCATTTGGAGGTTTGCTTGGGTTATAACGTTTTCGGGTCGAAATCACCGTCTCACATCAAGATCTTCATCACATCTAGCTTGATCTTCAAATCTTCATTTTCTTTGGGGTATATTAACTTAAACTTTCTGTATTTTATAACTTTTATTCATTGCATGCATCATCTAACTAAAGAAAATGATTTTTATAAGAGTTTGATGGTAAAATATGTAGGAAAATCAAGTTTTTGTAAAAATGTGTATGGATCTTGATTAAATGATGATAAAAGCTTTACAAAATGGTTATTTGAAAGTGTTTTTCAACATATTATGACTTGCATGTCCAAATCTACCATCAAAAGTCGATTTATTAAACACGAAAAACGTTTTCGGTGGGAATCTGCCCAGGAGTTGCGCCGCAACCTGGGGACAGATTGCCCATTTTCGTTTCGTTTCACTATTAAACGTAACCGTAAGCTTGTTTTCGTAAGAACTGGTATTAACGGATGGTGTATTGTGTTTTGGAGTTAGAAATCTCATCACCACACCATCAAAGGATTTTGTCTCGGGTTCTTAATTTGCTAAATTGCGGTTGCTATCGGTAAGAATTGACTTTCTTCCTAATTTCTCATTTTTCATATGTTCGGTTTTAGCCTTGAAAAAATGGTTAGGAATAAATATTAGACCAACACATGTTATATATCGGATTTGGACAACTTTGGACTAAAATACGTTAAAATGTGAATTTAACCATAAGTAACGTATTTAACTTATATCATATTATGTATTATGAGAAAGGTTTAAAAATGCAATTGTTGTTAAGCGGGAAAGTGTACGGAATTTGGACTAATAATCTACGATGCGGAAGCGCTGCCGAAATTCATTTCACGTCTTTTACGACATTAAAACACTTAAATACTCAAAAGTAACATATTATACAATAAATTTGTCTTTGGACTCAAAGACACCAACGCAATCAAAAATGTCATATTATTACTTAAAACGGACATTTTAAACCTCTTTGCGATACTTTTAACTTCGCCACAAATTGATGAACCTCGTTCTAAATTTAACGAAATGTTTTTACGACAAGTTTTATATAATGGTTTTGAAAGACATTTTGCTCTAAACCTTTTGGTAAGAAAAGACTTTAAATTATTCAAAGTGCCAAATTGTACTTTTAAATTGATTTTGACTTTAATAAATCAACATAATGGACACTTGACTTTGATAAATCAACATCTTTGACCTTTGACTTTCATAAGTCAACATCTGTGACTTTGACTTTTATAAAGTCAACATTCCTTACGTTTGACTTTGACCAAGTCAACATTGTTTCCGTTGACCTTGGTCGATCTATTGAAACTTGATAGCGATATTCTATTAACCGATACTCCTAGTAATCATTTTCGATTCGGATTATCATCCTTTTTCCAATTGACGATTATGACGTGGAATGACGATGCCTCTCCGGATGGTCCTGTTTGACGCGGAACATCGCCTCCTAAATACGTCACCTCATTTAAACTTATTAATATCTGGATTATCTTATTTAACTTAATCTTAACCGACAAGGCTAAACCGGACCTATACTTATAGAGATACTGAGACTATATTATTTACTGTTTTAGGGCACTTAGACGGGGGGTTTGAAATCCCGTGATTGATTCACCCGAGATTTGCTGAAGATTGTTTTGTGAGTTATTCGTAGCCCTTGTCTTAAATACTTTTGGGCTGTAAAGCGTACTTTAAAATGTTTGCATTTATGCGATAATGTTGTTAAATATCTTGTTTACCCAGTGAATATGGTCTGCCTTAGTTTTAAGTGTTTAAGCCATGGTGGCTCCCCTCTAATACACTCGTTAAGCTTTTGCCCGTGGTTCATATGTATAGATCTGTATTGGGTTATGTACCTAACCCACATTCCTCTGTAGGCTGCTACTACGAGCGGATGTTATGACCGTAATATTAAACTGTATGATTAAACTGGTTGCCTTTGGATTAACACACCTTAGGCTAGGGGATTAAACTGATTGGTTTAGGATCGAGATGTATGACTACTTAGGCATAGTACCTGTCACTTCTGGATGAATACAAGATATATGATTTTGAACTTACATTGTTTACTGAAATTTATCGATGGGTCACTTTTTACTTAAAATTGCGAATAATTCACCAACATGCTGTTGATGTCGTTTTAACGCTTTGCAGGAAATTGAGGATTTCCATTGATCATGCCATAGTTTATTTTCGGATCGCTTGCTTTTGGGAAATTTGAATTTGAACTCTTTATTGTAATTTCCATGACGATCCTTTTGTTGATTTCTTTTGGAATTGTATTTGTACTAGGCGTCTTACCGCCCTTGACTTATTGATGTATTTTGTAACATTTGGCATGATCTATTTAATTTGATGTTTTGTTTATCGGTTATATTGTTGTAATCTTGACTTTGATATTATAACTGGAACATCTCGCGTTTCTGCTTCCAAGCGGGGTGTGACATCCGCTATAATAAACTAAGAAACTGAGCACTTAATCGATTCGTAACAATTAACATCTAAATACTTATTTGTAATTGATTAGCTAGTGTTTGAGATCTTATTGAGACCTAACAACTGGTATCAGAGCAAATAAGATTTAAATTTTAATAAATTTACCAATCTTAAACGATCAATACTTAAAATCTCAAATAAAATGTCATTATCTTCATCCAACACACCCGCTATGGTTGGAAAAGGTATTCCTATTTTCAGTGGTCACAACTTTGCTCACTGGAAACTTAAAGCTGAGTGGCATTTGTCCGGAATTCATGAAGAAATGATGAGGACTGTAACGGAAGGACCAATAATTCCAGGAAAGCACATTGATGAGGTCAAGGAAGGAGACAAAGTTTTCCAACGTGCAAGGTGGGCTCAAACTCCTAAATCACAGTGGACAGATGTTGATAAGCTTCTCTTCAATCTAGATCCAAGAGCAAGAAGCATTCTAGGTAATGCTGTTTCTGAACAAATATTCTCCAAGATAGCTCGATGCAGATCCGCCAAAGAAATATGGGATACGTTAATTTTATCTTATGAAGGAGTCCCGATTGTAAGAGAACAACGGTTAAATAGTTTGATTAGGAATTATGAAAATTTCTATGTAAAAGACAAAGAAACCTTAGCTGACGTGCATACAAGGTTCCAATTACTGTTGAATGACCTATCTGCTCTAGGAATGATAAAAGAAGATGATGGAATCTGCAAAAAAATTTTGTTGACATCTTGCCCAACAAATTTTAATATGTTATTACATCTCTTGTGGTTAGTGAAAAACTGTCCACCTATAAGCTGCCTGGTCTCTTCGGATTGTTGCTGAATTTTGAAGAAGCTCAAAAAAAGATAAACACAAGAAGGACCACAAGAGATCCAGAAGCTGCATTAGTTGCTACCAGCAAAAGGAATAAAGAAATTTATTCTAAAGCTGACTCATCTGAGTCTGAGTCACACTCAGACTCAGAATCAGATGATGAAACTGAGGTCAAAAAGCTGAAAAGTCAGCTTGCTCTGTTAACTATGAAACTTGAACAGAAGACAGGCTACAAAGGAAAGAAACCTTTCGATCTGAAGAAGGTGAAATGCTTTAAATGCAATGAATATGGTCACATGGCTGCTGACTGTAAAGTAAAGAATGCTCAGACTGAACACATGGACGAGGTTACTGAGAGGGCCCAAAGATACCGACAGAAGTATCTTAAATACAAGAAAGGCAACAGTTCAAGTACACA
>CAJVGC010000590.1:56032292-56056024 GCA_910822075.1 Senecio squalidus | reverse complement strand
AAAAACTATTTATAAATTGGGAATCAATTGTTGGAACTGACTAACATCGTAAAAACTCTAGTCACGAATAAATCACCTAATCACATCAGGCCCAAGACTCCTCCTAAGAGAATTTGCTACAATTGTGGTGAAAAAGGACATGAAGCTGTGTTTTGTAAACAACTGACCCACTCTAGACCACAGAAAAACGTTTTTCAAAAGTCAGTCTCACCAAAACATTGGTCAGCTCCACCCATACATAAGTCAGTTTCACCAAAGTCTATGTCAGTTTCACCAAAGTCAGTTTAACCTCAAAAGCAAAGAAACACATCTCCATCAAATACAACATCTGTGAAACCTACCAAGACTAAGTCAGTTTCATCTCGAGTCAGTCTCAAAAATACTCCATGTAAATACCGTGGTGTCATAGGTCATTATTCTGTTAACTGCATGAAGGAAATAAATAAATGGAACTACACCAGCTCCAAAACTGACTGCAAGAATGAACCTGCACTTAAAACTACTTCAGTTAATGGATCCACTCTAAAGTGGGTACCCAAAAGGAACTAATATTCTTTATTTCATGTGCAGGACTCTACAAAATGGTACCTAGATAGTGGAGCTTCAAGGCACATGACTGGAATAAAGTCTTTTCTACAAGAGTATAAAGAAGAAGATGGTCCTCAAGTGAGATATGGTGACAACGGGGTATCAATGACACGAGGATATGGAAAGATTCATGTTGGAGCTGTCACTTTCAAGAGAGTTGCATATGTGGAAGGCTTACAACATAACTTACTCAGTGTGAGTCAAATTACTGATGAAGACCATGAAGTGAGATTCAGAAAGCAAGCTGGAATAATCTACAGTGCCAAGGGAAAACCATTACTACTTGCCAAGAGAGAAAGAGATGTCTTTTTCCTGGATCTGAGTACTGCCAATGATGAGGCTGAGACATGTTTGTTCACAGAAACAAAAGAAGAACTTAATTGGCTATGGCATCGAAAGTTATCCCATTTAAACTTCAAAAACATAAATGCCTTGTCAAAAAGTAAATTGGTTAGAGGTCTTCCTGAACTGACCTACACCAAAGACAAAGTTTGCTCAGCTTGTGTGCTTGGAAAGCAAACTAAGACTCAATTCCCATCCAACATGTTGCATTCAATTGATGAACCTTTGTTCATGCTACATATGGATTTGTTTGGACCAATTGGGATTGAGAGTCAAGGAGGAAAGAAATATACCCTTGTAATTGTTGATGAATTTACTAGATTTACTTGGGTTATATTCTTAAGGGCTAAAAGTGATGCAGCTGAGGAAATCATCAGTCTGATCAAAAGAGAACAGCGACAGAAAAACTCTCTTGTTCGCCAGATGAGAAGTGACCATGGAACTGAGTTCAAAGACTCAGTCTTAATAGACTTTTGTGATCAATTAGGAATAGTCCAAAACTTTGCCTCAGTTCGAACTCCTCAACAAAATGGAGTTGCAGAGAGAAGAAATAGAACACTAATTGAAGCTGCCAGAACAATGTTGTGTTATGGGAACATGAAGAGGGCTGAAGCTGTGAACACTGCCTGCTTCACACAGAATAGATCCATCATAGTAAAGAGACATAGAAAAACAGCATATGAATTGTACCATAACAAGGTTCCTTCCATTCATTATTTCCATATCTTTGGAAGTAGATGCTATATTCTAAACCAAAGGGACTTGTTGTGTAAAATGTCCCCTAAAGATGATGAAGGATTGTTCGTTGGATACTCAAGCATCGCAAAAGTATTCAGAGTCTACAATGAAAGAAGAAAGTTTGTAGAAGAAAGCATTAATGTAACTTTTGATGACACTACTCAGTCCGACAAAGATGAATCATCATCACAGACTGACATAGCCACTATCAATCAGCTTTGTGATGAATTACTTGTAACCACATTTGAAGCTGACTCTCAGGCTGAAGATCAGAATGATGCAAACGCCCATCAACATCAAACATCTGACAGTGAACCTGATGAATCACCATTCCAGAGTATCCCCGATGTTGAAAATACTGAGTCAAATGAAATTGATGATACTCAGACTGACACTCCTCAGTCTGACCAAACTCAGCTCCAAACTACTCAGCCTGATGACACTCAGACGGATGATACTCAGACTCAAGTAGATGCAGTTTCCCACAATGAGATAGGAAACATCAAGACTGTCAAGGGACATCCCATCTCGTCGGTTATTGGTTCATTAACTGAAGGTGTCAAAACGAGACGAAAGACTGCCACAGCTAATTTTTGCTTCCATACAAATTTCTTGAGTCTGATGGAACCAAAGAAGGTTGAAGAAGCTTTATTAGATGAAGACTGGGTTGATGGTATGCAAGAGGAGCTTGGAGAATTCATAAGGAACAATGTTTGGACAAAGGTCCCACGTCCCCTGTTTAAGACCATTATTGGCTTAAATGGATCTTTCGAAATAAATATGACAAAGATGGGGTGGTGATCATGAATAAAGCTCTATTGGTGGCTCAAAGATACAAACAGGAAGAAGGCATTGATTATGATGAAACATTTGCTGCTGTGACGTCCCGTCAATTTGAAGTACTTATGTTACTGTTATTATTTATATTTTATTCGCAATTGATTTCGACCCTTGCATTTCGCTTTGTTTTGCTAACGATTTACTGTTAATGAGTATCGGGTTTTCTGTATTTGCTGATTCGTCCCCTGTGACGTAATAATTTTATTTTATCTAAGTGCCAATTAGTTAGTATCCTCATAAATATAAGTTAGAAGGTTTATGCCAAATTGTCGGTTATCGGATCCTTTATCGTCGAGATATCGTGCTTTTGCTGTTGTGAACTCCTTTACCGAAATCGTGCGAATCTCGAAATCGAAAGTGAAAATATAAAATTAAATGAACCTAATGTAAAGTAAATCAAAGTGTGAACTTTCCTAAGTTCAACGCAAAAAGAATCGGGAACTTTCGACGAAGGAAACTCCTTAACGATCGCGAACAACAAAACTGAAAAGTCTGGATTTTGGGTCCGGTGCTAAGCACCTAAAACTTTGGTGCGCAGCACCGACCTGCTGGACCAATTTTTGTTGTTTTGTGTGAGTCATTTTTGCATGGCTTGTGAGTGGGCACTTTGTCCAAAACGTGCACAGGTCTGAAATGGGGCAGAGAAGTCTCCCTATAGGCCATAACCCACCTCACAAACTCATTTTAATCATTTCCATTTCACCTACAAACTCCTTTTCTCTCTCATTTTCCATACATTTTCTTTTGTTTTCTCTCATTTCTCTCTCTCAAACTCAACCATTTCCAGAAACCTTGAAGCTAAAAACAACCATTTGAAGAGTGATTCAAGTCCAAAATCATCAAAAAGTTCCTTTTGATCTCCATCAACTTTTGGTAAAGTTTTCTTAAGGTTTCTTTAACTTTTCTTCCATTTTTCTCCATAAATCTTCTTCTTTTGTTGAAGGTTCTAACACATGCTATTTTCCTTTGCATTCCAAGTTATTGTCTACCACAATTCCTTTCATTTAGAGGAAGATCCTTTTTGTTTTCTTGGAGAAAATCTCTAGATCTTGGTAAGTAAACTTTTACCGAAAATCCTTTCGAAAACATTATTTATCATCATGCATGTAAAGATCTAAACTAATGGTGGATTTATTTGTGTTTTGGAGATGTTTATTTTTCATCAACACACCACCAAAAGTTTGCTTTCGGGTTTATTCACTTCCAAGCTTGTAGATGTTGCGGTTGAATCGGTAAAATCGTTATTTTCTTCGAAATCATTTTTGTTCATTCAAGTTCTTATTATTTTCCATATATATTTCGGTTTTAGCCTTGAAAATGGTTAGGAATGATATATTAGACCAACACTTGTGAATATTTTGGTTCTGGACAAAGATTTGGACTAAAATACATAAAGATATGATTATTACCGAAATTAACATATTGTATGTAATAGTATGTAAAATGATATATTTACATATATGTAACACTTGGTAAATATATTTGGAACATAATATAACTTATTAACAGTAAGTGTTTTAATCGAAAGGTCTTTAAACGATCGGATTTCGACAAAACGTTAAAATTCATAATTCCAAAATGCACCTAGTGCGCCGCACCCCATGTCCGGTGCGACGCACCGGGCTATTTTCCATCAAAAATTCAGCACCTTGTTATTTTCGTTGTTTAACCGTCTTGACGTTTTGGTTCCGTAAATTGTCGTTTCAAAGTCTCTAATTTCATGTTATATTTATAATAACTCTAAAACACTTGTATAAACATAATAAAATATATAAAAGTAACATATTTTGACAAAATATCGTCTTTGGACTCAAAGACGCTAACGCAATTTAAAATGCTTTAACACTTATTTAAACCGACGTATTACCTACAATTTGATAAATAAACATTAGTTACATAATGCGATCGTAATCTAAAGCCGTCAACTATTATTTTTGCGATAAAACTTTATTAAAAATGCTATATAAAGTCTTTTTACACTAAATTATGAAAAGTAAAGACTTTCGAACCTTCAAAGCGCCAAAGTGAGATTTTTACGTCAACTTCGATTATCTTCCAAACTATTATGATTCGACCTCGAATTGTTGACTTCAACTTTTACAAAATCAACATCTTTGACATTTTACTTTTTCAAAATCAACATCCTTCGCATTTGACTTTTATAAGTCAACGTTGTTGACATTTGACTTTTGTAAGTCAACTTCCTTAACATTTGACTTTATTAAGCCAACATCTTTGACTTTGACCAAGTCAACATAATTGCCATTGATCTTGGTCGACTTCGATAAACTTATAAACAATATTCCTTTCAACCAATATTCCTAGTAGTCGTTTCGACTCGGAATATTATTCTTTTCGAATTATTATTACGACGTGAAATGACGACATCCTTCCGAGCGGCCCTGTTTGACGCGGAACGTCGCCTTCGAAATACGTCATCTCATTTAAACTTAATTATTATGGGAGTATCTTGTTAACCTAGTCTTAACCGACAAGGCTAAACCGAACTATACTTGTAGAGATACTGAGACTATATTATTTACTGTTTTAGGGCACTTAGACGGTGGAGTTGTAACTCTGTGATTACTTTACCCGAGATTTGCTGAAGTTGTTTTGTGAGTTATTCGTAGCCCTTGTCTTAAATACTTTTGGGCTGTAAAGCGTACTTTAAAATGTTTGCATTTATGCGATAATGTTGTTAAATATCTTGTTTACCCAGTGAATTTGGTCTGCCTTAGTTTTAAGTGTTTAAGCCATGGTGGCTCCCCTCTAATACACTCGTTAAGCTTTTTCCCGTGGTTCATATGTATAGATCTGTATTGGGTTATGTACCTAACCCACATTCCTCTGTAGGATGCTACTACGAGCGGATGTTATGACCGTAATATTAAACTGTATGATTAAACTGGTTGCCTTTAGATTAACACACCTTAGGCTAGGGGATTAAACTGATTGGTTTAGGATCGAGATGTATGACTACTTAGGCATAGTACCTTTCACTTTTGGATGAATACAAGATATATGATTTTGAACTTACATTGTTTACTGAAATTTATCGATGGGTCACTTTTTACTTAAAATTGCGAATAATTCACCAACATGTTGTTGATGTCCTTTTAACGCTTTGCAGGAAATTGAGGATTTCCATTGATCATGCCATAGTTTATTTTCGGATCGCTTGCTTTTGGGAAATTTGAATTTGAACTCTTTATTGTAATTTCCATGACGATCCTTTTGTTGATTTCTTTTGGAATTGTATTTGTACTAGGCGTCTTACCGCCCTTGACTTATTGATGTATTTTGTAACATTTGGCATGATCTATTTAATTTGATGTTTTGTTTATCGGTTATATTGTTGTAATCTTGACTTTGATATTATAACTGGAACATCCCGTGTTTCCGCTTCCAAGCGGGGTGTGACAGCTTCAGTGGCCAGAATTGAAGCAATTCGCCTATTCTTAGCATATGCAGCATTTAAAGACTTCTTGGTGTATCAAATGGATGTGAAAAGTGAATTTCTGAATGGGGATCTACAGGAGGAAGTCTATGTCAAGCAGCCTCCAGGTTTTGTTGATCCTAACTTTCCTGATCATGTTTTTAAATTAAACAAAGCCTTATATGGTCTCAAACAAGCTCCTAGAGCTTGGTAAGATACTCTATCTGACTTTCTTCTTAAAAACAAATTTAAAAGAGGATCAATTGATAAAACACTGTTTATCAAAAAGGAAAATGGACATGTGATTTTGGTACAAATATATGTTGATGACATTATATTTGGATCAACAAATGAAAAGTTGTGTACTTGGTTTTCAAAACTCATGTGTAGTGAATATAGAATGAGTATGATGGGAGAACTAACTTTCTTTCTTGGTCTACAAGTAGAACAAAAGAAAGATGGAATTTTCATAAATCAAAGTAAATATGTTCATGATTTAGTAAAGAAATTTGGTTTTGAAACATGTTCTGAAATGAAAACACCAATGAGTACTTCTGATAAGTTGCATAAAGACTCATCTGGCAGGTCAGTTTGTCAAGCTACTTATAGAGGTATGATTGGATCTTTACTTTATCTAACTGCTAGTAGACCTGATATCATGTTCTCTACATGTCTATGTGCACGTTATCAATCTGACCCAAAGGAATCCCATATCAAAGCTATCAAAAGAATTTTCAGATATCTTAAGGGTACACCAAATTTTGGTCTATGGTACCCTAAAGATTCTGGTTTTGAATTAATTGGCTACACAGATGCAGATTATGCAGGGTGTAGATTGGACAGAAAAAGTACATCAGGAGGATGTCAGCTTCTCGGAGGAAAGCTAGTCAGCTGGTCAAGTAAAAAGCAAAATTCAGTGGCAACTTCCACAGCTGAAGCTGAGTACGTGACTGCAGGGAGCTGTTGTGCACAATTACTATGGATGCAACACCAATTGGCTGATCTTGAAATCAAGCTTCAAAACACTCCAATCATGTGTGACAACAAGAGTGCAATTCAAATCACTGAGAATCCAGTCTTCCACTCCAGGACGAAATACATTGAAATAAGACAACATTTCATTCGAGATTGTGTGGAGAAAGGCAAGGTCGGACTGGAGTTTGTAGCCACCAATGATCAATTGGCAGACATATTCACGAAACCCCTGAGTGAGGACAGGTTTTTCTATCTGTTAGGCGAACTGGGCATGTTAAATCCTTAATCTGTCAAAATCATAAATCTCAAGCTGACCTTTTAGTCAGCTTGTGAATTTTCAGTCTGACTTGTTAGTCAGCTCAAGATCCTTCAGTCTGACCAAATACTCAGACTGAATGTAATTTTCGTAAATATCTTTTAAATTTCTTTTATTTTTTTTCTTTAGGCTATAGAGTTTTTTATATTCTTTATTTTTTTTTCGTTGTAAATCTTTTTCTACTTCAAGGGTCATAATTGTCAATAGGTTTAAATTACATAGACTAAATAGAAAGTTTCCTAACTTAGTTACTTAAATTTCGCTCCTTCAGTTTATATTCAACTTAATTTCAAATTTTAACCTAATTGTCATCTTTTCTAATCTTCTGCTTGATATCTTATCAATGGCGAATGCAAATATGATCCTTCACGTTACTGCTCGTATGATTCCTGGTGCAGATTTCCAAAACAGGGTTCAAATCAAGGACAATAACAGGGTGGCCAATGCCGATATTCCCGCCAATCGCCAAAACAGGGGATTTGAGCAACTGATTCAATACATGAAGGCGCATCCCTTATATGGCGCTTATTTTTGTGACACGGTGATGTACCCACTGGTGTTGTGTGAATGGTGGTATACCTGCACCTCCAATGAAGAAAAGACTGCCCTCACTGGCACGTATAATGATGGAAGACAGACGCTCACCATCACTGAGAGGACTATACGCGCAACCCTATTGCTTCCCACGATTGATGAAGCAGGTGAAGGGGGATTCCAGGCCAAACTGACTAAACAATAAGCTCGAGCTGAGGCCTTTCCTCTGATTGGTCAGCCTAAAATCCAAGGAGTAATTCAATACAAAGTTTTTACTGGCAAATGGAAATTCTTATTTTCCAGTATCACAAGGTGTTTGGGGGGGTAAATCTGGCAGTTTGGATCAAATGAATGAATTTGAAACCCATCTGTTTCATTCCATGGTAACGGTTCGAAGAATCTCTTATTCACAACTATATTTTGAAGAGATTCTATCCCTTGCCTTGAAATCTAAACGACCGAATGATGTTCCATTCATTCGTGTTCTTTCACTAAGTTTTGAGGAGGCTCTGGGAAGAGCAGTGTATGAGCAACTTGAACAAACGTTTTATGTATGCTCTCTTCCCAGGCTGACTCCAAAGATTTTCACGTACATTAATATTACTGAGGCTGAGCCAGGGTTAACCCCAGTTATGCTTCAGTGGATTGATAATCCATTTATCGATCATGAACTCACTGAGTCTGACCATTCAGACTCAGATGATCAGCCCGAAGGAATTGACGAACAAATGAAGGCAAACATTCCTGCTGCAGATGCTGAGGTGGACATGGGTGGGGCAGGGCACAATGAGGCTGACCCAGGTATGGATATAAATATTTCTCTTCGTCAGTCTGAGAGCATCCCCTCTCAGTCTGAGCAGTCCACTCCTCAACTTGATGTCTTAACTACTCAAGCGAACAATCTGATGAACTCACCCAGTTCATTTGAAAAAGCACTCACATTAAGACCCACTATAAATCAGGCACTAATGGATTCACTTTTCCATGAGGCTGAGAGTTCTCAACTCCCCTCCAGTGCTGTAGATCAGACCATTCTCCCTCTGCTAGAGCAAGAGATGGATCTGACTACTATGACTACCCAAATCCCCCCTAGAGTAGTCAACTTGGAGACACACGCTGATGTTGCCACACTGACACATGTGGTAAGCATTGAAGATGATATTCCACTCCTGAATATCACTGTACTTAGTATGGGACCACCCCCCTCAGTTTCAAAGCCAATTTCAAAGGCTATTTTCACTAGCTCTGTGCTAGTCCACGATAAGGTACCACCAAATCTCTTACACTCCTCTGCACAAGTCGTCAATGCCTCACTTCCCAAACTGAGTGAGGTACAGACTTCATTTTTTATGGCTAAGGATCATTCTCCTAAACAACAAGAGGGAGTGAAGCTGTACCACCTGTTTCAATCCCTACTGTTACTACTCTCCCTCAGTCTGAGGTTGCTTTGACTGTCCCTGTGCTGTTACAAGCGATTAAGGACATGTCCACTCAGTTTGATGTCAAGCTGAGTGCAATGCAGACTGAGTTACAAGCTATGAAATGTCAAAATACTGAGGAGATGGAGGAGTTGAAGGGAATGGTGTTGAAGCTGACTTCTGAGATCAGCATGCTGAGAAAGGGGAAACACGTTGCTGAGGTACCACAAGGGGATGCTCAGACTCAGGGGGAGAAAACAGTTATACCAACTAATGAGTCTGACCTCCCCACGCAAGACTTGAAAAGAAAGAGGGATGAAGGGGAGAAGAAATACTACAAAACTACCAGATTCAATCTGAAAACAGGTCAGTCTGAAGTCTTCTATGAGACTGATTACGTGACTTATCAAGTAGTGAATCTGAGAAAGAAGACAAGGAGGGAAAAGGCAAAGTTGGAGTTGACAGTGATACTGATCAGACTGGGGAGGAAATGGAAGTGATACTGATCAGACTGAGGAGGAAATGGAAATGGAAGAACCACCAACTATACAGACTGAGCTAGAAATTGAAATCAAGAAAAGACAAGATGAAGCTGAGAAACTAGCTAATCTTCAAAAATATGCTCATAATGCTGGGATGACAGTTGAAAAATACAAGGAGTATGTCAAAGGGCTTTATATGGAGAAATTTGAGGAAAATCCACAAGACCAGTCTATGAAAGCAGCTGAGACTCTTGAAGCTGAGATGAAAGAAGAAGAGGAGTTGGCCATTGATGAAGAACATCAGAGGATTGAGGCTGACAGACAAATGGCTAAACAAGTGTTAAGAGAGGAAGCCAGACTAGACTACATTGAGTCAAACTTTGTAGTGAGGAAAAATAGGAATAAAATTCAAAACTTGGACTGTGCTGATACTGGTGGATCTGACCTCATGCTCACATGTTATCACAAAGATGGATCCTTCAGAGATGGGGTACACAGAATGCCCACTTTGGGTCTAGAAGAATGGAAGGCAATTTCCAGTCTGAGCTCAGTCATAACAAACATTGCTCACAGATTTGAAGTAAAGAGAGAGGCTGTTTCAAATGTAAAGCTGATCTCAGATGGGGACTATAGAGCATTTTGTACTGTCAATAGAGTGAGAGCTGGTGCTAAATCTCTTGGTCTAGAAACAAGTTATCTGCACCCTGTTCCCAAAGGTGTCATATTTCAAGACAAGACTTATGTGAAGACTGAAAAACATGAGGGCTTGTGTTATGTTGACTGTGGGGGAGAGGAATGCTTCCAAGCCAAAGACAGACTAAATATGGCCTCCATCTACCATTGCATTGCGCTGCTAAGCGAATGTGAGTCTGATCAATGCATCCCCTTCCGAATGAAGCTGATTAGTTGGTTATTCGATAACCTTAGAAGAATTGAAGAAATGGGGACTTTGATGGACAAAGGTGAACTGATCAAGAAAGAGTATCAAGTGTTGTTTCATAAATCTGATGCTGAAATGGAAAAGCTGCTTGACTGGAAAACCGAGAGGCTGAAATGGGCAAAGGAAGTAAAGAAGCCTACTCCATGGGAGGTGCCTTTGAAGAAGAAGAGATCTGTCAAGAAGAGGAAGTGATGTGTTTTATGTGTCTTTTTGTTCACAAACAGTTTTATGTAAACAATTTTAGTTTGTGTTTATTTTTGGTGCATAAATTGTAAAAGACTTTAATCCAAACAGATAGGGGGAGATTGTTGGGAAAATCAACGATTTAACCCAAGTTAATAAATCTGTTTATTAAAGTCTTAGTTTCTGAGTCTGAGTGACTTTGAGTCTGAGTGACTTTGAGTCTGAGTGACTCTGAGTCTGAGTGACTGAAAGTGTCTAAGGCATTATGGAGCTGACTACTCAGCTTCATAATGAGACGTAGTAATTTATATTAGGTATGTTTGTTAGATAAAATCTTCTATCCTTTTAGAAGATTTTATAGGATTCGTACTTATCAAGCTCGCTATTATTGTGTTTAAATAGTGAGCTTGAGCTTTGCAATCGAAGTACCTTTTGAATCAATATAACTGTGTGTTATTTTCATTGTTTCGTTATTATATTTCCGCTATAATAAACTAAGAAACTGAGCACTTAATCGATTCGTAACAATTAACATCTAAATACTTATTTGTAATTGATTAGCTAGTGTTTGAGATCTTATTGAGACCTAACAATTATTGATGCTAATAACGTGGTTTGATATCGCCGGCCATGGCTCCATGGCAGCCGCCGGTTCCGCCGATTCAATGGTCGGTCACTTGCCGCCGGCAGCCGCTGGTCCACTCCACCGATTACCGCCGGTACGGCTTGGCTTACCGCCGGTTAGGCTTGGTTTGCCGCCGTGCCGGCTTGGTTTGTTTCCACAGGTACATCTCAGCCGGTTAGCCTTGGCTTACCGCCTGTCACATGTGATACCGGCTAACACCGCCGGTCCAAAATGGTTGCCGTTCCAAGGTGGCTGCCGGTCCACTCTCGACGCCGGTCCTCTACGCCGGTCATTACCGGTTACTGTCCCGGTACAGCCGGTTCGTGCCTCGGTACAGCCGGTCACCACGTAAAAAAAAAAAAAAAAAAAAAAACTTACGAGTAATATAGTTACGACTGGCAAACTGTCGTTTTGGCAAATCCTAACTCGGGGGCATGATGAGGTTAGTAAGATTACCTATCTATATATATAGGTAATCCCTAAAACCTAAATGGGCCTTTTTTACTTAAAGCCCGCTACTACAACCAAACCCAGACAGGCAGTCAGCAGCTGTCAAGCTGTCAGCGACTGTCATATGTCAAGGTCAAATTGTCAGCGCCTGTCAACTGTGTGTAAGCACCTGTCAAAGTCAAGCTGTCAAGTTGTCAGTGTCTGTCAAGTGAGCACCGCCTGTCAAGCTGTCACCGCATGTCCAAGTTGTCAGCATCTGTGACTCCTTTATTGTCGCCATAATAGTAAAGGCGTTACACATACTGGTGATTAATGATTAAGACCGTTCAAGTATTCATGATCATCATTAATGGATCAACGTTCCATATACTTGACACTGGCCATATAAATACATGGTCCAAATCATGATCGCCATGACTTTTTTCTCATCTTACCTGAACACACACACTAAAGCTTAAACACAGAGTTTATACACTCTTGCATTCATCTTCAACCTTGATCACCCTAGGTTCGTCAAGAACTTGTTGGGTTTGCACTGTGATCATCACAGGAGATCTAAGGTTGACATCACCTAATCCTCGTGTTTGACAATCGTTGCTCGAACAACATTCAAAAAATATATGTTATGTAGCTTTAGTGATGTTTGAAAGAAAAAAAAAGTTTGAAATAAAGATGAATAAAGATAGTTTGATATTTTGAGTTACTTAAATTTTCAACAGGTAAGTATAACATTTAATTTCTTTAAAATAGTAAAATACCCGCGCGATACCGCGACGATAGTATATTGGTTAAATTTTCAGTGAAATAATTTTTTTTGGTGGTACATATGTTACAAATAAATCTACGAACGATCAAGATTTTCGGTTTGTAAACATTCAATTATTTAGAAATTTTAAACATTACCTCCATTTATCTAAAATTTTATATATTAAAATTGATTTTTTTAAATTTATATAAAAAGAAAATTTAATTATTTTAAAATTTTAAGTATATTTGACAAGTGTGTTATAGAGTTATTTGAAATATTTTAATAATTAATTAATTAAAACGATAGCTTAGTAATTTTACCATTTTTAAATTTTCAACTTTTATACCCAAATGTTTTATAATATATATAAATGATATTCTATTATTGAATGCTCTTGTTTGTTTTGTGGTGTCATTTTCTCTTAGTTACTTTATGTATATCTTTTATGGAACTTTCATTAATCTTTTCATTTAAAAACGCCATATTATTTTAATAAATATTTTAAGCTGAACAAACCTATCGATGATAACTCTAAATTCGCCCTTGTGCATTCATGCTTTTCTTTTGTATTAAATTTTTATATTTAGTGATGGTGATTTGTTTAGAGTGAAAATTCAAATACATTGCTAACTAAACCCTTTTTCTAGCTGAAATTGAGCTGAAAAAAGGATATAAAAGTTCAAGAACAGCCTTCTTTTGCTATTAATAAGCTTGTTTCTACCGCCTTGTTGATAGAGATAACAAGTATCGAGCATACGATAAAAAGAGAAATGTTTTGGTTATATTAAAAATGAATAAATTTTTTGTTATAAAATAAAGTCAAGTTATGTGAATTGATAAAAGAGAATTAGTTATAGGATTTGATTAGTTAGATGTTTAGTACACATCTTTTTTTAACTATTTAAAAAAAAAAATTGTAACCATAGCATTTTTAGATTTATAGTAAGTATTGCATTTGTTAGTTGTTCGTTTCTTTGTTCCATTGTCCAAATTAATCATGTTTTGCTAGTATTTTAATTTTAATAAGATATAAAATAAAGACTTTGATATCCATTTGGGAAATGAACAGATCATTCTATATGAAAACTCGAAATCATAAAAGGGACGAATATGATGAGTTAATTTATATTCATTTTATTATCTAACCGGACAAATGTTTCTACTTTTTCGTCAATTTCATGTCTTAGGCATCATTGTTCTATTATTTTCCGCAAATGTTTTATATAAAGAAAAAAGTCGGGACATTTTCAACATGGACGAGGTAAAAAGTTTGAAATTGCTCGTCACCTAGGAACGATATACGTGGGTTTCTTAGTGGAAGAATTATCATTAGCAAGACAAATAAAGACTAAGTCTTGAATTAGGTATATTTATGTTATGTTTTTAGACTTATTAACAATATATTAAATATGGTATTCTAAAGACAAAGGGCTAGTTGCCAACTTTAACCACTTTTTACCCACCGCTTCTTATTTTTATTTGATTGTTATCCCATTTTTCAAATTAGGTTTAAAAGAGTTAATCAAATGAATTAATTAATGTACACATTCTTTGATTGTGAACTAAAACTCATATCATCTTTTTTTTTTTTTTAATATATTATTAAGTACGACAAAGAATGCATATAAACAACATTTGGAGAGATAACCGTTTTGTCAGTTTTTATATGGGGTATCCTATATATTATACTTTTCCAGGTATTGTATCAGAGAATGTGACCCATGATTATTAGTGAAACGCACAATTACACAAAAGTTCAAATTTTTAAAAATAATGACGTGAACACATAATCTATATCTATACTATCTATAAAATATTTGGACTATTGTTCAATTTTAAGTAGTAAAATTATTTAATTACCCCTTATACTAATACTAAAAATATTTAAATTTTATAATCTATAGATACATAAATGCAAATTTCTTTTTAATGTATTATTTCCTTTTTAATCCAAATATATTTATGTAAATTAAAAATTAAACAAACTTTTCTTGCAAAAAATTAATTTCAAACTATAAATATTTTCGTTCGTATGTGAATTTCTTGAACGCTAACACATATATGTAACTCCATTAATTAATCTTTATAACATGTTTTGTTCACCCACCCCCCCCCCCCCCCCCCCCCCCCATTTTTACATTAATTTTGCTTAAATATATCATAACTAAAAATCTTCGTCATTACTATTGTTATTGCCATGAAAAGTGTAATCGAAAATATTGCCGAAACCTACTATATGTCTCCGCTGCAACGCGCTGGTACTATACTAGTACATTATAAAGTATTTAGGCGTAAAAGTTGAAAATTTAATCATGGTAAACTAAACTATTCTTTTAATTAATTAATTATTAAAATATTTCAAATAAATCTATAACATACTTGACATAAATACTTAAAATTTTGAAATAATAAAATTCTTTTTATATAAATTTAAAAGAATCAATTTTAGCGTATAAAATTTTAAATAAGTAAAGTTAATGTTTATAATTTCTAACTAATTGAATGTTTACAAACCGAAAATCGTGATCGTTCGTAGATTTATTTGTAACAACATATGTACCACCAAAAAGAATTATTTCACCAAAAATTTAAACAATTTACTATCGCCGCGTCATCGCGCGGGTATTTTACTAGTATTTTAAAAAGGGAAATGATCGATATGTCTAAATGATACATCTAATAATATGTCTAATGCATCAATAACTTGTATTAAATGCATTGAATAATGTTTTACTTACAACCTTTTAAAACATTATGTATGATATTGAATATCACTCACTTGGCCACATATCAGATGACGAGGGCGAATTTTGAGAGGTGAGATTGACAAAAAGGAAATTAAGGTTTGATAATGATGAAAAGAATGTTGATGGTGATAATGAGGGTAGAAATGTGAAGAAGAGGATCATTGAAACACATGTAGTTCAAGTAAACACTGGAACAGAGACTGTGGATCCAACTTATACATCCATAAACAGTATTGGTGACAATGAAAAAATGTTAATGGTGATAATGAGGGTGTTCATGTTGAACCGGACCATAGAAGTGAAGATAAGATGCCTTATATAGAACAATCAGATGATAAGGGTGCTCAACTTACCAAGTTTGACAAAGAATTTGCAGTTCACAACCCAAAAATCCACTAGAAACTAAAGAGACCAATCCTGGGTGAAAGGTATGCAAATGCATATTAACTGAAAGATTGTTTGATTTCTTATTCAGTGTACAATGGGTATCAACTTTGGTATTATAGAATTGACTCACAGAGAATGATAGTTAGGTGTGGTTTTAATGAGAAAAGAAGAAAGAAAGATAAAGGAACAATAGATGAAAGTCAAGTTTATGTGTCCATTCTATCTTAGAGGTGTTAAGACGACAACTGAAAATTCATGGCAAGTAAGACCTCTTAAAGATAAACATTTGTGTATTAGACATTTTTATTTGGGATCCTTAGTTTCTACAAGATTTGTTGCAAATCAATATGAAGATAAGTTGAGGTTGAATCCAAACATGATAGTTGTTCAACTGCAAGAACAAGTGATGAAAAAATATAGGGTTAAGGTGTCTATTGGTCAATGTTGCAGAGCAAAAAGAATGGCTACTTATGCACTGAAGTAGAGTGTTGTTGACCATTATGCAAAGTTATGGGACTATGCTGCAGCATTTGAAATATCTAACCCTGGAACTACAGTTAGATTGGATGTTTACAACTTCAAACATGAGACATCAAACACACATCAACATCAAACAACAAACATCAACATCAAACAACAAACATGAGACCATCAAACAACATCCACATCAAATGCGCATGTTGTTGACAAGTTTCTTTGCACAAACCTAAGTTTTTGACCCCTCGTCCACCCATTGACACGTTTGAAACACTTGAAAGATCCCCTGATGGTCATGTGTGAAGTGAGATCATTCCTCCTTGCATCATCATGTATGTGTAAGGTACACGCAAGTTGATAGCCAGTAGTAGTACACTTCAAGGTAGCACTGTCAAACCCTCTTAGGTTGCTAGTCCTAACAACCTCTACAGGAATGGTCTAGAAAAGGGTTTAACAGTGAGACAAAAGTTGAAGCCATATTCACAGAATATATATGCAGTAAAACAAAAGGTTTAAAATGGTAATAATCAACAACTTACAACCTACTAGAATCAAGTTGGTGGCTCTTGAGTTTGATAACAAAAGTTGAAGCCATACTCGCTCGCAGGTGCCTACGATCATCATTTGGCATATTCACATGTGCACGAGGAGGAGCCACAATTTCATCATCATTAGTGAAGTACGGATTGGAGTCACTTTCATCATCTACATATGCACGAGCAGCAACAACAATATTATCTTCAGAAGACATATTGTTGTGTCAATTGGCAAGGGTAAGACAACGTATTTATAGCCAAATAGATAGAATATTAGGTCAAATTTAGCATTGAAATGATAAAAGACATACGTCCCCACAATCACACAACATACGAACCCTAGGTGACCCGTTTCTTTCGATTGATCATGGAGTTGCACTTGAAGATGATGATTTCGACATGCTTGAAATTAGGGTTGTTCGTTTTGGGTTTTGGGGAAGAATTGAAATTAGGGTTCTTCGTTTTGGGGAAAGAAATGGTAAGAAATGATGATATTAAACAAACACATTAGAAAATAAAAATAATAATAACAAAACCGGTTATTAAAAATAGGGTAATCGGGTTAAATGACCCGAGGGATGACAAAATTAAACCACTTTAGGTGATTGAATTGAGAAAAAATAAATTCGGTATCTCAACTGAAAAACAAATGTCTTTTTAGATGACTTTTATGCATTTTACCTTTTTAAAATTAATAAATAAAAGTATAATATTTTTATTTATAAAAAAAAATATTAAATATATACGATTATATTAAAGACTTTACATCAATAATCCAATTTATATAATTTAAACTCCGTCATAATATACGAATTAGAAAATCCCTTGTATTTCTCAATGTCAAAATTTCTTCTTCATTTATATCATTGAAATTCTGTACCAAACTTGTTATGTAGAAAATAGGTTACCTCACTAACTTTTATTGAAATAACAAATTTCTAAATTAGCAAATACATTTTAAACAATAAAATGTATTTAATAAGACTAGATTGCCAAAAAGTGGAGTTGGTAATTATATGTTAGTTAAAACGTCACGAGGTTAGAGTGTTGGAAGATAGTATTCAATTATTCATGCATGTTATAATCAATGAAATTCTGGTTGTTCAAGTGTTGCTCTCTGTGGGACCTTTAAAAAGGTAGGTATTTTTCTATAGATAATCAAAGCAATTAAACAGATTAGAGTGTCAACATAGTTTTATAGAAGATAACATGATTCGGGTTAATTTTTTTAATTTTCTTTTTGTTAAGGACAAAATGCAGTTAATCACCGTTAACTTGGTTGAACGAAAATTTTAGTATCATGAACTAGTAAAAAGTTCAACAATAGTACCTTTAATTTTGCTAAACTGAATTAATTATATCCTAAACTCAACTAATTGGAATTTTTAGTACCCTGGACACAGGGTCGAGTATCGAGTCTAAACCATGTCAGGATCGACTAAGCTAATATAACTTATAGTTTGCGGATGAACACTTTAATATTAACAAGTTGTCAAACAATAAATATCGTAAGAATATGAATATGGACGAACAATAATATTGTCGAATGTTAAGCCTCAATTGTATTAATCAAGATATCAATACAACGTGTTTTCTATCTTACAAGGATCTATGTATTTATAGACCTTGAGGCTAGCCTAGATAAACTAGGAATCTACATCGTTATCTAGAAAAGGAAACATACTTTAAATACAATTGAAACTCTATCTAATAAACTAAAACTTGCATGACAAGAGTTCATCCGTATTAACTTGTAGTCAAACCGTAGTAACTTGAACCATCCGTAGTAATGAACACTTCCGTATTAACTTGTTGAACAGCCGCATTAACTTGTCTTCCGCAGTAACTTCTTAATAGCTTCTGTATTAACCTTGTAAGTTACTTTATCCGTTGTTAGAAGTATTGTTTAGGAGTTAAACTAATTTGACTAAGTTATAACCCAACAATCTCCCCCTAACCTTGAACTTTTATAAGCAATCAAAAGTACAAGTTTCCATGCTTCAACATTATTAACTTTTTCATTACAAAATAAGTTTAACTACTTTCAAGTTAACTACAAATTTCGTCTTTCTTCTTTGTCTTGCCATTATGCTTCCTTTCCTTTTGTTCTTTCTTCACTGATTTGTACCAAAATGCTCCAAACTAATTCATGTGCTACCCTTGAATCAAGAAGTCCATATAGCTTGACTTTAATCATTTCTTCTAAAGTCTTCAAGTTATGTGGATACCTTTTATCCACTAAGTAAAACTCCATGGCTCCCTCCTTCCTTACTATTGAGTAGACACCACTTCGTTCATAGACAAACCACTTCAAGACTGGATTTTTAGGACCTCCCTTCTTGAACACTGAACTAGTCTTTTCATATCCTGGTTCAAACAAACCACATAAGCAGTCCATAGCATGATCGGTACCTGCACTTTCACCTCTGTGGCGAAAGTATTTGACTCTTCCTATTTCGTACATTCTCTCTAAATCATCTCTTGTAAAATCCCTTATAACTCTGGGGAAGGCTGGAACAATTGTTTTTGATTTGTCTTGCCTTGTGACCTTGTATTCTGTCCCCATTTGTCCACCAATAAATTCCCAATCGATGATTATAGGAGGCTTCACAGCTAAAGGTTTAAACCTTAGTCCTTCTAGATTGATGATCAAGGCTGAGCAATCTTCTTGAGTCACTTTATGATCACCATCTTCTTCATCCACATTAACATGTTCTTGCTTTACTTGCATAAGTGGGATGACAGGACTTCCTTGAGAAGTAGTTGGAGCAGTAGTTTCTACTCTTCTTTTCTTTGCAAGAGGAATTCTTAAAGATGCTAGCTTCTTCCTCTTTGGCTTCTCAGGAGGGTTTGACACAGATGGAGCAGTACTAACATGTTCCTTCCCTTGTTCATTAAGAACCTTTCTGCCAGTTTCAAGAGCAAGCTTCATAGCTTTCTCCATGTCTTGCTTTTTCTTCTCTTGAATCTTTGCAAGTGCAGCTGCTCTTTGAACATCTTTCTTCTTTTCCTTCTCCACTAATTCCAACAAACTTTCCATCTTCATAGGTCCTAAAGACCTACCACTATAAGCTTTTGCCTTGAGATAGGAGACAAATTTCTGCCTATCTTCAGTAAGTTTAGATTTTGTGGACTCCTTCTTCCCAAGTACTTTCTTCTTCTCAGGCTTAGCTTTGACTTTCTTTTGTAGTAGGAGTTCATCTCTTTCAAGCATCTTCTTGGCAAGCTCAGCATCTGCTTTTTCTTGAGCTTTAAGTTGAAGTTCTTCCTGAATCTGCTCATCTGCCATCTTTTGAGCATGAATAGCATCCTCCTCAGCAATCTTTTTCAACCTTTCTCTTTCAGCCTGAGTAGGTTCATGATTCTGTTCTTCCTCAGCAAGCTTCTTTAGAAACTCAGCAGATGCTCTTTCTTGTTCAATTTTCTCCCTCTCCAACTCTGCTAGCAAGTTTTTCTCATCTCTTTCTGCAGCAGCCTTCTCTCTCTGAAGTCTTTCTTCTTCCTTCTTTTCTTCTTTTGATTTCTCCACAACTTTTATTTTGCCTTTAGCATGGTGTTCTGGATCATCAAGGTTAGCCTTTTGAAGTCTTCCCTTCACAGTGATGTACCCGAACCTACCTGCAGAAACAGAAACATTAACTTGTTTTTCAGGCAAAGCAAGTTGACCTTCTTTTGGTATCATAGCTGCTGCTGCTCTTTGTCTTGCAACTGCTTCAGCTATTAACTTATTTCTTTCAGCTACTGCTCTCTCTTTTTCTTGTTGCTTCTTGTCTTCTTTGATCTTGTCAAGCTGTGATGCTAATGTTGACTCATCAGACATGTCAATTGTTCTTGCCATTTCTTGTTGTATTAGATCATCCGCAACAACTTGTTGATCAACAGTAGGAGCAGGAACTGTAGATGTTGTGGTAGTGATTGTTGTGGCTTCGGAAAGAATGGCTTGAAGTGTATCTATGGGTCTCTCCGTAGTAACTAAAATGCTGACAGTAGTAATGGTGTCCGTAGTAACCATCTCAGCATCAGTATTAATCATCTCCGTAGAAACTTGAATGTCCGCAGTAATGGCAGCTGTCTGAGGAGCAGTATTACAAGGGGGTCCGTAGTAACCATTTCCATTTTATGCTCCCCCTCTACTGTTTCTTCAACCATTTTCTCCCCCTCAACAACTTGTTCCTTCTCAGTGGTTTCATCCACCACCATTCTCTCACCTTCTTCATCCACCAACATATCTTCTCTTTCTCTTTATGTCCCCCCCCCCCTCTTAGGAGTACTATCAATCCCCATGTCCACATCCTATGTTTCAACCTCCATGTCTTCAGTTTGTTCAGAGGTTGCAGTGATAATTGTTTCATCACTTTGTCTTTCTTCTCCCTTGCTCTCTTCAGATGATAAAATTTGTGTATCTTTTTCTTTCTCCCCCTTTTTGTCAGCTGGAGGAGTATCATCAGATGAAGAAGAACTTGATGGCCTTGGAGATGTGCCAATGCTCCTTGTGGTGGTTCTTTTGGGAAAGAGTTGAGCTGATAATAGAGCTTGTTGAGCTATCAACTGTTGCACCAAATGTGTTAATGTGGCAAGAGTTTCTTCTTGTTTATCCACCTTAACTATGACAACTTTGTACAAATCCATCAATTCAGTTTGTTGATTAGAGCTACCCTCACCCCTTGCATGTTGGGTACCAACAGGTGGTTGATCATAGGGTGTAAAGATACTTTCCTGCCTAGCAGAAACACGTATCTCCCCTGTGGTTTCTTGGCACCAGGGACCACTTCTCAAAGATGAGAACCAGTCATCATCAAAGGTTAGTGTTGCCTTGGTTTGGGTCTTAGTGATGTTAATATTGTCCTGAGCTTCACTATAAGAAGTGATTGTTGCAGTAGTATTAGCCCTCCCCAAATGTTCACCCCCCTCCTTATGGACCACCTAAGTGAGAAAGGGGGTATGCTCAATGTGTTCCCCTGATTGTGTCTTTCCTGAAGATGATTCAGGTAAAGACTTTGGAATGTGAGAGAGTGGGGTAGTTTGAGACACAAGAGGCTGAGGAACTCTCTTGGTTCTTCTGATGAAAGCAGCTATGGATGGTGAGTGAGGTGTAGAAATTATGGGTGAAGTCAGAAAAGTGGTGACTGTGGCAGTATCAACTTGAGTAGAACTCACAGTAGCAACTGGAGGTACACTTGCAGTAGAAAATGTAGTTGTAACCTCAGGGGTTATAACCGCAGCACTTGCAGTAGAAATTGTGGTGCTTCTGGTTGTTGCGATAGAAGATGGTGGCTGGGACAAAGGTGCAGTCACTTGTCCCTCATCTTTTAAACCTGTGACCACCATCATTGTTGAGAACAATGGTGTCACATTTGAAGAACTACCTTTATTAACTTTTCTCATGTTTGTAAAAACATTTCTTGTATGTGCATGAGAATAGAAAACATTTTTTGATCTTGTAATTCACTGTTGAAAATGTGTTGAAGGAACCTTGGGTACATTAGAAATTTATGTTTAAGATTTACCAAGTTCCATTTCATTCCCTCAAAAATTAAATTTGAAAAATTGTATGTTTGGTTTGTAGCCAAACACACCATGGCAGTAACTAAAGAAGAGCTACCTTCATGTGTAGGTCCCAGTGGTCCGATCTACAGGATTAAACTATACCAATTACGAGGCGGAATCTCGTAATCAATAGAACATGCAGATTATAATCGAACGCAATAAACAAAGAAACACAATTACCGAATTCTCAATGCTTTGATTAACAAACGCTGTTACAATCCAAAAGCATTAATCCGAATTCTCTCTAAAACCAACGACCCTAAACTGACCTGAACACCTCTATTTATAGAGTGACATGTCCAGCCAGTTTGGGCTTGGGCTCTATTGGGCCTCACGGACATGCAAGTCCGTGAGCAGCCCACTAAGCTAAAACTATACTAATCAATACAGTGATATAAACAAAAACACAATAGAACATCCAGTCATAGCATTCTTGCACCAACAAACTCCCCCTTGACTGATGCTTCTATTCTTTGATCAATATATCACTACCAACATTGACCTGTAAATTCAAACAACCATCAACAATCCTTTGGTAATCTCTACCAATATCTTCCCAGCCTGCTAGAGAAATGATGTGGTTCTTCTTCAACATCTTCAGGTCGTTTTCCGTCAGATTAGCCAGTTGAGTAGCATCAATAACTCTCAAAATCTCAGTCATGCCTTCCTTGACCTCATCGTCTTCCTTGTACATCACCGCCTCGCCGGTTGCAGTATCTACCGCCCAAATATGCAATTCTCCAAGAATATCTCTACCGAAATTTTTCATCGGAATCTTCGTCATGCAGACGATAGGAGGATATAACATTCTCCTTGCAGATCTGCCAGTATCAGGATCGATCTTCTTTCTAGAAATCATAATCTTTCCCACTGCCGGTGTGAATTCCTTGAATACCCCGGCTTTCCCTTCTTCTTTAATCACTCTTTCGACCCAACTAGCATACTCATCCTTTTCTCTGTTGATCAGATCAAGCTTGGACAAACAAATGAGTTCTGACTTAGGGAATGAATTAAAATTTTCCCGTTTTCTACTCAAATACTGAACACCGTCGAATCTCTTGATCACGAAAACCTGCAATTCAGAATCAAATAGCCAGCTAATTATGCCCAAATGCGGCTGGCGTTCTCTAATGAAGAACTTTCTGATCAGTGGTGTTAGCTTCTTTGGATCAAGCCCTTGTCGTTCCTCAAGGCTGGGCTTCGAACTACTTTCACCTTTTTCTTCTGTATTTACTTCCTCCGTGCTAGCTGGTTCCTGAAAAGTATAATCCTCGTTTTCATCTTCATTCACCGCTGTTGTATCTTCAATTGACCATGTATCATCATTGCTTGCCCCGAATTCCTGTTGTTGATTTCCACTTTGTTTTTGCTGCTGTGGTTGCTCCCCCTGATCTGCAGACTGGTGAATAACCAAGGCTCTCGA
>CAJVGC010000590.1:55972724-56032192 GCA_910822075.1 Senecio squalidus | reverse complement strand
AATCGTGGAGAGGGTATTGCAATCAATGGTGTCCTTTTCTTTGTTACGATTCCAAACTCGTCTGAAACGTCAAACTTCTCATCATTAGGCAAGTTCCACGCGAAAGAATGCAAATGTGATGCTAACATATACATTAACATCTTCTCCCCAAGTGGAATTCCCGGGCATATTCGCCTTCCTACTCCAAATGGAAGATACATGAAATTATTTCCATTGTAATCCCATTTTCCGTTCAAAAATCTCTCTGGCTTAAAATCCAATGGATTGGTCCAATTCTTGGGATCATGATGGATTGCCCAAACATTAATATACACGATTGTACCTTTAGGAATTATATATCCACCCACCTTGCAAGATTCATCTGGGCATTTAGGGACTAACAGAGGAGCCGGAGGGTGTAGTCTGAATGTTTCCTTAACGACCGCATCCAAATATGTTAATTTCGAAAGATGAGATTCTTCCACAATATTGTTTATACCGACAACCATTGTTAATTCATCCTGAACCTTTTTCATAACATCTGGATATTGCAATATCTCGGTCATCACCCATTCGACCATTGTAGATGTCGTGTCTGTTGATGCTAACAGCATGTTCTGTTACAAAAAGAATGTGGTTCTTTAGTATAAATTGATCAATTAAAATTATAGTTTAGAAATAATATAAGAAATTTCAGGAGACTATTTACAAAAAGTAAGGCCTTCATTTTGAGTATGTCAAATGATATTGAAGCATCATTAGGGTCTTTAAGCGCTAACATGATCTGCAGAAAGTCCTTAATTCCATCTTCCTTGATTCCTTCCTCCTTTTTTCCAGTGTTAGCTTTAACTCTTTCTTCGATTATGTAATCAAAAATCCTATTAAGATAGTCACTTTGCTTCTTCATTTCTCGCTGCCTTCCTTGTAGATCAAACCGCGATAACATTGGGATAAAATCAGATACGTTTGGTGCTCCTGCTAACTCCACAACCTTGGACTCAACTTCTTTAAACCCATCTAATATATCATTCTTTTCAACAGATTTACTACCACCCCATAATATATCGGTCACAACATTAACTCCCGTATCAAAAGCGACTCCATTAATATCGACCTTTGTCCCAATTTTAGCATAAACATTACTTATTGTTTTTCTAACTTCATTTATTCTAAAACCCTGACTAGCTTCAAGATTTGCATTACTCATGATTTGACTGACCAATATCTTACGCATGTTTCGCCAATGTGCGTTATTGTTGGACCACATAATATCAAGTCCACCATATGTGACGGTTAAGGCTGCCACCGGAGGATCACGGTTAGCAAAAGTGTTATCAAGTTCACGAGCCACAACTTTTGCTAACTCCATTGAATTCACCACAACATGTAACTTACTTCCTAGCCGGAGGCTGAAGATGGGACCGTATTTCTGAGACATCTCTGTGAATCTTTGATGTAAGTTGGTGCTTAGAAACGGAAGGTACCCTACTAATGGTAAGCCGTAGGGTCCTGGTGGAAAACGAGCGATTACCGTCCACTTGTACCATAGAAGTAATATAACTGGAACAAATATGGTGAGAATTGTGAGAGTGAGTTCGTCTTTTTTGTTATCTACTTCCCACCACCATAACCAATAGCTGATCATAGTGATATAATTTTTTTCTATGAAATCTAATTTCATATATTGGTATTAATTGTATGGAACGTATGAAGCTCGATTGTTACATATATATATATATATATATATATATATATATATATATATATATATATATATATATATATATATATATATATATATATATATATATATATATATATATATATATATATATATATATACAGAGGTGGGTTCAAATAGAAACCACTAAATATTTGAGAACCATTAGGAACCAATATTCACCAGTGTATATACATATGATATTCACCAGTGTATTTATATATATGATATTCACCAGTGTATATTTAATATGATATTCACCAGTGTATATTTAATATGATATTCACTAGTGTATATACACTGGTGAATATCATATATATACACTAGTGAATATTGGTTCCTAATGGTTCCTAATTATTTGTATGGTTCTCATTTGAAACCAACTATATATATATATATATATATATATATATATATATATATATATATATATATATATATATATATATATATATATATATATATATAGTGAATGGTTCATGCGAGAACTCTTTTTTTTTTACGAGAACTGCGAGAACTCTCACAAAAAGTGTTAAATCTCGTTTTACTTTGTTCATTCACATGCAAACTCTTTTGGAGATTAATAATCAAGTAAATATAAACGTAAAAAACTAAAAAAAACATATAAAATGACGTAAAAAGTTTTCGTTCATATATGAACTCATTTTTTGAAAAAAAAGTTCATATGTGAACAATTTGTAAATACGCGTGATTTCATACAATTTTTTTAATTTTTCATTTATGTTTTTGCTATATTTTTAACATTCAATAGTTTTTACATGTCAATAGACATAATTACATGTTAGTTGACACTTTTTTTAAGAGTTCTCGCAGAAATAAGAGTTCTCGCATGAATCAGTCCCTATATATATATATATATATATATATATATATATATATATATATACTAGTCTAGTACCCGCGCGATGCGGCGGCGGCGATAAAGTTGATTTCGTAAAATGGTTTTGCGGCTACAGTTTTCAGTAGGTTTTAATCCGTCTCGTGATCCATATATTAAGTATAACACTTTCGGTTGTTTTTCAATCGTCATGTGATATGAATATAGAAACATATATAATATAAAATTGTATTGGATTTATATTGAAAATGTAAAAAATAAAATTACAAAATCGAATAGTTGTCAAGCCGTTATAAATTTTATATGATCATATTGCTAAAAATAAAACCCACGATATCATCATTGCCTCACAGAATATCAAAAGCATTATAATGTAGTAGAGATAAGAAAGTTGAAGGTCATATATTTATTGTTTTTCAATAAGTTTCAGTACATCACTACATCTATTATCTTAAATCCAAATACATTGAATCGTTAATTATCAAAACACTATAAATATGTGATTGTTACTGACTTTGAAATCATCAGCAAACAATCAATTTCTTCTAATCCTTTGACCTATTATAAGCATTCAATCAATTCCTTCAACAACTCCAAGTAAAGCGTTTAGAGAGCTTGCGTTTAGAGAGCTTTACGTGTTAGTTGAAATAGGCTTTGACCATTCCATAACAAATAACAAATAACAAGTTTTCAAATTAAAATACAAACTAACCTTTCTTTTTCTTTTATTTTCAAACAATTTTCCCCAAATGATTCCGGAACAATTAACAGATTCAACCGTTAACAGAGTCAACGTTACCATTAGCCGCCATCAAAACCGCCATCTTGAGCCGCCATCTTGAGGCGCATCTTGAGCCGCCATCAAAACCGCCACCAAAACCGCCATCAACCACCACCAAAACCGCCTGAAAAGAGTAGAAAACACGGCCATCAAAACCGCCATCCAATAAACATTATCAATCAACAGATTTCCGGAACAAAAAGCAAAAACATTATCAAAAAGCAAAAAGCAAAAAGCACCGAGATCCACTTACCTACATGTTTTCCGTCCAAAGAACGGCGGCGGCGGCGGCGGAAGAAGAGAGAAAGGGGGACGGCGGCGGTGGTGTGTATGTGGTGTGTATGTGTATTAAGAGGGCTGATCGAGAAAGGGGGACGGAGGCGGCTGTTTTCCGGCGGCTCCTGCAGCTGCTCAAGAGGGGTGATCGAGAGAGAATTGAGAGGAAAGAGGGAGGCGTGTTATGTGTATGTGGTGTGTATGTTTTAGGGTTAGCTTTAGGTTAGTTTTAGGGTTTTGTTTTATGTGTTATGTGTGTTGTACATTGTGCATCATAATTTGTACCTCTTAAAAAAAAACCCTTAAAGTCAATTACTTAAAATTGAAAGTCAACAAAACACCAAATGCTTTATATAGTAGTAGAGATATATATATAATTCATCCACCATCACTGATATATATATATATATATATATATATATATATATATATATATATATATATATATATATATATATATATATATATATATATATATATATATATATATATATATATATATATATATATATATATATATATATATATCAATCAGTGATGGTGGATGAATTGTGGACCATGCATGGTATTCTATAAGTGTACGTTACTAGGAGAATTACAATTGAGAAAGAAAAAAACATTAAAGTAAGCTATATTTTTCTTAATGTTCAAACATGGTATTCCTAAAATATTGACAATTAGAAAGTTCTCATAGCAGCCTACTAGCCTGATCAATATAATAACATATCGAAAACATGTTTTTCTTTAAGTAAAATGTTTAAATATGGTAAGTTTAAGTTGAAAGAGTAACTCTACGTACAGTCGCCAATGGCTGGAGTGTTCAACCATGAACCATCGAGCCGTAAAGTCTAATCCGGTTGGCACTCAGAATTGACATCTATTTCATCAAACATCAGGTTTGGATTTCCTAATCGCCTAACTTTTGGAAGGAACTAGGAGGCCAACAACCATTAAATATTTTGGAGTTAATTACATAAACTGTCGCTATAGTTTATCTAAAATTATTAATTTTGTTCTTAAGTTTTAAAAGTTACAAAAATCGTCCAAATTTTAAAATTAATTACGTTTTTCGTCCCTAATTTCTAATTTGCATTCGTAATTGGGTCAAACCTTAGGGACTGAATCCGTAATTGAGGATAAACTTGAGGAACGATATCCGTAATTGGAGCAAAACTTAGGGACGAAAAAGATAATTAGTTTCTAGAAGTTGATGACTTATGCAACTTTTAAACTTATGGACGAAATCCATAATTTCAGATAAACCTTAGAGACGATTTTTCTAATTAACTCAATATTTTATTACGAGAGAATGTCACAAATCGTTCTTCCCTATCTCTCAAGTAATTCATACAAGAACAAGCAAACAAACTAAACTATATAGCATTTCACACTAATGAGGTTAGTCAGTTTTTCACGTATCATCCTTTTTTGAAAAAAAATTAGCAACATTCGTCCTTTATATATATATTTTATTTTATCACCGACAATCCCTTTTCACCTAAAAAGACTAAAATACCCTCTCTTTAATTTAATTTTTTAAAAATCTTTGCGATCCTTCACACTTTCCCACCCAGATTAATCATATCATCATTTCTCCACCAAACCCTCCCCATTTTCATCTCCAAATTCACCAAATTCCTTAATCAAATGTCAATTTTCACCACAAATTCATAAAATCATCTCTCCAATATGGCTACATCTGTATTCAAATCCACAACAAAACGAGCTCCGGTAACTACATCGGAAGACTCGCCGGATTCTTCATCTTCTAAATCTCACCGGCGATCCAGAAGCTTAAGTAGATTCTCACGGCCGGTTCCGGTTACGGATGAAGTTGTTGTGCCTACTCCTAGACGTAAGTTTGTTAATACTATTAGAGGTTCTGATTTTGCTGAAGTTAGTTTAGATAATCTCGCTATCGAGTTTTTCGATACTGGTAAGCAGAATAATACTAACAGTTATGAGCTTGATGATTATGATGATGTTGATGTTGAGAGTGTTGTTAGTAGTAGAAGTAGGATTGGGAGGTCTAGGTCGGTTTCTCGACATCCGAATGGTGCTAAGGTTGTTAGTGGTGGTGTTAGTGATGTGAATGAGAGGCGTGGGAGGTTTGTGTCGAGACGGAATGAGGTTAATGGTAATGGTAGTGGTAGTGGTTATAATGGTGGTGGTACAGTCAGGGTTGTTGTGAATGGTGACTCGAGGATGAGGCGATCGGTTTCAGTTGCTCGACATCAGATTAGTGACTCTGAGGTGAAATTTTGGTTTCGGATTTCTTTTATGTTGTTTAATCTGGGAAGATGAGGGAAGATGAGTGGGATGAGAGGGATTATTTGAGAATTAAATTAAAAAGAGGGTATTTTAGTCTTTTTAGGTGAAAAAAGGACTGTAGGCAATAAAATAAAATATCTAAAGGATAGTTGGTGCTAATTTTTCTCGAAAAAGGACGATACGTGAAAAACTGACTAACCCAAAAAACAATTTGTGACATTCTCTCTTTTATTATTAAACCTTAGTTGGAAAAACACCTTTGAAATGGATACAAATGGGTAGAGATGGCTAGAAGGGAAAACAAATGAAATAAACAGCAAGAATAATAAATTAAAAAAAAAAAAAAACAAATACCTTTATGCATAGTAAAAAAAGCAAATGAAAGAAACAACAAGAATAAGAGCACCTGGAGTGATAATGAATCACAATGTGGGTTGTGGAGGTTGTGGGGGAAAAAGGTGATGACGTGGCAATGAGAATGTGAGTTGTGAGATTGTTGGGTTGGTATGATAGGGAGGGTTGTGGAGGTTGTGGGATTATTTTATTATTATTAATTTTTTTCTTAAAACATTAAAAATAAAAGATAAATAAATAATTAAAAGAATATAAAATATTAAAACTTAATAATTAAAACATTAAATAAGATAAATAAAAAAAATACAAATAATTAAAACAATACAAATAGAAACTAAACTAATTAATCCCGTATTTTTCTCGGATTTTATTTTTCTCCGCTCCGACCTAAGCCGCTTGTGCCGGCGGCATCCCCTCCGTGCTTTATTGAAGAAACATCATATCGTCTCTTCTTGCACTAGAGTAAGCCGCTTCTTCTTGTCGGTGGAGGGTTTTCGCCTTTATTTCCGTGGTTTGCTTCTTCGTCTTCGTAATCTTCTTCAAGTTTGACGCGATGAGCCCGCAAAGCGTCGAGGACGAAGATGTTTGCGCCTTATCGGAGGCGTCGGATGATTCCTTTCTTTTACTACCTCTCTTTTTCCCTGGAGGTCGTTGTTCTACATCATCCGCAAATATATCGTCCCCGACGTCAACGTCGTCTAGGTTGACGGAATCTCGTGGAGGGTCTAACTTGACAAATGCACGCTATCTGCTGTGATCCCTCAAGATTTCCCAGGCCTTGTCATACTTAAACGTCGAATGCTCGGCCTCATAGTACATTTGCCGAGCCGCTTGGTAAACCGCATGGTCGTTGGTCCCGCTTGTTCGATTTCTTACCGCCTCGCAATGGTGGCCGATAAAAACCTTGACCAAGGCACTCATCGCCGTAAACTTGGAGTTGATGGACTCCTTGCCTCTCTCCGACAATCCTTTCTTCTTCGCCTCTTCGTTGTAACCCGCATCGATCCATTGCCAAAATGTCGCGTCGGGTTGGGCGTTTCCTACCCCCTCATCTTCCGAGACCGCGCACCACATCTCCGCCAAAAGGACCTCCTCTGGGACCGTCCATGCAATCTTTTTGCATTGATTTTTCTCTTTTGACGTGGACGGTCGTGCGGTTACTTCGACCACATCGTCCGTTTCTTGGACGATTTCTTGGGTTTCGGGAACAAATGTTTATGTTTGTTGGGTTGGAAAAGTTTGGGGAGGAAATGTTTGGGGAAGAAAAGTTTGGGATTGTGAGATAAGATGTTGATGCATGGCGTATTGTTCGGGAGTGAACATTTGTTGTGGGTATTGTGGTTGTAGAGGTTGTTGCGTTAAATAAGTGTTTAAAATTTGTTGGGATTGTTGTGGCGAAAAGTTTGGTATTTGGTTTGGAAATAGGGCGTTTGTAGTGCTGAAAAAGTTAGCGAAAGCGGATGGTGTTTGTGATTGTGGCGTCGAGGTATTGTTTGTGTTTGTTTGGGGAGCGTTTGATGAAGATGAAGACATTTTGTGATTATTTTTGGGTTTGGTATGAGATTGAATTGGATTAAGAATAAGATTGTTGAAAGAAGGTGTGATTTTTTTGGTTAAAATGGGGTTGTATTTATAGGTGAAATGGGGTTGGTATATATATATATATATATATATATATATATATATATATATATATATATATATTATAATATAACGGATTTATTACCGTTATATTAAAAAAAAGAAAAAAATAACAAAAATCGCACAACGGCTCGTTGAGGAGACAACGGTCTCCTCACAACAAGCCCACAACGAGATGACTCGGAGTCATAACGAGCACAACGCTCGTTGTGAGTTGACAACGAGCCGAGAATGTGCCCCACTCCGGGTGCTCTAATAAATAAATAAACAACGAAACCAAGAAGACAAGAGAAAGAGTGCACACAACAAAACCCTTTTTTTTTCGTTGTCATACAACCAACACAAACAAAGGTAGCTATTTTTTATATTTTTCAAGAGCCTAAACAACTCTATTTTTTTTATTAGAACAAAAAAAAAAAACATAAAAAAAAAACCTAAAAAGAAACATCTTATCAAAAGAACAATGACATATCATAGAACACAGTGCAATAAGTAGAAGCTTAATCAAACAAATCAAAAAGAGCTTATGACTTTGATACCATATTGAATAATGAAAATCGATGTTCTCTATTATTATCTCTATTATTATTGATCGAATATATAATATATAAGTATAAACATTAATTCATAAACTCTAATAAACTCTAACCCACAATCGAACTCGGACCAACTCATCAACGACTCTGTTCAGAATTATATTTTAGCATCATCCAAGACTTGTTAAATTCATCTATGATTTATGTGTTTGTTGAAGCTTATTGCCGATGTTAGCTAAAACTTGTAGGGATAGTTTTGACTTTATAACTCCTCATTATTAAAACATATTGTATAGGCTCTAGATTTGTGTATGAGCCCATTGGCTAATCCGTTATGTATTGTGTACTATATTAATATGTATGCATTCTAATGAGAGATCATCTAACACTTATTCCCTAATACTAATTATCATAATATGGTATCTAAGTCTTAATGAGGCTTTCCTAAAATCTCTCTAACAAATTCGTCTTTCCTTATCAAGAAAAAAAAAATCGGCTTCTCCTTTGATTTCTTTTTCCGACAAGAAACCCTAATTCCCAATATTCTAAGCTAGTTTGCATAATCTCCTTTTTTTTTTTTACATAATCTCCCTAATTCGCAATATTCTCTGTGACTTTATTCCACCATGCCTAGCGACGATGCAAACTCCGGTTCCGAATCCGAAAAAGCCTCCAACATTGCGAACATCAAGGCTTACATCCCGATTACTCTCGACATGGATGAATTGAACTATACGATATGGAAATGAATTTTCGAGATGCACTGTATTACGTGGGAAGTCGACGGCTTTCTTGACGGTTCCATTTAAACCAAAGGACCGGGTGATAGAAATTGGCGTACACGCGATAATTTGGTGAAGATGTGGATTTACAAAACCACTAGCAAACCATTGCTTCAAATGGTTATGAAGAAAAGTGAAACCGCGCAACAACTCTGGAAAGCTCTTGACGATATGTTTCAATGCAATAAGGATGCCTGAGCCATATAGTTAAATGATGACATTCGAAACATCACCATTGGAGATCTATCAGTGGCGGATTATTGGCACAAACTCAAGGTCATATTAGACCTCCTTGAAAACATTGACCAACCGATCGACGAACGAACTCTTGTTATGCACACCATTAACGGAATCCACGACAAATATGACAGGGTTGCAACCTTCATCCGCCTCACTAAACCTCTCCCTTCTCTTCTAGATGCAAGGGCCATGCTCGAAATGAGAGAAACACGCCTAAATCATACCCCTAATCAGCGGACTTTCAACAACTCCTCATCATCCCCCCACGTTTTTTTATGTTCGCAGTAGCAATTCTAATCGCAACACTAATAACAATATGCCACAATTATGCAAGAAATTTCAACGCGGTTTTTGTCAATATGGGTATAAGATATATTATATTAGAAAGAAATTTGAAAAATTAGGTAATTTAGTTCTTTATTTTTAATATTTTTTAAAATTTAATCATTTATTTTTTCTAAATAAAAATTCTCCACTATTTTACTAAAAATCTTCAAAAAGTTAATTTTAAATTCATTTTTTAACAACTTACTTAATAATCCTAAATTTTAAATCCATGGGTTCCATATCTTTTAGTCTAAATGAAAATTATCAAATCTTTCAACGTCAATGACATTTTCTGATCATATCTAAAGAATTATAAAAACTATATATTATGAAAATTAAAAACTATTTCTTTTATCTTAAACCATTTATTTTACATATTTTTTAAAAATACATAATAATTGCTTACAATAGAAACTTTTGAATCAAAATTAAAACATTACGTGTAGTTTATAAAGTCTAATAAAATCATAATAAGAATTATTTAATATGTGAACAGAAAAAGGTAATTACATATATGATACTACTATTTTGCCTTCTTTTTCTCTTCCATTCGTCATACTTTTTGGTCACTACGTGACACATTATTAAATTACCAAAAAACTAAAATATCCAAAGGTTTTAAAATAAAGATTCTAAAACTGTCTGCTTGTACATACGAGTCTAATGTCTGCTATATATATACGAAAAGTAATTGAAAACATTCTTGACCAATAGAAAAACTTTGTTATAAAATCAATTTAATTTTTTATTTGCGACCAATTTAATTATTTAGTTCATTCTTTTAATCAATTTAACAAATAATATCTCTCTCCAAACATAATAATATTTTTAAAGGAAGATAACCCTTTATTATTCAAAAAATCAATTTAAATCCTATTTAAACAAAAATAAATAAATATTAGAATGTCTTCATATAAAATAGTTTATGAAAATATTTGTATTTGGGTTTTATATTAATTAAGAATATTATACCAATGAAAATATATGTAAACTCAATTTATTCATATATTTTACATCAAATATTATATATACAAAAAAATTTATATGTTAAAGTTGAAAAAACAAAAACTTAAAAAATTCAAAACGTAAAAACCAAATGAGACGGATGGAGTATTATTTATAAAATTGAAGAAAACAGTGAAACTTTTAATTGAGTTGATATTTTTATCTATATATCATTGAAAATAATTATGTATTATGTATGAATCCTATAAGATTTTTATATCTTAGTCGTTATATCTGTTAGTTTGAAATTTATTATCTTAATTTTATATATTTGGTAAAATAGTACTAAATGAATATTAACATCATATATTTGGTTATTTACAAATTATTTGATATATTCAAAGTAATCATAGGTATGTATTTAATATCGGTTTGGTCAATTTATAAATCTTATATTTGTTTATAAATAAAGAATTAGCAACTGCATGTATATATACACGGGTCTAATACACACAAGTCTAAAGTCTAGTACTAATAATAAGAAAATTTACCTAAATAATAAAGATCTCCTAATCTATACTTATAATAATAATAATATAAAAATATCTTTATCTATATATAAGGTTCCTATCACTACTCCCTGCCCAAAAACACACCTTGTCCTTGTTCGGTTTAATCTTTATGGGTTGGGTTTTGGGTCACCTAGTTGGATTGATTCATTTAGCATTTGAATAATTTGTTAGTGGTCTCTACTTTGACCGTGTGTTTAGGGGTGACTTTTAGTGGGTATTTTGGTATTCCTAGTTTGTAGGTAGTTTATTGTTAGTTGTGCATGTTCCCACGTTTGTGTGTGTAAGTCTATATATAGGCTTTTTCCTATGAATGTAAATCACAGTTTCTTTGCTACCTTTAGTACATCATTTTTGTCTTATATTTCATTGTCTTCCCTAACAACTTATATTCGTGAGTTTTGAGTATGAGTTTGGGACTTTGATTTCCAACACTTGGTATCAGAGCGTCGGGTGAGTTTCATATAGAGAGAAAGTAGCATGTTCATGTAAGTTGCAGTAGGAAGACAGAAGACCGAAAGGACCGACGCCGTTGAGAAGACCGTGAGACCGACGAAGCTCCGGCGTGAGACCGAAGACCGAGAAGACCGACACATGTGAGAGAGACCGGTAGCTCATATAAGGAAGAAAGATAGTCCGAGACCGAAGTTTTAACAAAATAGGAAGTAAAAATGGCGTTGATACAAGCAAAAGAGGCAAGTTCAATATCTTGCCAAATTCCGATGTGGGCTATCAAAGTTAAGTCCATATTGGATGCGCATGGTCTATTGGAGACGGTGGAACCAAAGACTCTCGGGGAGGAATCAAATGCTAAAAAGTCAAAACAAGCTCTAGCATACTTGTTTCAAGTAATACCGGAAGAGATGGTGTTCCAAATGTCGAGTACCACGGACCCGAAGAAAGTATGGGATGCCTTGAAAACACGTTACCTTGGTGTAGATCGGGTAAGGATCTTGAAGGTTTAAGGATGAAGGAAGGAGAGCTTGTTGATGATTGTGCTACAAAGTTGAGTGGACTAGTTTCAAAATTGAGGAGTCTTGGTCATGAAGTTGAGAAAGGAGAGTTGGTGAGAAGGATTCTTGATGCAATGCGAAAGTCGTTTCTTCAAATTGTGGCTTCGATCGAACAATGTTTCGAGTTGGATACGATGCTTTTTGATGAGGCGGTTGGAAGGCTTAAGGCATATGAAGAAAGAATCAAAAGCCATGGTGAGAAAGAAGAAGAACAAGGGAAACTCTTGTGGATCAGAGAAAGTAGCGGACGAGGAAGAGGTCGTGAAAGAGACTGTGATAGTGGAGGTAGAGGCCGAGGAAGAGGTTCGGGTTCGAGGTGGCAAGAGTGGGATTCGATGCTACGATTATGGAGTTTTTGGTCACTTTAGCTATGAGAGCAAAAAGTGGAACGACAAAGACAACTACAAAGAAGCAAACTTGATCCAAGATGACGAACCGACATCGCTTTGAAGAAGAAACGCATAAAGATTAAGGGGGAGAATGTTGGGTTTAATCTTTATGGGTTGGGTTTTGGGTCACCTAGTTGGATTGATTCATTTAGCATTTAAATAATTTGTTAGTGGTCTCTACTTTGACCGTGTGTTTAGGGATGACTTTTAGTGGGTATTTTGGTATTCCTAGTTTATAGGTAGTTTATTGTTAGTTGTGCATGTTCCCATGTTTGTGTGTGTAAGTCTACATATAGGCTTTTTCCTATGAATGTTAATCACACTTTCTTTGCAACCTTTAGTACATCACTTTTTGTCTTATATTTCATTATCTTCCCTATCAACTTATATTCGTAAGTTTTGAGTGTGAGTTTGGAACTTTGATTACCAACAGTCCTCAAGGTGTGGCTTTGAACTCAATATGGCCTTGGGAATTACGGGATCCCATATTTTAACTTGTGGATTCAGCGTCCCCTCTTGATTTAAGTGAAAACATTAATCAACTTCCAAAATCACCCCATAGAGTTGTTCAATTACAAAGTCAATATTTCGACCTGCAACAATGAGATTTTTTATTTGTTGACCATGTTTAGACTCGCTAGACTTCTGGACAGAACTATGTACCACTCCTCTCAGTGGGAGTTTTCTGAGTTTTCTAGTTCGGCCATTGTAGCAACAAATTTACTCCAGAACTTAGTCGCCTTCATCATTCTTTCTCCATATTCACGTCTACCAAATGATCAAAAAATTAGCTAATGATAGGCGGTTTGGTCAACTCTTTTTTCTTGAGGCTATTTTGATTGTTGGGGCTTGACACAGGTTGCAAGATCTCATCAGGTTCCGTCCTCCATCTCCACAACCCTTTTCGTACTTTGACTACTGATTACCGATTGCCCATTAACATCTGACCTCCTTTCTTCCTTGTTTGTGTCCTGAAAGCAGCTTTGTTACTTTTTTTAAATTTGAACTCCTAGGCAGAAACATCGTGGCCTCTCGTAATCGCCAACTCCTTCAATAAATTTATCATCTCATCATGTTGTCTGCCCTATGTATCCTTTATTGTTCCATATTCGAAATAGTAAATGAGTTTTTTTTTTTTTTTAAATAATTGATGATCACCCATTCGGTTTTCCGAAATTGATGCTTTGAACCAATTGATACGAATTGGATCTGATAATCAACTTAAAAGAAAAACCAGAATAAAAGGAACACGATAATAGTCTATATTCAAGAGATAGACCAACTCTTCCAATGTCTTACGTTCGAGAGATAAACCAAATTAATTCAAATCAATAATAATATTCTTCATAATTAAAAATGCATCCCTAATGATCTATAAATATTAACCTAAAACTTGGACAATAAGCTAACACTAATAATAAGGAAACTAAATCCCCTAATCTATACTTATAAAATAATTATGATTTATAAAAAAATCTTTATCTAAATATAAAGGTTGGTATCACAATCCTAGTGTTAGGAATTATTGTTGGTATTTGAATAAGTTTTAACAAATGTGTGTCCGTAAATGTGTGAGACTACGGGAGCGCACACATCGACATTTAGACACGACTACAAGTTTAATTTATTTATTAAATATTACTTAATGGTTAAGTGTAAATATTTATTAAATAGAGGGTTTATTATGTAAATAAGGAGGTTTCCTTATTGTAATACAACTCAAACTCTTAGATTTGAAAACCTATAAATAGAAGATAAACCCTAAACCCTAATTACTACAAAAATATAAAGGTCGATGGTTTGAGCCGATCGGAATTTTGAAATAAAAAAGGGTTTTTGTTTTTCTTTTTGGTTTTTGTAATAAAGAGTTGCTGCTAAGACAATTGTTGTACAAAGCAATTAAACGTGTACTAGCATACTGGTCTGTCGCTAAAAGAAGGTGTCGCGTACGCAATCGTAGTAAAACCTTACGTTAGGTTTTTGGATTAATTGCTCAATCAATAAGGTACACTTACTTATCCGATTTAATATTTACTATGTGATCATATATTCCGCTGCATGTATAATTGTTTGGCAATGACTATGGTTGTTTACCTACAGTGGTATCAGCCATAACATAGCAATTTTATCTTGGATGAGTTGTGAACATCAAAAATTGTGGGGGGATTCGAGGTTGGGATTAAAACGAATGTTAAAACGCAAATCTATTTTTAAATAAAAAAAAAAACGTTTTTTTTTTTTTGTTTTTGATTTTTGTTTAAACATTGATTAAGTCTCAAACTTTAATTGCAATTTTTGATGTTTACTTATTTGTGTACCGCATTTATTTTTTATAAAATTATGTTTATTAAGTTACGTGCATAACTTCATAAACATAATTCGATATTATGATATTATAAAAAGTAAATTGTATATATATTGACACATATGATTAATTGGTTAAGTGTATATGTGTGACACCTAAATAAAACTAATATGCTTAAAAGGTTTATTTGTGGTTTATTTGATATTGAAGAATTCTAATATACAAACCACCTACGCAATCCAAAATTGTTTTATGTAAACGGATGTATGTGGTCTGTTTTCTTTCGAAACGGGGGTGAAAGGGTTTGTATATTAAGAATGACCATAGAGACCTTTACATGTTTAGGATACCCATTTGATGCGTAAAATAATTCTTAAGTATATTATTTATATATTGTTTGTCAAATGTTTTTGAAAGAAACAAAAATTAAATAAATATGACTAAAGAATTATTACAACGAGTTATTAATTTATTTTGACACTTTTATACGTTCTAAAACGGGTTGGGTTTATATACCGTAATTTTCTCCCGTAATGGAAAATATAAATTTGACAAAATATATCAAAAACCATCGATGTCTAGGAAAGTTTGCGGAGTATTCTACTCCTAATGTACATGCTCAGTGTATTATTACCCAACTAGGCTCACCTACATAAAGGACGATGTCTAGGAAAGTTTGCGGAGTATTCTACTCCTAATGAGGTCAGGTTTTAAGAGATGCTTAGTCGTCCGCTACCCTCACTTGCTTACCTGGTCGTACTCGTTGTAGAGCTACCGAAAGGGTTTTAATGATGACCATGTTACGATTAGTTGTATGAATTAGGTAATCATAGAAACACGTTTAATAACCAGTAAAATAAAAACATTTTGTTTTTAACTAAATTACGTTACGAAATTGGTGCATGGCAATTGCGTACGTAGATTTTAACACGCATGGAATTTAAGTCAATTGCTATCCGTATTGCCTAGACAACTTGTACTTGCTCGTGACTCTACGTGAGACGTAGGTGAAGTGTATCCAAGGCGGATTACCACTCATAGTGAGACTGTGGTGGACTATCTGCAGTCTTCAGTCGGATGACTTAAATCGGGTTATGCAGTGAGACTGTAAACGCCGATAGCGATAAGATGCGACGAAACATGATTAATGTCACGATCACCATTTTGATGCTCGGATCGAATTATGACATTAAGTCCCATTTTCTAGGAGTTGCACCGGTAAATGCAATTACGGATCGTCACTTACCTTTTGAGTATTATTTAGTTCCTAGCAGATCAACTGATGGAACGGTAATATGTCAATTGGGTCCTAGTCTTAACGGAAAGTAAACCATGGGTTTTACGTTTTCTTAAGAAACCTTATGTCGAAAGTACTAATGAGAACTTTCTTCTGTTTTGTAGAAATGGCACAAAATCCCGATTTAAGCGGGATTATGTCAGAAATCAAAACAATGTTCAAAAGTGAAATACTTACTGAACCAAGTGTTAATGATTGGTTTCATCAGCTGAGAATCGTTCTATGAGCGATGAAGTAATTACCAATCATTAATAAACCGATATCTCTTGAGCCGAAAAATGCTTATGATGAGATAACTCGGGCAACTTATCAAGCAGCGATAAGTAGCCGGATATAATGATTGTTAAGCTTCACATTATGTATGAGAAACAAGTCGGTTTTGAATTGAACGACTTGATTCAAGAATTACATTAGTGAAAACATGTTGCTGGAACGTCAGTATGGACTCACGTTGTCAACATAACAAGCTAAGTTAATCATTTGGAAAGGATGAATTACCCTATCATCAAACTATTGTTGTTCTAAATTGCCTTTCACAAGGTATTGGTGAATTTACACCTAACAACAATATGCATGGTATGGCTAAAATTCTCAAGAACTTCATATGATGCTCGTAGAGTTTGAGAAATTCCTTCCTAATCGGTTACCGACCAGATCCTAGCGGTCAGTGGTGGTATGGTTCAGATAAGAATAGACAACCGCAAGCCAAGGGCAAAGCTAAACAAGATGGAACGAATAAACAAGCAATTGTTTATATTCACAAGCCTAAGCTAACCCCTCTAGCGAAAAGAGAACATCCTACTAAGGATGATGGTTGAAATCACTGTTAAGTGATTAGGCACTGAAAGAGGAATTGTCTTACTCTAGCCGAGGTGAAAGATAAGAAGAGATTCGGCAACGCCGGATCTTCGGGTATCTTCACTTACAGGAATTATGTTTTTTCTCTAAAAACAAATACCTGAGTATCTGACATTGGTTGTGGTACTCATATTTGTGATTCCCTACAAGGATTTAGAGCAAAGAAGAAACTGAAGAATGGATCTCTATAACTACACGTAGGCTATGTCAAACGTGTAGTTATGAAAGCCATTAGAAGTTAAGACTTACATTTACCCTAGGGCATAATAATTGTATTAGACAATTGTTATTATGCACTTACTTATGTTAGGGGGAATGTTTCAGTTTATGTTTTACAGAATAATGCATATGGTATTTCTGTTTCGAACATAATGTTATTATATTAATATGATTGATATTAATGACATATATGAAATAGATTTGCATGTTCATTCTTCTTTAACTTATAATTCTATTATTATTAGCACTAAATATGTTAATCCAGTTTAGACTCAACCTATCTTTGACATTGTCATATTGCATACATATACAAGCATTAAAAAGCCTCACAGCTTCTTAAATCAAATGATATTTGATAAATGCAAATCTTGTGTATGGCAAAATGGCAAGGTAACCTTTTTCCGTATGAGACGCAAAAGGGCAACCGGGATCTTTTAGGAATCATACATACTGTTGTACGTGATCCTTTTAGACATGTGTCAAAGAGAGGTGCTAGCTATTTCGTTACATTGACGGATAATTTCAACAGTTATGGTTATGTTTAACTTGCTTAAACATAAACATAAGGTGGTTGAACATATTCAAAGTGTTTCAAAACGAAGTAGAAAATCAACTCGGCAAAACCATCAAGATCGTTTGATCGGATCGTGGTGGTGAGTACTTAAGCCTAGAGATTAAGGATCATCTCAAAGCATTTGGGATTACCAAATGGCTTACTCCTTCCTATACTCATCAGAGAATGGTGTATCAGAAAGGAGAAATCGAATCTTGCTTGGCACAGTAAGATCGATGATGAACCTTAATATTCTGCCATTATCTTTGGGATGATGATCTAGAGTCTGCTTTATGCATTCTCAAAATGATTCCAACAAACTGTTCAAGTTGCACGGTATTCCGTGTTTTTCGAAACAAGGCTTATCGGTCAAGGAAACAGTGGGAGTGTTGTAGAACTTGACGAGGTTCAAGAGGGAGATACATCACTTTCTACTCACACTGGTGATCAACAATTCGGGGGGGATAGAGTTGAGCCACATGTTATGCCTCAATCTAGTCCGACTCAAGTTGTGATTGAGCCACAAGTTCAGTCTCAACAACAAATTGTTGATGCTCCAATTCGTAGGTCTGAAAGGACGATACGTGCACCTTCTAGGTTGAACTTAAAAGTTAATCTAGAGGATGGTGACGTATCAAGAGGATCTTAATGAACCTCGAAACTTGAAAGTTGCATTATTAGGTTTAGACGCTGAGAAATGGCTTCAAGCTGCGAATTTGGAGATTCAATCCATGAATGACAATGAAGTTTGGAATTTGGTAGGTAAAACTTCAAATGCCAAGACTATCGATTGCAAATGTTTTTTTAGGTAAAGAACATACATGGATAGGAAAAATACACATCTATAAAGCTCGTCTTATGGTAAAAGGATTACTCAAGTCTATGGTATAGATTATGAGGAAACCTTTTCCCACATGGCAGACTTTAAGAGCTATTAGAATTCTCTTAGCCATAGCGACGTTCTATGACTATGAGATATGGCAAATGGATGTCAAAACAACCTTTCTGAATGGTTATATAGACAAAGGCGTCTATATGAATCAACCAGAAGGTTTTATTGATCCATTAAATTCCAACTAAGTATGCAAGCTAAAGAAGTTCATTTATGGACTTAAGCAAGCATCAAGGAGTTGGAATAAAAGATTTGATGAAGAAATCAAAAGGTTGATTTTGTTCAGAATTTCGATGAGCCATGTGTATCAAAATTCAGTGGGAGTAATGTTACTTTCTTTGTCTTATATGTAAATGACATATTAACAATGGGAAACAGTGTTCCAATGATTGAAGATGATAAATCTTATCTTGGAAAATGTTTTGCCATTAAAGACTTAGGAGAAGCGATATTTATTTGGGAATCAAGATCTTGAGAGATAGATCTAAGCGGTTAATTGAGTTAAGTAAGCTTACATTGATAATATACTTAAGCAGTTAGTATAGCAAATTCCAAGCATGGAAATTTATCAATGAAAGATAGACTTAATCTCAACTTCAAGGATAGTGATCTTACACCTCAAGAGGTGGAGCACATGAAAATGATACCTTAGGCTTAGGAAAAAGGATATATTTTGTATGTGGGGAGATGCACAAGGCCTAAATGTGTTTTTAACACAGAACATTGTTAACAAGTTTCAACAGAATCCAGACGAAAGATACTGGATTGCTGATAAAGAACATACTTAAGTACCTTAGGGATACTTAAAATATGGTTCTTGTATATGGTGGAAATCATGAGGCCAATATTGGATATTGTGATGCTGAATTTCATAAACAACCATCTCTACAACAGAATCTGAGTACATTGTATCTTTTAGAGATGCATATGGAAGCTGTTTAGATCTGGAAATTTATTTCTGGACTTGGTAGTGTTCCCAAAGCCAAGACTCTTTTGGATATGTATTGCAACAATGTTGGTGCAATCATCATAGCCAATGAACCTGAGGGTTCATTAGGGAGTTAAACACTTTCAGAGGAATTTCACTATATTCTTAAGAGAATCGAGTGGTGAAATTTAAGTACTCAAAGTTCACACAGATAACAACTTAACTGATCAAAGGATCAGGTTAAAACGATCCTAACTCACTTGGTTGAGGGAATAGGACTTCGTTTATCTAGTTGTTTCATGTAATCTGTGATTGATTTAGTATTTGGACATATGGATGTATAAACAAATTTATGAAGAATGAATAATATTGAGGATATGTGCTTTCATTTCTTATATAATTGTTATCCAATTTTTCATGTTTTAATCCTTGATTTATATTTATGTTTAAATATTTTTCTAAATATCCGTTGTCGTTTGATTATGTGGGAGCATAATTGAATTAAGACAATATCTGAGTAGTCAGCCTGGCTCACTAACCCGGATGGTGTACATGGAATGAACACTGGATTATCCCACATGAATTAGTACTTATGGATCCTTGTCATTAAGTATAATTCATAAGGTTTATTGTCCTTTGACTTGAGATGCAAGGTTGATAATCATGTACGTAGTGCATTATTTGATTCTAGTCAAACGCACTCCTGAATAAGGGTGTTATAAAGGCTATTTTTGGTAATGTTGCGAAATACGATGATTAACAATTGTAGTCAAGATAGGATTTGTTCCTTCGGTGAAAACTAAAGTTAGATACAAACTGGGCCACTCATGAATACTTAAGATGTATGTTCGGCCGAACCCAAATAAATCAAGATGTGTCTCGATAGTATTTGGTAATCTTTAAGTGATTCGCGAAATGAGAAACAGTAGTTAAAATGGAATGATTTTGATCCATCAAAAGATTTTAACTAAGTATCTGTAAGAAAAGGATATGAACCGAATTTAGACTCACAAGTAAGTTTTGGAGAAACTTACTCGTACATTTATGGGAGCATTGATATGTTGCTAGACATTAATCAATGTTATCACGTTTTGTTTGAAAATTATTCAAAAGTGGGAGCTGTTGGTATTTGAATAGTTTTAACAAATGTGTGTCCGTAAATGTGTGAGACTACGGGAGCGCACACATCGACATTTAGACACGACTACAAGTTTAATTTATTTATTAAATATTACTTAATGGTTAAGTGTAAATATTTATTAAATAGAGGGTTTATTATGTAAATAAGGAGGTTTTCTTATTGTAGTAGAACTCAAACTCTTAGATTTGAAAACCTATAAATAGAAGATAAACCCTAAACCCTAATTACTACAAAAATATAAAGGTCGATGGTTTGAGCCGATCGGAATTTTGAAATAAAAAAGGGTTTTTGTTTTTCTTTTTGGTTTTTGTAATAAAGAGTTGCTGCTAAGACAATTGTTGTACAAAGCAATTAAACGTGTACTAGCATACTGGTCTGTCGCTAAAAGAAGGTGTCGCGTACGCAATCGTAGTAGAACCTTACGTTAGGTTTTTGGATTAATTGCTCAATCAATAAGGTACACTTACTTATCCGATTTTATATTTACTATGTGATCCTATATTCCGCTGCATGTATAATTGTTTGACAATGACTCTGGTTGTTTACCTACAATTATGTCAGTGTAGTATTGTTGTAACAGCCTTACTTTTGCATGATTTCGGGACAATTACAGGTAGTTAACATGTAACAGCCTTACCTTTAATTATATAGATTTTTCGTTTTCTAACAATATTTGTTTCAATTTGTTTATGGAACTCTGTTTTTTGACATCAATCTGATTTAAATATGTTCAGTTGTATTAGTTGAGTGGAATGTTATCTATTTAATGCTTTTGGCGTTTTAAGCGCTAAGTAGTTGAAAACCTTAGAATAACAAGTCCCGACTTACTCTAAACTTTTTGTAAGAGTCTCTCACTAATTATGTTAGTTTAGTACTGTTGTAACAGCCTTACTTTTGCATGATTTCGGGACAATTATAGGTAGTAAACATGTAACAGCCTTACCTTTATATAGATTTTTTGTTTTCTAACAATATTTGTTACACTGTTGTTTGGTATCGAAAGTTATGGATAATACTATAAAATCTTCAAAGTGTGTTTTTGATCTCAGTGTTTAAGTCGGGTGAACAAAGTTCATCACCCGACTTAAAACTTAGAAAGTCTTCAGTGAATATTTTAACTCGGATGAACAAGTTAGTTTACCAGAGTTAACTGAAGTTTACCAGAGTTAAATTTAAACTGAAGATTAAGTTAGTCAACAAAATCAACATTGAAGATTATAACTCTGATAATAAAAACTCTACTTCCAAGTTAAAGTGGACAATTTGAGAGTTCAAATTAGGATAAAGACTTAGTTGTTTTTAGCGTATCTGTATGTAATGATGTCTATAAATAGAATGATGTGTGAAAAGAGTCATTTTTCTGTTGACCAGGTCTCTCAGTGCAAGGTCACCAAGCCTACATTTGCAGAGTACCAAATGAGCTTCATAGTTGTTAAACGGTTTTTCCCGCCAAAATGCTTCTATATGAAAATATATTTACATTCTGTTTCAATTTAACCAATTTTTATTAAAATTACCGTTCAAGATTCAATCAAATCATGCGATTCCGCATCATGATTTGATCATGCAATTCATTGATTAGAGCTATAGGATCCTTTATAAATCTAGTCAATTATTATCAGAGCCGGACAAATCATTTGATTAGATTCAATTGATTCTGGATCATCAGTTTGACTCGATTCAAGTGAATTTAGTCAAATTATCAGTGTTTTTGTTGAATCGAAGAAGTTCAAATTGAAATTGAGGACAAATTTTGAAGAATTTGTGTAGATTAGTCAGTTTTTGGTGGAATTGTTGTTACAGTAAACAATTGGAGGTGATAGAAGTCTGAAGCTAATCTAAAAGTTATGAATTTATGAAGTTTGAAGGTGTTTAGGTGTTTATGCAGTAATTTTGATCATATTAGAGGTAATATTGAAGAATTAAAATTCATGGTTGAATTAACTAGGATGATGAAGAGAAAGTTGAAACTGATGAAGACGAAACTAAGAATCTACTCAGAATTCATGTCTGCAAGCTATCCAAGTCTAATTGAATGATTTATTAGTTTAAGTTAATCAAGTCAATTCGATTGATTCCAGATGCATATTTTAGTTCGGATATTGATAGAAATGAGATTTTGTGTTGATGATGTTATAGAGTTTAATTTGGATGATGAATACGTTCATCTGAACTAAATTGAAATTGTGATTGATGAAAAGTAGTTTGAATCTGGTGATCATGAAGCTAAGGATCTATTCAGAAAGTTAACCCTGCATGCTAATACAAGCTTAGATTAATGATTTGTCAATACAATCTACTTAAGTCATTCTAGTGTTTGATTTTTGAATAACTGAAGTTCGAAGAACTGACCGTGGAGTATCATCTCAAGCGCACTTGAAGATGTTCATTTGAGGGAAAAGATAGTTAAGTTTGGTTAAAGAGAGATTGTTGATACTGAAGTGTGTAATGCTAACAATGAAGAATCAGTTAAGGGGGAGATTGTTGCATTGAAGAATCTAAGTTGTTTGAAGCTAATCATGGAGAATCATATGTATTGATTTGATGATTCATATCATTATCCAAGGGGGAGATTGTTGGGTATTGAAAGTTATGGATGAAGCTATGAAATCTTCAAAGTGTTTTTTTGATATGAGTGTTTAAGTACGGTAAACAAAGTTCATCACCCGACTTATAAGTTAGAAAGTATTTAGTGAAGATTTTAACTCGGGTGAACAACTTACTTCACCAGAGTTAACTGAAGTTTACCAGAGTTAAATATAAACTGAAGATTAAGTTAGTCAACACAAGTCAACATTGAAGATTATAACTCTGATAATGAAGACTCTACTTCCGAGTTAAAGTGAACAAATCCAGAGTTAAAATTAAGATGAAGACTAGTTTTATTTAGTGTAATATGTATGTAATGATGTTTATAAATAGAATGATGTTTGTAAAGAGTCATGTGTCTGTTGACCAGGTCTCTTAGTGCAAGGTGACAAAGCCTGCATTTGCAGAGTACAAAGGAGCTTCATTGTTGTTAAACGGTTTTTCCCGCCAAAATGCTTCTATATGAAAATATCTTTAGAATCTATTTCAATTTAACCAATTCTCATTACAATTATTGTTCTAGATTCAATCAAATCATGAGATTCCGCATCATGATTTGATCATACAATTCACTGATTAGAGCTATAGGATCCTTTATAAATCTTATCAAATGGTATCAGAGTCGGACAAATCATTTGATTAGATTCAATTGATTCTGGTTCATCAATTTGACTCGATTCAAGTGAATTTAGTCAAATTATCAGTGTTTTTGTTAAATCGAAGAAGTTCAAATTGAAATTGAGGATAGTTATTTAAGAATTTGTGTAGATTAGTCAGTTTTTGGTGGAATTGTTGTTACAGTAAACAATTGGAGGTGATAGAAGTATGAAGCTAATCCACGTGTTATCAATTTATGAAGTTTGAAGGTGTTTGGGTGTATATGCAGTAATTTTGATCATATCAAAACTAATATTGAAGAATTGAAATTCATGTTTGATTTAACTCTGGTAATGAAAAGAAAGTTGAAACTGATGAACATGGAACTAAGAATTTACTTAGAATTCATATGTGCAAGCTATCCAAGTCTAGTTGAATGATCTACCAGTTCAAGTTAATGAAGTCAATTCGATTGATTCAGACGCAAATCTTAGTTCGGATATTGATAGAAATGAGATAGTGTGTTGATGATGTTGCAGAGTTTAATTTGGATGACGAATACGTTCATCTGAACTAAATTAAAATTGTGATTGATGAAAAGTAGTTTGAATATGATGATCATGAAGCTAAGGATCTATTCAGAAAGTTAACCCTGCATGCTAATACAAGCTTAGATTAATGATTTGTCAATACAATCTACTTAAGTCATTCTAGTGTTTGATTTTTGAATAACTGAAGTTTGAAGAACTCACCATGGAGTATCATCTCATGCTCACTTGAAGATGTTCATTTGAGGGAAAAGATAGTTAAGTTTGGTTAAAGAGAGATTGTTGATACTAAAGTATGTAATGCTAACAATGAAGAATCAGTTAAGGGGGAGATTGTTGCATTGAAGAATCTAAGTTGTTTGAAGCTAATCATGGATAATCATATGTGTTGATTTGATGATTCATATCATTACCGAAGGGGGAGATTGTTGGGTATTGAAAGTTATGGATGAAGCTATGAAATCTTCAAAGTGGTTTTTTTTATATGAGTGTTTAAGTACGGTAAACAAAGTTCATCACCCGATTTATAAGTTAGAAAGTATTTAGTGAAGATTTTAACTCGGGTGAACAACTTACTTCACCAGAGTTAACTGAAGTTTACCAGAGTTAAATATAAACTGAAGATTAAGTTAGTCAACACATGTCAACATTGAAGATTATAACTCTGATAATGAAGACTCTATTACCGAGTTAAAGTGAACAACTCCGGAGTGAAAATTAAGATGAAGACTTAGTTGTGTTTAGTGTAATCTGTATGTAATGATGTCTATAAATAGAATAATTGTTGAATGGAGTTATTTTCTGTTGACCAGATCTCTCAGTTTAAGGTCACCAAGCCTGCATTTGCAGAGTACCAATGACCTTCATTGTTATTAAACGGCTTTTCCCGCCAAAATCCTTTTATATGAAAATATCTTTACATTCTGTTTCAATTTAGCCAATTCTCATTAAAATTACTGTTCTAGATTTAATCAAATCATGAGATTCCGCTTCATGATTTGATCATACAATTCACTGATTAGAACTATAGGATCCTTTATAAATCCTATTAATTGTTTTGATGGAACTCTATTTTTTAGAGCAATCTGATTTTTATATGTTCAGTTGTATTAGTTGATTATATAGTATGTTATCTACTTGTTGCTTTTTGGCGTTTTAAGTGCTAACGAGTTGAAAACCTTAGAATAACAATTAACAATTCCCGACTTACTCTAAACTTTTTGTTAAGAGTCTCTTACTAATAATTATCTTAAACGGTACAACTTACTCGGGCTAGACTCAAATCACAACATTTTGTCACTCACTTAACGAGGCATTGTAACATCACCATAATTCAATTATCTCAAAATTCACCAAACATTAAAGTATCATCCATTATTTGGTTTTTCTAACCACAAAATAATAACCATCTCATCAATTTTCCATTTGTTCTATATCACCAATCTTACTCTAAACTTTTTGTTAAAAGTCTCTTACTACAATTTTCCATTTGTCCTTTCACTGTTTACAGTTGCAGTCCCTCTTAGGAATACAGACAAGTAAAGACAAAGCAGTAGACAGATCAAACAATTCCTTCACTTCTATTCAGGTCATCGTAGAACTTATATGACTAACGACCCTCGTAACTATGCTTAAAATTCAAGTATAAAATTTACATTCTAAGTATCTGAAATGGGAAACTTAAAACATGAAATTACTTCGCAATTCAAAATGATCAACCTACCTGAACGGCATAATGAAATAGAATGACTCTTACAAAAAATATCAGATAACTAAGATCACGGTTACTATATACTTCCTCTTGCCCCCAAACCTGCAAACTCCAAGTTCTGTCCGAATGAATTTTTCAGCTTTAAATATCATTATTTTGTAAAATTCAGATTAAATGATAGTGAATGTTGATGTATATTGTTCTACTATGAAATGAGTTATCCTTTCTCATTGTATAGGCCACTTGTTGTGAAAAATATTTTGTTGGATCCGTGTTGCTCTTGATTAATATAAACTAACATTCTTCGTACCCAGATAACGAGATTGTTGCAGATGTTACAACAATTAGTATTTGAACACGTCAAATTAAATGTGTGTCTATATATATGTGAGCCTACGAGGTCGCATGCATTGACATTTAGACACGACTATACGTTTAATATTTATTAATTATTAATTAATATGTTAAATGTAATAATTAATAAATGGAAGGGTTTATTACAAATTAGGAATTATATCATAATTAGAATCATAACTTGCTTGTCAAGATTCGAAAACCTATATAATAAACCTTCGGGTTGTTATTAGGGTATCCGATTATCAAAAGCAATGAATTCTTCCTCTCCCTCTCTTGTGATAATCGGTCGTATCATCCCTAGGGGGATTCGGTTTTTGGCTTAAGCAAGAAAAGGGAAAGCTTGACAAATCGTTGTGGAGATAAGAAACTTGTACTAGCATACAAACGTGTTGCTAAAAGAAAGTGCGTGTGCAAAAACATGTTGGCAAGATGAAGGTTATGCGTATTCTACCCTTAATTAGGTCGGTTTTAAATATGCCTTGCTCTGACCACCGTCACCGTCTTACGTGGTCGTGTTTAATAGAGCTACCGAAAGGGTTTTATAATACCAATGTTACATTTAATTAGAAAATGCGCGTGGTGTATAGGAATTAGACATCTCGCCGCACGTATAATAAGCAAAAAGTAACCAAAAAATGTTTTACATTAATACAAATTATGTTACGAAGTTGTGTGCATGCCTCTTCATACGTAAAAATTTTTCACCCGTAAAATTAAGTCAATTGCCATCCATATTCCGAGACAACTTGTACTTGCTCGTTACTTCCATGTGAGATGTAGGTAAAGGGTGTCCCAAGGTGGATTACCACTCATCGTGAGACGGTGGTGGACTATATGTAGTCTTCAAATGGACAACTTAAATCGAGTTAAGTGGTGAGACCTTAACACCGAGGCAATAAGATGTGACAAAACATGATTAATGTCCTGATCACCATATTGATGCTTGATCATAAAATGATATTAAGTCTCATTTCTAGGAATTGCATTGGTAAAGGCAATTATTGAGCATCACTTACCATTTAAGTAACATTTGTTCCTACCAGATCAACTGATGGAACGGTGTTATGTCATTTGGGTCCTAGTCAAGAATGGCACAAATTAAACCATGCGTTTAGAATTTCCTTAGGAATCAAATTATCGAAAGTACTAAAGCGAACTTTCTTTCTGTTTTGTAGAAATGGCACAAAATTCCGATTCAAACGCGGTTTTGTCATAAATCAAAACAATATTCAGAAGCGAAAAACTTACTGGACCAAACTGTGACAACCGCGAATTCGAGGTACCTTTCCGTGTTTCGATTTTCCTTTATTTATCGTTACTTTGTTTTGACCCAATTGTTATTTCATTATTTCGTTTTATCACGAGTTTTGTGGGGAGTTTTATATTACTTATTGTTTTTGTTCTTCGTGACAAAAACGTTTAGTTACCTAAGTTCCTAGTATATATATGTTAGGTCTCACTAAGATCCAAAACAATGGCAAATCAATAACAAATAAGTATTTAGACGTTAATTGTTATATATCGATTAGTTACTCAGTTTCAGTATATATTATAGCGGAATTATAATATAGAAGCAATGAAAATAACACACAGTTATATTTCAGTAAAAGTTGTACCGATTACAAAACTCAAACTCACTATTTATACACAATATAGTGAGTTTGATAAGGATCAATCTAAGAGAATCTTTTAAACATATAAAAGATATTAACCAACTAGACTACCTTAAATCACGGCTAACTTCTCTCATGAGTCTGAGTTAGTCAGACTGAGTCACTCAGACTCATGTCACTCAGACTGAGTCACTCAGACTCATTGTTACTCAGACTCAGACTTTGATTAACAGATTTATTAATCTTGGGATAAATCATTGTTTTTCCCAACAATCTCCCCCTATCTGTTTCAACCAAAGTCTATTTACAAAGGATGCAAGAAAATAAACACAAACATAAAACTCTTTAAGCAAACACTGTTTGTGAACAAAATAAGCACCAGTCTGTTTTACATCCTTTTCTTCAATGTTCTCTTCCTCTTCTTCACTGAAGTATCAAACGGCAGAGGTTGATCTCTTTCCCTCATCCATCTCAACCTATCTTTCTCCCATTCCATTAATGTCTCCATTTCAGCATCAGTTTTATGAAAGTGCAGTTGATATTCCTTCTTTACTAGCTCCACCCTATCTGACAATGTTCCTATTTCTTCAATTCTTCTAAGATTCATGAACAGCCAGCTAATCAGCCTCACTCTGAATGGAAGACATTGAGGAGACTCACATTCCTTGAGTAGAGCTATGCAATGATGAATAGAAGTTGTGGTAATGCTGTCCTTAGGTTGAAAACTTTATTCTCCTCCAAAATCAGTGTAACATAGCCCTGTATGCTTCTCAGTCTCAATGTAAGTTCTGTCTTGAAATGCAACTTCTTTAGGAACAGGATGCATACTGCTTGATTCCAACCCCAATGATTTAGTTTTGACCTTCACATTATGCTTGGTGCAGTAGGCTCTGTAGTCTTCATCTGACACTAGATTCAGCATATGAGCTGCATTCATGTTGAAGGTAGCCTCTCTTCTAATAGCCAAGCTTTGAGCTTTGTCAGTTAGGTTGTAGCTCACACTTGCTATTTCTTTCCATTCTTCTAATCCCATGGTGTGCAGTCTTGTTAATCCAACTCTGAAAGATCCACCTTTATGTGAGCATGTAAGTAGCAGGTCAGTTCCACCATGACTTTTACAGTCTAAGTGAGTAATCTTGTGCTTGAGCTTTCTCATGGAGAAGTTTGTTACAATGTGATCAACCCTTGCTTCCTCTCTGAGAACAAGCTTGGCCATTTGGGCATCAGCTTCCATCCTCATCTGTTCTTCTTCAATCGCCAGTTCCTCCTCAGCTTGCATCTCAGCTTCAAATTCTGTAGCTGCTTTTTCAGACTGATCATATGGATTGAAGTCAAATTTTTCTTTGTATAGCCCCTTCACATACTCTCTGTATTGCTCCACTGTCATTCCAGCACTTTGAGCATATCTTTGAAGTTTGGCCAATTTGTCAGCTTCAATCTGTTTTCTTTTGTTTTCAGTCTCTTGTTCTGTTTCAGCTTCAGACACTTTCTTTTGAGCTTCAGACTCAGATTTAGTTGGAGTGTCCATTTTGTTCCCTTCCCCTTCTTCAGTCTGTTCTTGGTCACTTACCCAACCTTGCCTTTCCCTTTGTAGACTAGCTTCTCAGACTCATCACTTGAGATATCACTCCAGTCAGTTTCGTAAAATACTTCAGACTGCCCAGTTTTAGTGTTGAACCTGGTTGTCTTGTAGTATCTTTTCTCCCCCTCTTCTCTTTTCCTTTTCAATGTCTGTTTGGGGATCTCAGATTCAATGACTGTAGTAGACTTTTTCTCCCCCTGAATCTGTGAATCCTCTGCAACTGCCTTGCCTTTTCGCATCAGACTGACTTCAGATGTCAGTTTGGTCACCATTTCCTTCAATTCCTTCAACTCCTCCGCATTTTGGGTTCTCAAAGCATGAACCTCAGTCTGCATTGCCTTCAGTCTGTCATCAAACTGAGTTGACACATCCATAAGAGCTTGTAACAGCACAGGAACAGTCAGGGCAACCTCAGGCTGGGTTGAAGTAGTAGCAGGTGTTGATGTAATAGGTGGCACAGCCGCACTCCCTCCCTGTGATTTAGGAGAATGATCATAAGCCATAGAATGAGAAGTCTGTACCTCACTCAGTTTGGGGAGTAAGGCATTGGCGACTAGTGATAGAGAGTGTAAGAGATTTGGAGTTGGTACCTTATCGTGAACCAGCACAGAGCTGGTGAAAATAGCCGTTGGAATAGGCTGTGAGACTGAGGGGGGTGTTCCCATACTAAGTACAGGTATGTCCAGGAGTGGAACACTTTCTTCAATGCTTGCCACATGTGTCTGTGTGGTAGCAACAATGTAGTTCTCCAAGTTGACTATCAGACTGGGGTTTTGGGTAGTCCAGGCAGTCAGATCCAACTCATCCTCTAGAGAGAGACTGGTCTGTACTACAGCACTGGAGGGGAGTGCTTGACTCTCAGCCTCATGGAATAATGAGTCCATTAGTGCTTGATTTTCAGTGGGGCTTGATGTGAGAGCTTTATCAAATGAACTTGGTGAGTTCACCTGTTGGGTCGCTTGTGTAGCCAGGACATCAAGTAATGGAGTGGACTGCTCAGTCTGAGAGGGGATACTCTCAGACTGAGGTAAAGTTAGAGGAATGTCCATACCTTGGATTGCATCATCAGGCCCAACCCCACCCAGATTCACCTCAGCATCTGCAGCAGGGATATTTCCCTCAGGCCCACCGTCAATTCTTTCAGCTTGAACCTCTGAGTCTGAGGAGTCAGACTCAGTTGGTTCCTGATCAATGAACGGATTTGCAATCCATTCAAGCATCACAGCAGTAAGTGGAGCTTCATGCTCAGTAATATTGATGTATGTAAACATTTTTGGAGTCAGCCTGGGCATTTCACAAGTGTAAAATCGTCGATCAAGCTGATCATAGGTTTCTTTGCCCAGAACTTCCTCAAAGCAGAGAGAAAGCACCCGAATGAATGGAACATCGTTAGGGCGTTTTGGTTTGACAACTAGGGAGAGAATCTCATCAAAATATAGTTGTGAAAAGGAGATTCTTCTACCCGTGACCATAGCATGGAACAGATGAGTTTCAAACTCATTCATCTGATCCAAACTGCCTGATTTACCCCCCAAGCATCTTGTAATCATAGAAAACAAGAATTTCCATTTCCCAGTGAATAAATTGTATTTAATTACTCCCTGTGTTTCAGGCTGACCAGTGAGAGGGAAAGCTTCATCCCTAGCTTGTTGTTTCCTCCGTCTAGCCTGAAAGCCACCTTCCCCAGCCTCAGCAAGTGTTGGAAGGAGTAATGCACTCCTGATTGTCTCTTCGGTGATGGCAATCGTGTCACGCCCATTATTGTATGTGCCTGTAATGGCAGTTCTTTCATCATTGGCAGTGCAGGTGTACCACCATTCACATAGAAGTGGAGGACACATAGTGTTTTCACAAAAGAATGCACCATATAGAGGATGAGCCTTCATAAACTGAATCAATTGTTCAAATCCCCTGCCTTGGCGATTGGCGGGAATGTCAGCAGTTGCCACACGATTGTTGTCTTTAACTTGAACCCGTTGTTGAAACTCAGCACCTGGGATCATTCTTGAAGTAACATGAAGCATCAAATTAGGGTTAGCCATGAGAAAAGAGATAATCAAAGAGTTTGAAAGAAGAAAAACTAGGTTAAATAAATTTGAAATTCTGTTAGCTTTAATATAGCGAAGATTTTAAACTAAATTAGATAAAGTACATTTTAGACCCCTAGAAGTTTACAACTTGCAATGAATGACTGTTGACAGGACTTGACTAAATTAAAAAAAATCTAATGATTAATTTGTGACAACCGTCAAAAATTTAGATACTTGTTTAGCTACTATGTCGGTTCAAAATCAGTAGTCACTCTTTTATCGTATTCGCTTTGTTCTAGTTCGAAACTGTTGAGCCGGTACTTGTCGGAACTAATGTCGGAATAACTTCCGGAATCAATTTTATAAGTCCTAATACCAAGAAAACACATATTGAACTTTCCTAAGTTCATAACTAATCATAATTAAGAACTTTCAATTAACAAAAAGGTCCAACGAAGCAATAACGTAAAAACGAAAAATCGGAAAATGCTGAGAAAAGGCCCGGTGCGCCGCACCCCTTTGCTAGGTGCGCAGCACCTAGCTGCAGATTTCAAAAATATTTTCATGTTTAGTCCTTACCTCGTTTTTACACACTTTTAAACCAATCAAGAACGAGTCCAGGCACTCATTTACTGCATTTCAGTATTCCAACACTCCTTTAACATAATTTCACTTAATTTATTTTCATTTTCACTTTCTTAAATCATTTTACACACACCAAAAACACACACATAGCCATTTTCTCTCATCTCTCTCTAGAACCCAAGAAAAACCAGAGAAATATCACCAGAAATCAGTCCCTAAACTCATCAAAAATCAACCTTTCATCCATACAAATCGTCCAAATCGTTTAGAAAAGCAAGGAGGTGCCATTTATTTCGAAAAAGGACCAAGTTTGTAAAGATTTTTGAAGCTCAAATCCGACCAAAAGCATCATCCATTCGATTTCCTTCGGTAGATTACTTTCTTTCCACTGTCCTTACATAAATAATCGATTGCATGTAAGATCTTACGGTAGAAAATGTGTTTTTATACAAATCTTTGACTTTTATGGTCAAAAAGGTTTTTTAATCAAGAAACTCTTTAGATCCACGAATCTGTAAATAAAAACACTTTAGAAACTGTTAAAATGATGTTTTAAAAGATATTTACTAATTGCATGTTCGATCTAAACAACAAAAATAAGTTTTATAAAGATTTATGTCACTTTTCATACAAAAACGATTTTTATCTAAATGATACTTAGATCTATGTTTTTGTGGATACAAGTTGTTTAGAAACCATAATAATGATGTCTTATAAGTTATCCACCGGTTGCATGTTGAAATCCTTGTGTCACAAAACGTTTTTAGCAAGAAAAACACCAAACGGGAAAGAAACAGCAGCTAGGTGCGCAGCACCTAGGCTGAGGTGCGCAGCACCGAGCTGCTGTTCTCCCGAAAAATCGTCGTTTGTCCGTTTTTAAACTTGTACACACATTCTGGACTTTCACAAATATTATTATAAGACTGAGATGAGTAAAACTAATAATAATAATGACTTGTATTGGACTTATTGGACTTGTGGTGAAGTTATATTGTGTATATGTATGTTTTGTGAGCGGAAATGATTGTAGGTTTTGGACATGAAATTTGGGCGCGGAAGCGCTGCCCAAATTTCGTTAGAAAACCTAAACCATTTCAGTAACCAAACATGTTTATCATAATAATAACTTTGACTTTGAACTTTCAAACTAAAAATATAAACGTTAACCGCTTCGGACCAATTTTGAGACAATTTGACTTCATCACATAACTATAAACAAAAGTTACCTAATCTTATATAAAGGACCTAATAAGACATTAACTTTTGGACGATATTGGTAATTCATAGGCATTCCGTGATTCCCGGCTCCTTTCCGACCGTTTCCGAGTTCGCTTTCTCCGCAAACTGTGAGTTACACCCCTCCTATCTTTTACCATTTTAAGTACTCTTTTTGGGGGAAACATGAGATCCAATTTGTTTTGAACTGTAACTTTTATGCAAAATTGTTTATGGACCATTTTGGCTTGAAACCCGTATGACTATTTCGTCTTTTGAAACTGTTTGAACGACTTACTATTTTTGGAAACCTTTTCGACCTATTTGACCTACCCTTCTATTTATGGAAACTTTTGAACTAAATAAACTATTTCGGAACTTATGTTGACTTGGAACTATCTTTGGTACGAACTAATTGAACTAATATGCGTAAACAACATCAATTGTTCGGATTGGCTTACTTCAGACTCCCTAGGTTTGCCTCTTTGGATATTTGAATAGACATTGATAGCTTGGTTGTATTAGGTGCTAAACCCTAGGTGAGAATATAACGCCGTAAGTGCAAACAAAAGACTCTTCAAATTGGTTCGACTCAAGTCCCACAATTTTTCTCTGACGACTATACACACTATTAGCATAAGCCGTTAGCATATATTATGGGTATCGATACTTAGGAGCGGTCACTCCTTACCAATGGGTAGCGACCAAGGTACATATTGCTAAGTCCTCGCGGACTCTGACTCTAGATCTGACTAGTGGGCAGTTACTTGACCAGAATCGGATTAGTGTGTAGACTAAATCTTACGTATATTAAGCTTAGCGGTTGGTACAACTCGAGGATCATAGGTCTATATTACGCATATACTTACTTACTGTCTTGCACATCTGGATTAATCCACCGCTGAGGTGATGACTACGAACCCTCTTTTACTCGCTACACTACTTGACTTTTGTATTGATTCGTACTTACTTTGATCGTACTTAAACTTATTTGAAACTAAGTTATTCTTGAATTTTAAGCACTTAAATTTAATTAAGTTATTCTTGAATTTTAAGTACTTGAGCTTATCTTGGAACTCTTTGACCTTGAACGACTCTCGAATTATTATAAATCTTGAATTCGTCTCGGATTTTTTTTATAAACTTTGTATTTGGAACTTTTCTTCAATTCATAAACTGTAACTCACTCACTACGTTTTCGTAGTTGACACTTTATCTCATGTTTCAGGAACTAAGCGTAAGTTATGAAGTGCATTGCTCAGGCGGGTCAAGTCTTTTATGTGAAGTGTGCCTTGAGAAGAAGACCTTATTTTGGGAATTTTATTTAAAAACATTTTGTTATGTATTATGGTCTTACTTTGAAACTTGGTTGTATCTTTGACTTGTACTTTTAAATTTATTTTGTGATGACTTGAACCGTTAATTTTGGTATCGTTTTTGAAATTTTAATCATAATTTTAATTGAAAGTTCTTAATTATGATTAGTTATGAACTTAGGAAAGTTCAATATGTGTTTTCTTGGTATTAGGACTTATAAAATTGATTCCGGAAGTTATTCCGACATTAGTTCCGACAAGTACCGGCTCAACAGTTTCGAACTAGAACAAAGCGAATACGATAAAAGAGTGACTACTGATTTTGAACCGACATAGTAGCTAAACAAGTATCTAAATTTTTGACGGTTGTCACATTCTCCCCGGGTTGAAAGGAATTTCGTCCCGAAATTTAGTTCGTCTTATGGGGAAAATTTTTGCCGTCGGATCGTAGTGGGTTCTCCTGACGAGTTTTGGTCCATGCGCCTTCACGCGGTAGTGGGACTACGTCGGAGGTTCCACTGAACTCCAAGATGGGTACGAGGCTCGATCAATGCTATTTGTCTTTGGAGTCAACAACCTAAGTGTTTTAATAAAGGACTTGGCGTAGCAGCAGTTTTGACCCTGTTTAGAGGGAGATGACAAAGGTCTCATCCGCTGAACGCTTTACAAGTGTGAGGAGGGGCACGTGAGAACATTGGGAGACGGTCGGGAAAGTTATAAACGATGAGAGGTCGGATCGGTATATCCTGCGACTTAGATTGAACCGGTGTACTTCGGCTTAGTTTGCCGCATTTCCAGAAGCAGACTGTCCTCCTTCCATGGCGGTATCATGAGGGATACCCTATTGCCATCCAAGGGATTGAGGTTTTGCTTCCAGATGGTCGCGCGGCTCCTTGGCCGAGTCCAAGATATTTCCGTAGTCGAGGAGCATCCAAAACTTTTCTAAGAGACTCCCGGACTACCACTGAAGAGACAAGTAGAAATTACAAATGAACTTCGTTCCTGACACGGCACCCATAGCTGAGGCCCCCTACCACGTAGCACCACCGAGATGCTAAGGCAGCCAAGCTGCTGTAGGAACTTCCTGTTCCTAGCTCTGATACCAAGTCTGTCACACCCCGCTAAAGCGGAAACACGGAATGTGAGAGCAAAGAGTCATTTCACGGGTTATACCAAAATTAACGGTTCAAGTCATCACAAAATAAATTTAAAAGTACAAGTCAAAGATACAACCAAGTTTCAAAGTAAGACCATAATACATAACAAAATGTTTTTAAATAAAATTCCCAAAATAAGGTCTTCTTCCCAAGGCACACTTCACATAAAAGACTTGACCCGCCTGAGCAATGCACTTCATAACTTACGCTTAGTTCCTGAAACATGAGATAAAGTGTCAACTACGAAAACGTAGTGAGTGAGTTACAGTTTATGAATTGAAGAAAAGTTCCAAATACAAAGTTTATAAAAAAAATCCGAGACGAATTCAAGATTTATAATAATTCGAGAGTCGTTCAAGGTCAAAGAGTTCCAAGATAAGCTCAAGTACTTAAAATTCAAGAATAACTTAATTAAATTTAAGTGCTTAAAATTCAAGAATAACTTAGTTTCAAATAAGTTTAAGTACGATCAAAGTAAGTACGAATCAATACAAAAGTCAAGTAGTGTAGCGAGTAAAAGAGGGTTCGTAGTCATCACCTCAGCGGTGGATTAATCCACATGTGCAAGACAGTAAGTAAGTATATGCGTAATATAGACCTATGATCCTCGAGTTGTACCAACCGCTAAGCTTAATATACGTAAGATTTAGTCTACACACTAATCCGATTCTGGTCAAGTAACTGCCCACTAGTCAGATCTAGAGTCAGAGTCCGCGAGGACTTAGCAATATGTACCTTGGTCGCTACCCATTGGTAAGGAGTGACCGCTCCTAAGTATCGATACCCATAATATATGCTAACGGCTTATGCTAATAGTGTGTATAGTCGTCAGAGAAAAATTGTGGGACTTGAGTCGAACCAATTTGAAAAGTCTTTTGTTTGCACTTACGACGTTATATTCTCACCTAGGGTTTAGCACCTAATACAACCAAGCTATCAATGTCTATTCAAATATCCAAAGAGGCAAACCTAGGGAGTCTGAAGTAAGCCAATCCGAACAATTGATGTTGTTTACGCATATTAGTTCAATTAGTTCGTACCAAAGATAGTTCCAAGTCAACATAAGTTCCGAAATAGTTTATTTAGTTCAAAAGTTTCCATAAATAGAAGGTTAGGTCAAATAGGTCGAAAAGGTTTCCAAAAATAGTAAGTCGTTCAAACAGTTTCAAAAGACGAAATAGTCATACGGGTTTCAAGTCAAAATGGTCCATAAACAATTTCGCATAAAAGTTACAGTTCAAAACAAATTGGATCTCATGTTTCCCCCAAAAAGAGTACTTAAAATGGTAAAAGATAGGAGGGGTGTAACTCACAGTTTGCGGAGAAAGCGAACTCGGAAACGGTCGGAAAGGAGCCGGGAATCACGGAATTCCTATGAATTACCAATATCGTCCAAAAGTTAATGTCTTATTAGGTCCTTTATATAAGATTAGGTAACTTTTGTTTATAGTTATGTGATGAAGTCAAATTGTCTCAAAATTGGTCCGAAGCGGTTAACGTTTATATTTTTAGTTTGAAAGTTCAAAGTCAAAGTTATTATTTTGATAAACATGTTTGGTTACTGAAATGGTTTAGGTTTTCTAACGAAATTTGGGCAGCGCTTCCGCGCCCAAATTTCATGTCCAAAACCTACAATCATTTCCGCTCACAAAACATACATATACACAATATAACTTCACCACAAGTCCAATAAGTCCAATACAAGTCATTATTATTATTAGTTTTACTCATCTCAGTCTTATAATAATATTTGTGAAAGTCCAGAATGTGTGTACAAGTTTAAAAACGGACAAACGACGATTTTTCGGGAGAACAGCAGCTCGGTGCTGCGCACCTGAGCCTAGGTGCTGCGCACCTAGATGCTGTTTCTTTCCCGTTTGGTGTTTTTCTTGCTAAAAACGTTTTGTGACACAAGGATTTCAACATGCAACCGGTGGATAACTTATAAGACATCATTATTATGGTTTCTAAACAACTTTTATCCACAAAAACATAGATCTAAGTATCATTTAGATAAAAATCGTTTTTGTATGAAAAGTGACATAAATCTTTATAAAACTTATTTTTGTTGTTTATATCGAACATGCAATTAGTAAATATCTTTTAAAACATCATTTTAACAGTTTCTAAAGTGTTTTTATTTACAGATTCGTGGATCTAAAGAGTTTCTTGATTAAAAAACGTTTTTGACCATAAAAGTCAAAGATTTGTATAAAAACATATTTTCTACCGTTAGATCTTACATGCAATCGATTATTTATGTAAGGACAGTGGAAAGAAAGTAATCTACCGAAGGAAATCGAATGGATGATGCTTTTGGTCGGATTTGAGCTTCAAAAATCTTTACAAACTTGGTCCTTTTTCGAAATAAATGGCACCTCCTTGCTTTTCTAAACGATTTGGACGATTTGTATGGATGAAAGGTTGATTTTTGATGAGTTTAGGGACTGATTTCTGGTGATATTTCTCTGGTTTTTCTTGGGTTCTAGAGAGAGATGAGAGAAAATGGCTATGTGTGTGTTTTTGGTGTGTGTAAAATGATTTAAGAAAGTGAAAATGAAAATAAATTAAGTGAAATTATGTTAAAGAAGTGTTGGAATACTGAAATGCAGTAAATGAGTGCCTGGACTCGTTCTTGATTGGTTTAAAAGTGTGTTAAAACGAGGTAAGGACTAAACATGAAAATATTTTTAAAATCTGCAGCTAGGTCCTGCGCACCTAGCAAAGGGGTGCGGCGCACCGGGCCTTTTCTCAGCATTTTCCGATTTTTCGTTTTTACGTTATTGCTTCGTTGGACCTTTTTGTTAATTGAAAGTTCTTAATTATGATTAGTTATGAACTTAGGAAAGTTCAATATGTGTTTTCTTGGTATTAGGACTTATAAAATTGATTCCGGAAGTTATTCCGACATTAGTTCCGACAAGTACCGGCTCAACAGTTTCGAACTAGAACAAAGCGAATACGATAAAAGAGTGACTACTGATTTTGAACCGACATAGTAGCTAAACAAGTATCTAAATTTTTGACGGTTGTCACATTCTCCCCGGGTTGAAAGGAATTTCGTCCCGAAATTTAGTTCGTCTTATGGGGAAAATTTTTGCCGTCGGATCGTAGTGGGTTCTCCTGACGAGTTTTGGTCCATGCGCCTTCACGCGGTAGTGGGACTACGTCGGAGGTTCCAGTGAACTCCAAGATGGGTACGAGGCTCGATCAATGCTATTTGTCTTTGGAGTCAACAACCTAAGTGTTTTAATAAAGGACTTGGCGTAGCAGCAGTTTTGACCCTGTTTAGAGGGAGATGACAAAGGTCTCATCCGCTGAATGCTTTACAAGTGTGAGGAGGGGCACGTGAGAACATTGGGAGACGGTCGGGAAAGTTATAAACGATGAGAGGTCGGATCGGTATATCCCGCGACTTAGATTGAACCGGTGTACTTCGGCTTAGTTTGCCGCATTTCCAGAAGCAGACTGTCCTCCTTCCATGGCGGTATCATGAGGGATACCCTATTGCCATCCAAGGGATTGAGGTTTTGCTTCCATATGGTCGCGCGGATCCTTGGCTGAGTACGGAAACGTTTCCGGTCCTTCGCGAGTAGAGGTAGACGTAGGACCTTGCAAGTCGTCAACCGTCAACTTCTAGCCGACAGGGCGGTGTTTGATACTTGCGTCCATGCATAGACTGATGGGTTCACACTTCGTGCTGGCACGGGGTCCGTGACGCAAGTGTACCCGATTAAAGACAGGCGAATTGCGAGAGGTGATGAGGTATAGTCGCGTTCATGGCGATTCTCAGGAGGGCACTTCAAAGAGAAGGGACATAGATCGACTAATAGAGGGGTGAGTTTTCGGTGTCCTGCCTTGACCTCGAGGTAAGTGAAGCACTTGGCGGAATACAGGGTGGTGTCCTTACACAATGTCCGGCCAGAATGGTATTCTCGGGATCTCTGGTTACAGCAAGTCGGATCCCGGGGTAAATGGAATAACAATTCGATGGCCCTTGACGGGAATGGGTTCGCGAATACCTTCGGATTTCAGAGCTCATGCTAAGGGCTGGCGCTACAAGCCACGTTTGGCCTGGGTCTGAGTTCCTTCGAGGTTGACCATAGAGTCGGGAAGTGTTCTGCTCGGGGTCAGCGTTCGAATTTAGGGAAATTGGCGTGCGGTTCCTGACCATGGAAGGGTTCTTGGGTGAGCTCGGGATGCTCACAGGATCTTCCTTGAGTAGATGTGAGTGTTGGCGAGGAGTATGGTTATCAATTATCCGAGCACGGCCTACACACCTTGTTCATTAAGTCCATGAATACCGGCGATGTGTTGTTTAGGCGTACTAACAGGGGAAGGCTTGGGTGGTTTGCATCGAGTTCGGAACATGCGGTCCTCGCAAGTGTTGGTCAAAATGTCGCGAACCTGGCGATAACTCGGGCGGGGTCGACATTCGAGAGATATGTTGCATCCTGCAACTACTCAGACTGGTCGTCGATCCTCGTGGATGGTTATCGGTTCTTGACGGTAGGTTTGTCACGTTCATGACGATCAGTGTATAAACGGAAGGGTCCGTCTGTCTCTTGTCAGGGAGATTGGGGTTTCCCATGGGGTTAGGTTTGGGTGTTAGAGCTAGGAACAGGAAGTTCCTACATCAGCTTGGATTCCTTAGCATCTCGGTGGTGCTACGTGGTAGGGGGCCTCAGCTATGGGTGCCGTGTCAGGGCCTCAGCTCTTGTAGTGGTCGCCCCTTGTGGGTTGGTGACTAGCCCTACATTTGTCATTTTCCCTTCGAGTGACGGGGGCTGGAGGAGAAGGGAAGTTGTTGTCATGATTGATCTACGAACAAAAGGTGTCGGGGTTATCGCTTCTGAAGATCCTGTCGCTCACTCTGGCGATCACCTGGGCAATCAAGTCGGGTATTGCTGCGTTCACCCGTGAAATGACTCTTTGCTCTCACATTCCGTGTTTCCGCTTTAGCGGGGTGTGACATACTTGGTATCAAAGCACGGGTTATAGTGAAAACGGTTTTAAAAATCTTTCAAAAAGTTTTCGAAACCAAAACTATAACCAAGGCTTTTCAGAAAACGTCATTTTCGGGTTCAAACTTTAGTATGTTATTTTCCGCAATTGCATGATTAACTTTTCAACTATGCGTGACTTGATCACCCACCCGTAGTTCAAAATGAATTATGCAAGAACGGAAAATGAAAGGCTATCGTTAAACGGTTTTTGAGTCCATAAATTCCCGGTCTTGTCAATTCCCGACACTCACATGATTGACCCGTGCATGCATTTTACTTACGTTTTTCCTATTCTTAGTTTCCCCGTACTTATGTAACTCTCTATTCGCAGATACGCCATGTCTCAGTCTTCGAACTCTCGATCCCAGACACGATCACTCCCCCGAGCCGCCTCTCCCTCTCACGAACCCTCCGAAGGCCACACCGCATCCGAGAGTCAGCGTCACCAGACGACTGACCCAACGGAAGACACCTCCCAGACCATCAGCAGCAGCCACGGGTCCAGCCCAAGGTCGGTACTTCCACCTCCTAGACTGGTGCCCGTTGCAGCACCGCAGCCCCGAGGACCAAATGCTGGAGCACCTATGCATCCGCCGTCGGGCCCATTCCGACCCGCGCCTCCCCAGTCTTTCTTGGACCCCTACGATCCCGCCTTTCGCACTCCGATATCGGAGCGTTACGCATGGGATCGTCAGTTCATTGAAGAAAGACGGCGTGCGCAGGAGTCCGGACCCTCCCGACCCATGATGCCGCCTACTCACCAGCCTCTTCCTCCGGACGCCTTCCTCAACCTACACCGCCAAGTCCGTGGACTTGCTGAGGAAGCCCAGGAGCAGGGCCTTCTCCTATTTGAAGTCTCCGATGCTGCAAACGAGTTAGCACAGCAGTCCCGGCGGATCATACTGACGGCTCAGGCCACCGCCCGGACCGTCCAGTGCCTCGTCAGAGCTTGCATAGTCATGGGAGCACTTGTCGTAGCTCTCGCCGCTATGATGTTCTTGGAAGAACGTTATTAGACATGTTTCCCTTTTTACTGTACTGTACCGGCTTAGTCGTAATTTTCTCATTGTACACGACTTAAGCCACTACTTATTATTTCTCTATGTATTGTACTTGTATGTTTCTCTCAGTGAATTTGTTATGTGTACCGAAACTTCTTATTTTTAATGAAAATTCTATCTTTTATCATTTGGTTTATCGCGTCTTGTGCACTTTGTACTTGTTGCGAATACTATGATTCTATCTCCTAAATCATAATCTTGCGTGTACTACTTGATCATTCGTGTTAATCTCGTGCTATGACTATCTATGATCACTTGAATCGTAATTCTTATCATATCTCATCCGCGCGTTCTAAACCCAACCTAAATTCTTCCTGTTGCAGAAGTACATTGAAACACAATTTAAAAGTTCATTAAAATTCCCAAAAACAAATGGCCAAGTCTTTTCCCAATAAGGTTCTCACACAACCGCCTCGACCCGTCCATGCCATGCACCTCGTGCTTCTACTATTTGACTAAATTTGACTCTATTTGGTCTTTACAAACTTAGGGCACCAGTTCGCCCGTTACTTAAACTCTAAAGTATATAAATTCTTTAAGCGACTTTTCTCCGCTAATCTCCTTTTTGGAAACTCTTACTTTATATACTTTACATATATTTTCGCCGACTATATAAACTGTAACTCACTCACTACTTTCGTAGTTGACACTTTATCTTATGTTTCAGGAAATTAGTGTAAGCACGAGGTGCATGGCATGGACGGGTCGAGGCGGTTGTGTGAGAACCTTATTGGGAAAAGACTTGGCCATTTGTTTTTGGGAATTTTAATGAAATTTTAAATTGTGTTTCAATGTACTAAATTATTGTGTCTTGGATGAATTTGTAAACACTTTTATTTTAATTAATGACTTGATGACCGTTATGTTTTATATGACCTGTGATATGATTTTCCAGCTCTTCACATTCCGACCAGTAGTATTCTCGGAGGTCCTTGTACAACTTGTCGGATCCCGGATGGATGGAATATCTAGATCGGTGGCCCTCGTCCAAAATGAGTTTGCGAAGATCCTCGGATCTTGGAATCCATGCTCGACCTTTGAAATAATAAATTCTGTCCGACTTGCGTTCGAATTCTTTCTCGTGATTGTGAAGCGTTTCGGCCTTAATGTTCTCGGGACTTAACGCCTCTTGCTGCGCGTTTGCAATCTGCGTTCGAAGGCTCGTCTGAATCTGAATACCCAATGCTCGAACTCGGGATGGTCTTACCATTTCCTTCTGACTCAGGGCATCTGCTACTACGTTTGCTTTACCCGGGTGGTAATTGATCTCGCAATCGTAGTCACTCAGCAGTTCTATCCATCTTCGTTGCCTCATGTTGAGCATTTTCTGATCTAAAATGTGTTGGAGGCTCTTGTGGTCAGTATAGACCGTACACTTAGTGCCATACAGGTAGTGTCTCCAAATCTTCAAAGCAAACACGACTGCTCCCAACTCTAAGTCGTGCGTGGTGTAGTTCTGCTCGTGGATCTTCAGCTGCCTGGAAGCGTAAGCGATGACCTTGTCCTTCTGCATTAGGACGCACCCAAGTCCTTGGTGGGAGGCATCGCAAAACACTATAAAGTTATCCGTGCCCTCTGGCAGAGATAGGATTGGTGCGTGACATAATTGGTACTTAAGTTTCTGAAAAGAATCCTCCTGATCTTTTCCCCAGATAAAGTCCTTATCCTTCAAGGTGAGCTCGGTGAGGGGTTTCGCGATTTTTTAGAAATTCTCAATGAATCTTCGGTAGTAACCCGCTAATCCTAAGAACTGACGGATTTCTGCCGGGGTTGTCGGAGCTTGCCATTTCTCAATCGCTTCAATTTTGGATGGATCTACATGAATCCCTTCTTGGTTGACCACGTGACCAAGGAAATGTACTTCTCGGAGCCAGAATTCACACTTCGAGAATTTGGCGTACAACTTCTGTTCTCGGAGGAGTTCCAAAATGAGTTTAAGGTGCTTCGCGTGATCTTCCTTGTTCCTCGAGTAGATGAGGATGTCGTCTATGAATACGATTACGAACTTGTCTAGGTATGGCCTACACACTCGATTCATTAAGTCCATGAACACTGCCGGTGCGTTGGTCAGACCAAAAGGCATGACAAGGAATTCGTAATGGCCGTATCGGGTGCGAAAAGCGGTTTTCGGAATGTCGGACTCACTGACACGGACCTGGTGATAACCTGAACGGAGGTCGATCTTGGAGAAGTAAGTTGCACCCTGCAACTGGTCAAAGAGATCGTCGATTCTCGGGAGAGGGTATCGGTTCTTGACGGTCAGCTTGTTCAGCTCTCGATAGTCTATGCACATGCGGAAGGATCCGTCTTTCTTTTTGACAAAGAGGATAGGGGCTCCCCAGGGGGAAGAAGTTGGACGAATAAGACCATGGTCTAGGAGTTCCTGTAACTGTTTCGACAGTTCTAGCATTTCGGGTGGTGCCAGACGATACGGTGTCTTGGCGACCGGTGCTGCGCCAGGAATGAGGTCTATTCGGAATTCCACTTGTCGTTTAGGTGGTAGCCCTGGCAATTCCTCGGGAAAGACTTCGGGATGATCCTTGACCACATCAATATCTTGGAGTCGGATCTCAGAAGGTTTACGCTTAACGAAATGGGAAAGGAACGCGTCATAGTCCCTCTGAAGGTACTTGCGCATTTTGATGGAAGATACGATGCGGAGTTGTCGTCCAGGCTTGTCTCCCTGAACGACGAGAGTCTCTTTTTCCGAGAGAGGGATACGAATAAGCTTATCGAAACAAATGATTTCCGCTCGAAAGCGAGATAGCCAGTCCATCCCAACAATAATGTCAAAACTTGAAAGCTCGATAGGAATTAGATCGATGGGGAAGGTTTTGTCAGATAGGCATAGTGAACATCCTAGGATTATGTCCTTAGCTTCAAATTCTTGGCCGTTAGCATATTCAACGGTAAAACTATCCTTAAGAGCTTTAGATTCTAACTCTATGAGGGGTCTAAATTCTAAGGAGATGAAACTTCTTTCGGCTCCTGAGTCGAATAATACGGAAGCAGAATGATTGTTGAGGGAAAACGTACCAGTAACTGCGTTGGGGTCCTGACGTGCTTCCTCAGCCGTTAATCCGAATGCGCGACCCCTACCTTGCCCTCCTTGATTCTGCGGAGTTCGGTTGAGCTTAGGGCAGGTGTTGCGGAGATGCTGGTCGCTTCCGCATTCAAAGCAGGTCCGTTTCAGGGCTGGAGCGGTTGACTTGTCAGGGCAGTACTTGGCATAGTGTCCCACCTTCTGGCACCTGAGGCATACCGGGCAGTCCCCGAGATGGTGAAAACTGCACTTGTTGCACTTTGGGTGGACTCAGCCTTTCTCTTCTCACCTGACTCCTTTTTGGAGGATACAGGAGCGGTGAGGAGGTTGCTGGTAAGACGGTGGGCCAGGATGATTGCACTCTGGAGGGTCTGAGGTTCGGCTGCCATGACCATACCTCGGATTTCCGGAACTAGACCAGAGATGTACAGGTCAATCCGGTTCTCTTCAGGGGTTACCAGCCTTGGAACCAGTCGGGCGAGTTCGTGGAACCGGGTAGTGTATTTCTCGATATCATCCAGGCGACCATCGACAAGATCACCACTATTCGTGAACGATTGAAGACGTCCCGTACCCGACAGAAGAGCTACGCTGACAACCGAAGGAAGCCCCTCGAGTTCCAAGTTGGCGACCGAGTACTCCTCAAAGTATCACCCTGGAAAGGGGTAGTCCGCTTCGGGAAGCGCGGTAAACTGTGTCCGAGGTACACCGGTCCATTTGAAGTCATGGAGCGTATTGGTCCCGTTGCTTATCGTCTTCAACTCCCTCAGGCTCTCGCGAATGTTCATAACGTGTTCCATGTCTCACACTTGAAAAAGTGTCTGTCTGATGAGACCTTTGTCATCCCTCTCGACGAGGTCAAAATCGACAGCAAGCTAAACTTCATCGAGGAACCGCTCGAAGTTGTCGACCGCGAGGTCAAACAACTTAGGCAAAGCCGTATCCCGATAATCAAGGTTCGATGGAACTCACGACGTGGTCACGAATTCACATGGGAGCGTGAAGACCAATTCTCCCGAAAAATCGTCGTTTGTCCGTTTTTAAACTTGTACACACATTCTGGACTTTCACAAATATTATTATAAGACTGAGATGAGTAAAACTAATAATAATAATGACTTGTATTGGACTTATTGGACTTGTGGTGAAGTTATTTTGCGTATATGTACGTTTTGTGAGCGGAAATGATTGTAGGTTTTGGACATGAAATTTGGGCGCGGAAGCGCTGCCCAAATTTCGTTAAAAAACCTAAACCATTTCAGTAACCAAAACATGTTTATCATAATCATAACTTTGACTTGAACTTTCAAACTAAAAATATAAACGTTAACCGCTTCGGACCAATTTTGAGACACTTTGACTTCATCACACAACTATGAACAAAAGTTACCTAATCTTATATAAAGAACATAAGAAGAAATTAACTTTTGGACGATATTGGTAATTCTTAGGCAATTCCGTGATTCCCGGCTCCTTTCCGACCGTTTCCGAGTTCGCTTTCTCCGCAAACTGTGAGTTACACCCCTCCTATCTTTTACCATTTTAAGTACTCTTTTTGGGGGAAACACAAGATCCAATTTGTTTTGAACTGTAACTTTTATGCGAAATTGTTTATGGACCATTTTGACTTGAAACCCGTATGACTATTTCGTCTTTTGAAACTGTTTGAACGACTTACTATTTTTGGAAACCTTTTCGACCTATTTGACCAACCCTTCTATTTATGGAAACTTTTGAACTAAATAAACTATTTCGGAACTTATTTTGACTTGGAACTATCTTTGGTACGAACTAATTGAACTAATATGCGTAAACAACATCAATTGTTCGGACTTTTGTTTATAGCTATGTGATGAAGTCAAATTGTCTCAAAATTGGTCCGAAGCGGTTAACGTTTATATTTTTAGTTTGAAAGTTCAAAGTCAAAGTTATTATTATGATAAACATGTTTGGTTACTTAAATGGTTTAGGTTTTCTAACGAAATTTGGGCAGCGCTTCCGCGCCCAAATTTCATGTCCAAAACCTACAATCATTTCCGCTCACAAAACATACATATACACAATATAACTTCACCACAAGTCCAATAAGTCCAATACAAGTCATTATTATTATTAGTTTTACTCATCTCAGTCTTATAATAATATTTGTGAAAGTCCAGAATGTGTGTACAAGTTTAAAAACGGACAAACGACGATTTTTCGGGAGAACAGCAGCTCGGTGCTGCGCAACTGAGCCTAGGTTCTGCGCACCTAGCTGCTGTTTCTTTCCCGTTTGGTGTTTTTCTTGCTAAAAACGTTTTGTGACACAAGGATTTCAACATGCAACCGGTGGATAACTTATAAGACATCATTATTATGGTTTCTAAACAACTTTTATCCACAAAAACATAGATCTAAGTATCATTTAGATAAAAATCGTTTTTGTATGAAAAGTGACATAAATCTTTATAAAACTTATTTTGTTGTTTAGATCGAACATGCAATTAGTAAATATCTTTTAAAACATCATTTTAACAGTTTCTAAAGTGTTTTTATTTACAGATTCGTGGATCTAAAGAGTTTCTTATTAAAAAACGTTTTTGACCATAAAAGTCAAAGATTTGTATAAAAACACATTTTCTACCGTTAGATCTTACATGCAATCGATTATTTATGTAAGGACAGTGGAAAGAAAGTAATCTACCGAAGGAAATCGAATGGATGATGCTTTTGGTCGGATTTGAGCTTCAAAAATCTTTACAAACTTGGTCCTTTTTCGAAATAAATGGCACCTCCTTGCTTTTCTAAACGATTGGACGATTTGTATGGATGAAGGTTGATTTTTGATGAGTTTAGGGACTGATTTCTGGTGATATTTCTCTGGTTTTTCTTGGGTTCTAGAGAGAGATGAGAGAAAATGGCTATGTGTGTGTTTTTGGTGTGTGTAAAATGATTTAAGAAAGTGAAAATGAAAATAAATTAAGTGAAATTATGTTAATGGAGTGTTGGAATACTGAAATGCAGTAAATGAGTGCCTGGACTCGTTCTTGATTGGTTTAAAAGTGTGTAAAAACGAGGTAAGGACTAAACATGAAAATATTTTTGAAATCTGCAGCTAGGTGCTGCGCACCTAGCAAAGGGGTGCGGCGCACCGAGCCTTTTCTCAGCATTTTCCGATTTTTCGTTTTTACGTTATTGCTTCGTTGGACCTTTTTGTTAATTGAAAGTTCTTAATTATGATTAGTTATGAACTTAGGAAAGTTCAATATGTGTTTTCTTGGTATTAGGACTTATAAAATTGATTCCGTAAGTTATTCCGACATTAGTTCCGACAAGTACCGGCTCAACAGTTTCGAACTAGAACAAAGCGAATACGATAAAAGAGTGACTACTGATTTTGAACCGACATAGTAGCTAAACAAGTATCTAAATTTTTGACGGTTGTCACATTCTCCCCGGGTTGAAAGGAATTTCGTCCCGAAATTTAGTTCGTCTTATGGGGGAAAATTTTGCCGTCGGATCGTAGTGGGTTCTCCTGACGAGTTTTGGTCCATGCGCCTTCACGCGGTAGTGGGACTACGTCGGAGGTTCCACTGAACTCCAAGATGGGTACAAGGCTCGATCAATGCTATTTGTCTTTGGAGTCAACAACCTAAGTGTTTTAATAAAGGACTTGGCGTAGCAGCAGTTTTGACCCTGTTTAGAGGGAGATGACAAAGGTCTCATCCGCTGAACGCTTTACAAGTGTGAGGAGGGGCACGTGAGAACATTGGGAGACGGTCGGGAAAGTTATAAACGATGAGAGGTCGGATCGGTATATCCCGCGACTTAGATTGAACCGGTGTACTTCGGCTTAGTTTGCCGCATTTCCGGAAGCAGACTGTCCTCCTTCCGTGGCGGTATCATGAGGGATACCCTATTGCCATCCAAGGGATTGAGGTTTTGCTTCCAGATGGTCGCGCGGCTCCTTGGCCGAGTACGGAAACGTTTCCGGTCCTTCGCGAGTAGAGGTAGACGTAGGACCTTGCAATTCGTCAACCGTCAACTTCTAGCCGACAGGGCGGTGTTTGATACTTGCGTCCATGCATAGACTGATGGGTTCACACTTCGTGCTGGCACGGGGTCCGTGACGCAAGTGTACCCGATTAAAGACACGCGAATTGCGAGAGGTGATGAGGTATAGTCGCGTTCATGGCGATTCTCAAGAGGGCACTTCAAAGAGAAGGGACATAGATCGACTAATAGAGGGGTGAGTTTTCGGTGTCCTTCCTTGACCTCGAGGTAAGTGAAGCACTTGGCGGAATACAGGGTGGTGTCCTTACACAATGTCCGGCCAGAATGGTATTCTCGGGATCTCTGGTTACAGCAAGTCGGATCCCGGGGTAAATGGAATAACAATTCGATGGCCCTTGACGGGAATGGGTTCGCGAATACCTTCGGATTTCAGAGCTCATGCTAGGGGCTTGGCGCTACAAGCCACGTTTGGCCTGGGTCTGAGTTCCTTCGAGGTTGACCATAGAGTCGGGAAGTGTTCTGCTCGGGGTCAGCGTTCGAATTTAGGGAAATTGGCGTGCGGTTCCTGACCATGGAAGGGTTCTAGGGTGAGCTCGGGATGCTCACAGGATCTTCCTTGAGTAGATGTGAGTGTTGGCGAGGAGTGTGGTTATCAATTATCCGAGCACGGCCTACACACCTTGTTCATTAAGTCCATGAATACCGGCGATGTGTTGTTTAGGCGTACTAATAGGGGAAGGCTTGGGTGGTTTGCATCGAGTTCGGAACATGCGGTCCTCGCAAGTGTTGGTCAAAATGTCGCGAACCTGGCGATAACTCGGGCGGGGTCGACATTCGAGAGATATGTTGTATCCTGCAACTACTCAGACTGGTCGTCGATGCTCGGGGATGGTTTTCGGTTCTTGACGGTAGGTTTGTCACGTTCATGACGATCAGTGTATAAACGGAAGGGTCCGTCTGTCTCTTGTCAGGGAGATTGGGGTTTCCCATGGGGTTAGGTTTGGGTGTTAGAGCTAGGAACAGGGAGTTCCTACAGCAGCTTTGGCTGCCTTAGCATCTCGGTGGTGCTACGTGGTAGGGGGCCTCAGCTATGGGTGCCGTGTCAGGAACGAAGTTCATTTGTAATTTCTACTTGTCTATTCAGTGGTAGTCCGGGAGTCTCTCAGAAAAGTTTTGGATGGTCCTCGACTACGGAAATGTCTTGGACTCGGCCTTCCTTAGATTCATGATCAACGTCGTGAGCGGGGGGGTGCGTCGTAGTCCTCCTCGAGATGCTGGTGCATCGTCGAGGGACACACGTTGCGGAGTTATTATTCAGGTCATACTAAGGTGACCTGTCCATCCCGACGATAGAGTCAAGGCTTGGTGGTTTGGTAAGAACCGGGTCGATGGAATAAGCTTTAGGCAACGAAGTACTGGGAATCCTAAATTTGCATTTGTAGTTGCGACTATTGGATCGTTGGCATATTCGAAGGGAGACTATCCGTAACGTCTGAGGTCTTAAGCTGGTGAGATGTTTAATCTCTAAGGGCAAGGTTTTCTCCCGCTCTTGAGTCAAGTAGTGCGGAAGGAAGAAGGGTCATTTGACAGGGAACGTACCAGTAATTGCTTTGGTGTTCTGGGGAGTTTCCTCGGCTGTGATTGCGAGAGCACTGAGGGTCTCTGTGGTATGATCTAAGAGACAATCCTCACGAAGGTGCTGGTTGCTCCCACATCCGAGACATAGCAGTTTTCTGTTTGCATTTTCTGGACAGCACCAGGGGTAGTGTCCCACTGTGATGCAAAGTTTGCATACCGGGCACTTCCGGACATGGGGGAAGGGACATCTGCTGCATTGGGGGTGCGGTCCAGTGTGGGTTCGAGGTAAGTTGGGGTATCCTTGGGTGATGCTAGTCCGTGAGATTTGGTGGTGAAGCTTCCTTCTCTTGTTCCCACTTCGTTGGAAGAGGGCTAGAGAGGGAGGTAAAGGGTTGGTTCCAAAGTTCTCGTCCTCGTACTGTTTGGCAGCATATTCGCGACAATGTCGGGAGAGGTGCCCGACCTTGTTGCATGAGTAGCACGCTGGGCAGTCCCCAACATGATGCCGGTAACACTTACCGCACTTAGGGTGCGGTCCAGCATATTCTCGGCGTCTGATGGCGGGCTTCTTCTAGTGGTCGCCCCTTGTGGGTTGGTGACTAGCCCTACGTTTGTCATTTTCCCTTCGAGTGACGGGGACTGGAGGAGAAGGGAAGTTGTTGTCATGATTGATCTCCGAACAAAAGGTGTCGGGGTTATAGCTTCTGAATATCCTGTCGCTCACTCCGGCGATCACCTGGGCAATCAAGTCGGGTATTGTTGCGTTCATCTGGGCGATGACTTGCTCGGCGAGGTCACTAGCACTCAAGTGCGGGGGTGCCATGATTCTGCAACAGGAAGAATTTAGGTTGGGTTTAGAACGCGCGGTTGAGATATGATAAGAATTACGATTCAAGTGATCATAGATAGTCATAGCACGAGATTAACACGAATGATCAAGTAGTACACGCAAGATTATGATTTAGGAGATAGAATCATAGTATTCGCAACAAGTACAAAGTGCACAAGACGCGATAAACCAAATGATAAAAGATAGAATTTTCATTAAAAATAAGAAGTTTCGGTACACATAACAAATTCACTGAGAGAAACATACAAGTACAATACATAGAGAAATAATAAGTAGTGGCTTAAGTCGTGTACAATGAGAAAATTACGACTAAGCCGGTACAGTACAGTAAAAAGGGAAACATGTCTAATAACGTTCTTCCAAGAACATCATAGCGGCGAGAGCTACGACAAGTGCTCCCATGACTATGCAAGCTCTGACGAGGCACTGGACGGTCCGGGCGGTGGCCTGAGCCGTCAGTATGATCCGCCGGGACTGCTGTGCTAACTCGTTTGCAGCATCGGAGACTTCAAATAGGAGAAGGCCCTGCTCCGGGGCTTCCTCAGCAAGTCCACGGACTTGGCGGTGTAGGTTGAGGAAGGCATCCGGAGGAAGAGGCTGGTGAGTAGGCGGCATCATGGGTCGGGAGGGTCCGGACTCCTGCGCACGCCGTCTTTCTTCAATGAACTGACGATCCCATGCGTAACGCTCCGATATCGGAGTGCGAAAGGTGGGATCGTAGGGGTCCAAGAAAGACTGGGGAGGCGCGGGTCGGAATGGGCCCGACGGCGGATGCATAGGTGCTCCAGCATTTGGTCCTCGGGGCTGCGGTGCTGCAACGGGCACCAGTCTAGGAGGTGGAAGTACCGACCTTGGGCTGGACCCGTGGCTGCTGCTGATGGTCTGGGAGGTGTCTTCCGTTGGGTCAGTCGTCTGGTGACGCTGACTCTCGGATGCGGTGTGGCCTTCGGAGGGTTCGTGAGAGGGAGAGGCGGCTCGGGGGAGTGATCGTGTCTGGGATCGAGAGTTCGAAGACTGAGACATGGCGTATCTGCGAATAGAGAGTTACATAAGTACGGGGAAACTAAGAATAGGAAAAACGTAAGTAAAATGCATGCACGGGTCAATCATGTGAGTGTCGGGAATTGACAAGACCGGGAATTTATGGACTAAAAAACCGTTTAACGATAGCCTTTCATTTTCCGTTCTTGCATAATTCATTTTGAACTACGGGTGGGTGATCAAGTCACGCATAGTTGGAAAGTTAATCATGCAATTGCGGAAAATAACATACTAAAGTTTGAACCCGAAAATGACGTTTTCTGAAAAGCCTTGGTTATAGTTTTGGTTTCGAAAACTTTTTGAAAGATTTTTAAAACCGTTTTCACTATAACCCGTGCTATGATACCAAGTCTGTCACACCCCGCTAAAGCGGAAACACGGAATGTGAAGAGCTGGAAAATCATATCACAGGTCATATAAAACATAACGGTCATCAAGTCATTAATTAAAATAAAAGTGTTTACAAATTTATCCAAGACATAATAATTTAGTACATTGAAACACAATTTAAAAGTTCATTAAAATTCCCAAAAACAATGGCCAAGTCTTTTCCCAATAAGGTTCTCACACAACCGCCTCGACCCGTCCATGCCATGCACCTCGTGCTTACACTAATTTCCTGAAACATAAGATAAAGTCTCAACTACGAAAGTAGTGAGTGAGTTACAGTTTATATAGTCGGCGAAAATATAAATAAAGTATATAAAGTAAGAGTTTCCAAAAAGGAGATTAGCGGAGAAAAGTCGCTTAAAGAATTTATATACTTTAGTGTTTAAGTAACGGGCGAACTGGTGCCCTAAGTTTGTAAAGACCAAATAGAGTCAAATTTAGTCAAATAGTAGAAGCGGATAACAATCGCTAAAAGTTTATAAGTTTATGAGTAAGTAACTAATTAGATTTTCTTGGATCAACCTCTTGGCATCTATAACTTAAGTGTTCACACTAATCCGATTATCCAACCGTGCGGCCCCAACTCCCCGCCTCTCAAACGGGAAATTAAAAGTTACTTAGTAATATGTACTTAGACTGCCATCTAAGCAAGGAACGGTTCTTTCCTAAGTATCGATACCCATAATTACTATACGGCTAAGTAGTTAATAGTGTGAAAGTCAAAGAAAAAGAATCATCGGGCACTTAAGTAGTTTTGTTTAAAAGAGAGTAAGTTATCTATCACTTAAGAACGTGCTATAGTTCCATCAAGGGTTGGATACGCATACAAGCATCAATAATTAGTTTAGTCAAGAGAGAGCGAACCAATAAGTTTAAGTAAAGTCAAATAATTTACGCATAAGAGTCCAAATAGACGTTCAAATAAGTCAAAGTTTAATAAGTCAAAAGTCAAAGTTTGATATATTGCAATTTGTTTCATAAAGCTTAGAAATGCAATTAATCTTATGTTTCCCCCAAATTCATGTAAAATATGTAAAACAAGGGGTTGTAACTCACGGGTTGCGAAGAGAACGAGAACTTGGAAACTGTAAGAAATAAGAATAATGCCAAAAGTTCTCTTATTGCTTCCCCCCCTCACCTATTTATAGGCAAGGGGGTAAATGTGTAATACATCATAATAAGAAACCGTAACAACTATTCTAAGTTCTACAATTTCCCCCTTTGGTATGGTTTCTTAAAAAACATAAATTCAAAATATTCAATTACAATGCAAAATTAACTACTGAGCTTTTAGTCTTCTAATCTTGAGAAATCTGAGCTTGATCTTGGTTGTCTTTGAGTTCAGGATACAGTTTAGCACACTCGTCTTGCTCCTGCTGCATTTCTTGCTTTCGTCTTGCTTTGATTGTTGCATAGATGGAGTATCTGTTTTCTCTGATCTTCAAACACATTTCGTACCTTTGAATGAATTTTCTGCTTTCTAGGCACTTCTTGATCGCATCCTTTCCAAGCTCATATTCGATTCTTTTTGCTTTCCACCTGATGTCTTTAAAGTCTTCAGTCATTTGAGCATCCCCATTTTTGATGATAGTTTCAATCTCGTCTTTAATTAGCCTGAGGGTTCCTGTAGAGAAGTGATGTACTTCATTGAACAACATAACAACATTACCCTTTCAGTGAGGAATTGTGTAGACAATCCCTTTGTTTCCGAGGTTCACTATGGCCCATTTACTGACATGGCTGAATTCAAATGACTGTTGTGGAGCTGTCAAATTAACCTTTCCTTTTCCACCTTCGAGAGCCATCTGGAAGTCTTGAAATGAAGCTTCTTTCACTTTCATTTCCATAAAACGTTTTATTCGATCTTCAGCAAGTCTATCAACTCTTGTTTTTGTTGACCATCGTTTCATGGACATGAACAGGTGTTCTATATCATTTGGGTTCAGATTGGCGAAGTCAGCTTCAGAGAAGTCGTACACTTTCCCATTTGTTCGAGCAACTGTGAAGGTGGTATACTCAAGTCCGTTGTGGAATTTTGATTCGACTGTTCGTACATGTGTGATCGGATAGATTGAGTATACTTTTTCTGGTTTTTGCTGTTTTTCGTGAATGATGTGTTTCAATTTAAACCAAAGCTCCTTTTCAATTTTGGTGTATCCATGAAGTCGAGTTTCACTGATTTTTCTTGGAGTTTTGACATAGAAGTCCCGAACTTGATCCTCCATGAAAGGTTGATTGATTCTTTTATGAATTGCTTTCTGTTCATCAGGATCAACGTCAGTAAACTTTGGTTCTCCAAAATCATTTGTTAGGGCGTACCTGTAGAGTTCAACATGTTCCTTTTGAAGTTTCCTGTTCTCCCTTTGCATCATACTTTCATAACACGCTCTTACATCACTCTGTTTGAGTCGATTCTCCCAATCGTACTTAGGTGGATACCAGTTGTCTTCATCTTCATAATCTGTTAGTTCTCTTTTACGAGCACGCACCACACTGTTGTATGCATCATCTAGCTTTTCATCCTTACCGAGAACCATTGCTTCATGGTATAATTGCTCCATTTGTTGATGTTTCTTTTCCTTGCTTGTGACTTTCTTTGCTTTTGTTTCCCCTATGCTTGTTTCAACATTTAGGACCTTGTCACTTGAACCCTCAACATGCTTGTGTTTCTTTGATTGGCGCTTCTCGTCCTTTTCCCCCTCATTCGGATGATTATCAAGATCATCATCTGAATGTCGCCGTTTAGTACCCTGCGCCTCAACCCGAAAATTTTCTTTCAACCCTCTGTATTTGTCAACAATAACTGAGAGGTATCGTAGCTGATTGTTAAACAGTTCTTCCATGCTCGTTGGTTGAAAATCATCATCTATTGCAAGAGCTTCCAATATCATAGTATCGCGAGCGGAAGGTTCATCAGTGTAAAGAATGCGCTCGAGTAGGGCACTTTCAAGTACATCCCTAGGTACAGTGTTCAACATTTCTTGCACAACATCGGAGGAGAGGTTTTCAGTGGTTGGTTTCGGAGCTGGTTCCGGGATTTTAGTGTGTACAACCTTTGTTTCTAGAGTTTGCTTCATCCTTAGTTTAATTGGCACTGCAGGGGCAGCCAGTGATGAGATATCGGAAGGAGAAGATGAGCTTACCCGAAGAGGAGATGAAATGATTGGAGCCTGTGCATGCTGCTGATGTGGTTCTACCATATCCAAGTGACGATTTATCCGAGTATTGAGATTCATTGGCGGGACCACCTGTTTTCCTTTTCCGCGCGTATCCTGATAATTTGTTGGTTTGAGAGCAGCGTCAAGCATCCATTGGGGTAACCCGGGATCACTGAGATTGCCCGTTGCCGTATCTTTCGGTGACACAAAGTCACGTCTAGACGAACCTGCATCGACCGTTGGCATAATGTTAACGGAGGCAAGATTTCCGGTCGATCCTCGGAAGCGTTCGGCTTGCGAACGTCCTACAACCGTTCCGCTAGTGTCACAAAGACGACTAGATCTGGGAGCGACATGTGCAAAGTGAACTCTTGAGGGACCAGACTCGTGTACGACCGAAGGCGGGAGTCGGGAATGTTGACTCCCTGTTTCAATAACATCCGGCTCCGAAGGAGGGGACGTTAGCAGATGTGGGCTTTCTCCCGTGCTTTGTGAAACATCATCCAGTGGGGATGACGAGTGGAGATGAAAGGTGTACGTCGGGTGCATCGATGGGGAGTCGATGTCTTTTTCAATACGCTCTGTCGACATACGACTGAGTGTAGCAGATGTGGTGCCCCGGTGTCTAGTCCTAGGCTCGGATGGGGCTTTTATATTTTTCTTTTTGTCCCCATATTTTTTACTCTCACCCTTCCTCTCGCTTTTTTCAACTCCTCCCTCGTATGCGCCCGAAGGACTCGCCAGTACAAGTACCGAGCGAGTGTGTACTGGTGCCTGTACTACCACATTGTTACCATCACCCCCTACTTCGGTATCATCATCATCAGAAGACCTAGATTCAGAATCCTGATGATCAGCATCCTCCTCACTCTCACCTAGACCTAGACTCTCACTACTGGAAGGCGCTAGTTCTCGTGGGGAAGGAACAATCGGCTCTGATCGTTCCGTACGAGTGGTCGGATTCCTATAGGCTATTAAATGAACATCATCCTTTGGTATGCACGAAAGTAGGTGGTCGGGAATAGGCATCCCTGCTTCGGCCGTCTGATTAGGTCGTGGGCGAAAGACAGGAGTGAAGTACTCACCATACGTGTGATCACCAATCCGTTTGTTCAGGCTAGCAGGGGCTTGCTGTAGGATTACGCGAACAATCATCTGTAGGAAGCGTTGGTAAGGAATATATGGCTTCGAAATTTCCTTCTTTTTGCGTTTGAGGGCTTTTGTAGGTAGAGAGTGTTTAACCGCATCCTTCCTTAGTTCCTGCTCAAAATACTGGTTTTTATGGTCGATGGAGTCCCGAAGATCATCGAAGATGAGGCGAGCAACATCAAATTTCTTGTTAAAGATAAATGCGATCCACATGATGACGGTTATTCGATTCGCATAATCTTTGCCACGGTTTTTGGGCGTGGTGGTGTGTACCATTAGTTGTAACAAGAATTGCCATGGTTGCGGTAGTAAATCCCAATCCATTTTGAGAGTGCGTAATTTCCCTTGATAACCCAACTCATAAATCCATGTGAAAAGGTCTGCATCATATTTCGGTATTTCCTCGTATTCATTATAAGTGGGTAGATCCAGAATGTTCCTGAGTAGCTCAACTGTTATTTCGACTGTGTATTCTTCAAGTTCACATACTATCATTTCTTCGATCGGTTCTTCAGAGTCAGAGTTATCGGCCGGCTGATAACTCATGTTATGCCAGAACTGCTGTAAGTATACCCGTGGAACCTGTGGATGACTGGCAAAGAGTTCTTTCCAGGGGTGATGTTTGATGATTGAGAGGATTATGGGATACGGGCATGCATGTGTCTTAAGATCAATGGTGGTGTTGTTGGGTCTCATGTCTAGCCATAAACGAGTCGGGTGAACCGTTTCCTCAATAGGAAAGGCCGGAGCATCGTGACCTTCCATTCGATGAACTGATGGGGCTTTTGTGAGAGGCCGAGCTGTTTTCCTGGTGCGCGCCATCTGATTCTGAACACAAAAACAAACCTTAGTAACACAAAATATATACGTTAGTAAAAATATTTTTTTTTTTTTTTTTTTTTTTAATGCCATAATTTAAATTAAGTTGAAGAAAAGTATGTCAATGTGGAAAAGTTGACAAAAAAATCCGGATAAATTTCACCCGTGGGATCTCTCGCTTGTACAATTGTTTTCTCGAAATTGGTTGGACTAATCTAGTACAGTAACACCGTGGAGTACGCTTTTCAATTTCGATTTCCGACATATAAATCTCGGATTTTTCTGATGCTCGATTCTCGTCAAAATACGTCGCGTAAGTTTAACCGGTATCCGAAAACTGACTGAAAAAATAAAAATCTCTCTCTTTAAAAAAATTCTTATTTTTCGATTTCGTCTTAATCGTGAAAACGTGGAATCGCAAAACTTAAGTTTTTTTTTTTTTTTTTTTTTTTTTAAATCAAGTCGGGGCAACTTTTGAACTAAGCGGGGCGAATCGGGGCAGCTTTTAAACTAGGCGTGGCTCAAGGATGTATCCGAGCATCCTAGGTGTATCCGAGCCAACACTTAGTTGAAATCCGGGTAATCTATTCGTATCCGAGATGGGTGTCCGGGGTTTTCTGATCGTGTCTGGGATACACTAGTCGTGTCCCTAGAAAACCCTAGCCGTCTGACCCTTAGTCGTGCAAAGACATTCGTTCGAACACTTGCAAGACCGATTCGTTCAAACTAAGCATTCAACCTATTCGTGTGAGTTGTATAGGGGATCGATTAAGACTGTTCGTGCATGATGAATAGGAGTTCGAATAAACACTTGAGATAAACACCATAGATGCATGATGAATTCGTGATGAATATGTGGTCGAACCATCCTGTTCGTGTATCATTCTATCCGTCCATGTACAGAACCCATGCGAACAAATACCTTGTCGTCTAACCCTAGCCATCTAAGAGGTCGTGTGATGCTTGTCTTCTAACACCTAATACCCTAGCTAAGATGAAAACTGTTCGTGTAAGGACTTGAAAACCCTAGCCGTCGAAACCTAGAAACCCTAGCAAAGCTGTTCGTTTAAACAAGTTCGTGCATGATGATTAGGGATTCTAACAGAGTTGTTCGTGGGTATTGAGATGTCATTCGAGGCAGCTTAGTTTGATGTGTTCTTGGCTAGATTGTGGAATTTCTTAGGCATCAAAGACTTGAAAACCCT
>CAJVGC010000590.1:55945762-55972624 GCA_910822075.1 Senecio squalidus | reverse complement strand
TTTCCACTCGGGAATTTCAGGTTGCTGGAGTAATCCGGATGGCTCTTGGGTATTCAGCCTTCACTTTCGCACAAGTGAGGCATTTCTCTACGTATAAGGCAACGTCTCTTTTTGTTCCAGGCCACCAATAATGTTACTTGAGGTCCGTATACATCTTGCTTTTCCCTATATGAATGGAATATCGTGTTCGGTGTGCTTCATCCATAATGGTCTTTCTCAATTCGTTAGTCGTAGGAATCCAGGCTCGGTCCTTAAAGTAATAGACATCGACGCTCTTCCTTATAAAATATTTGTCGTGTTTGTGCAAGGTTTCGACCTTTATGTTATCTGCCTTCAAAGCCTCATGCTGGGCACTTTCTATACGCGTTCCCAAGTCGGTTTTGCTTTGCCAGGGTGATACTTAATATCACAGTCGTAGTCGCTAAGGAGTTCCAACCCTCTCTTTTGCCTCATATTGAGTAGCTTCTGATCTAGTATGTGTTGCAGATTCCTATGGTCCGTGAATACCGTGCATTTCGTTCCATGGAGATAATGTCTCCAGATTTTTAAGGGCAAAAATTATCGCTCCTAATTATAGGTCGTGAGTAGCGTAATTGAATTCGCGTTTCTTGAGTTGTCGCGATGCGTATGCTATGACCTCATTTTGTTGCATCAATACACAACCTACTCCTAGGTTAGATGCGTCACAATATGCTACAACGTCTTCGTTTTCCTCAGGAAGAGTTAGAATCGGAGCATTGCACAGTTTTGTTTTTAGGATATTGAAGGCTTGTTCTTGTGCATCTCCCCAGTTGAACTTCTCGTTAACTTTGTTAGGGGTTTAGCTTTCTTTAGAGAAGTCTTGAATGAGTCGTCGGTAATAACCAGTTAGTCCTAAAAAAAAAAATTCGCGGATTTCTGTCGGACTTTTGAGAGTTTCCTAATTCCGTATAGTTTCGATTTTTGATGGATCAATGTGAATTCCGGATCCATTAACTACGTGTCCGAGAAATTTGACTTCACGCAGCCAGAATTCACACTTTGCGAGCTTTGCGTAAATTTGTTGTTCCTTGAGTAATTCCAATAATAGTTTTAAGTTCTCTGCGCGATTTTCCTTTGGTGCGCGAGTAGATTAAAATATCGTCGATTCGTGGAGGAGGGTATCGATTCTTGACGGTTAGTTTATCCAATACTCGGTAGTCGTTACCCATGCGGAACGATCCATATTTCTTTTCAACAAATAGGATCGGCCTTCCCCTTGGTGATAAGCTTGGTCGGATAAATCCTTATCCAATGACTCATGAACTTGGTTGTATAGTCCCTGCATCTCAGTCGGAGTTAGTTGGGATGGCGTCCTTGCCACTCGTGTCGCTCCTGGAATTTCTTCGATTCTAAGCTCTACTTGCCTCAGTGGTGGTAGTTCTAATAGTTCTTCGGGAAATGCCTCCGGATAGTCTCTAACTATCGGCATGTCCTTAAGGTCTGTTGCTTGTGTTTGTTTGTCCTTTGCGTTTACTAACAATGTAAAGCAGCCCTTATTCAAGTATTTGCGCGTTTTCATCATTGATATAAGCTTCGAAGTTTGGCCCGGCCTATCTCCTTGTACTATTAATTACTTCCCATCTTCTAACGGCATCCTAATCGTCTTATCTAAGCAAAAGATTTTCGCATCTTGAATGGTCAACCAATCCGTTTCTGTTACTGTGTCAGAGCTGCAACTACTCGGGGGTTGTATCTCGCTTCCTCATTTCCTATTACGAAGGCTCTAAATTGTATGATGCTCGGGAGGCAAGGATTGTGCCATGTTTTGAGTTAATGTTTAAGTTCTCTTAATGGGCTAGTAATGGTTCGGGCAAGTCACCAGGAAAAACCTCCGGTACTCCCTTACTACTAATCGGTTTCCTTGGGCACCTTCTTGGTTAAATAGCAACGAGCCATAACCTCGGTCGTAAGTGTTTTTCGGGTATAAGGTTTAACCTTGTCCTTTCCATGTCTCCTTGCGTGAATAAGGTCTTATTGTAGAGCATATGTTTAGATAATTTCCTTGTAGAGACATGACTTCAACATGTTTGACAAATAGCTATTCCGTGGTTTATCATAATCATAAGAATGTGATCATACCTTCGTGATGATCCTTCGTTTTAGGGTATGCTTCCAAAACCTACCTTGTTTTGAAGTCACCTTAGATTTGTATTCGGGTCTAGGAATCCACACCGACCAACGATTCCCTAAATAAGTTTGCGATATCCTTGCGATTTCATAAATGCTAGTCTTTTAATCGAGTACCATCAATTATTGTACATTATTTCGCATGATTATCATGTCACTAAATGAGAGTAAGGTATTGCGATTTAGATTAAGAATTCGTGTCAACCGAAGATTACTATATTGGGTGTACTAAGGCGAGCGAGCGATAACAGTGATTTTCAAAACCCTTACGTGTAGCAATTCCACCACTAGCATCGAGTTTTCTGGTCTGCCCTATGTATCGTTTATATGGTATGAAGTATGTGAAGTGATAGTTTGCGAATACGAGTGTCATGATACATCGGCTTCTGGATCATTTCTGGAGATCCGTAAACTTGTCGCATGAATCCATCATGTCTTCTAGTGTCAGTCCTTAGCTATCGGATATCTTGGGTGCATCACTTAGTATGTCGAGTTGCACTACACTCATGTGTGATGTGGGAATACTTCCCAGTTTTCATAAAAGGGTTTAGCGTAAGGATTAGTGGGATAAGGCGTATACGGTGTTGATAGTCGAGAATGTGTTGTCTCCGCCTAAAGAACGGGAGAAAATAGTCGGCATGTGACAGTATAAACCAGTCCCGATCCGATTAGTTATACGGTAACGCAATAGTTTACGATTGTATGAATGGCTTTTGTTAATGTTAATTCAACGCTCCTATACCTTGATAACGTATCACTATCTTATATCAGGTTCGTAGGGAAATGTGAGTTTTCAAGAGTATGCGTCGGGTATCTACTTCGTTGTCTAACACGGTTCTAATCGTTCCCTTCATCGCATCATAGAAAGGTGAATGGGATCAAATTCCCACTAAGTCTTAGTGTTATCTTAGTATCAGTCTAAAGCATATAGCGTTTCGTGTCGAACGTAGCTAACTCTTTCCCTCTCGGCGAAGCCTAGACCGGAAACGGGTTAATCGAAGATACGGCTCATGTTAGTGTTAGTAATAAGCTGAGCACATAGAGTATCTTAAGTATAGCATCTAGGTCTGTGTGGGTCTGACTTCAAGAATTCCCGGGGAGGTTCGTTTAATGTTTACCAATCCCGTTCTGGCATGATTTAGTCCAAATTATTCATAGGTGATCAGGCTACGAATAATTCAAGTTAAACAATGCCTTCACGTTTTGGTTAAATAAAATCTTTCGTTTTAGAAACTGGTTATAGTTTGATTTATGAAATATCGGTATTCACTATAACCTTGCGCTCTGATACCAAGTCTGTCACACCCCGCCAAAGCGGAAACACGGAATGTGAAGAGCAATAGCATTCGATACACAAGTTTATAATTCCACACCAAATTATATTAAAAGAAACATAGCTTCAAAGGTTTACAAATGTTTAAAGCATCGTTTGCATATCCGAAATACAAGTTAAGTGTTCATAGCCAAGCCACCCGAACCCTTTCCCATTCTTGAAGTCATCAGCCCAAAGCATAAAGTCATCAGCAACCTTAATCGTAACCTGAAAATACGAGTCAAGTGTTAACTACGGGAGACGTAGTTAGTGAGCTACAAAGTTTTAAGTAATCAAAGCGTTGGCGCATAGCAATGCGTAAAGTATAAGTAAATCAAGTTTCGACGCATAGCAATGCGTAAAATATAGCATTCATGTAGTTGTCGCATAAGCATGTGAAAAGTATAGTATTCAAAAGTAGCCGCATAACCATGCGTAACGTATAGTATTCAAAAATAGCCGCATAACCATGCGTAAAGTATAGTATTCAAAAAGTAGTCGCATAACCATGCGTAAAGTATAGTATTCAAAAAGTAGTCGCATAACCATGCGTAAAGTATAGCTTTCAAAAGATTGACGCATAGCAATGCGTAGTTTAGTTTTCGTGTTCGTAGGCATTGACCACATAGCGCGACTATGTGACAATCCTAGTATTGCCCAATGATCGTTGCTAAGCCTAAAGCCTACCCATTTAGTATTATGCACCATCGTTATAGGTCGTTGTGGTGAGGGTCAATCTACCCTAATAGCGCTATCCATATCTACTAACGGTCCTTTCCAAAGGGATTAATAGCAACTAATGTTCTTGGTAGTTTTCGGGAATTTTCAGTGGTTTCTCACGTCCATGTTGTACAAAGTCCGCAACATGACGATCGATTTTTTTAGTCATTGGCAATTATAGCTTTCGTGTCCTCGACATTGTTGGAAAAACCCTCAACAATGCCGGCAAAATAGTTATTGTTTTAGTATTCACAATATCAAAGCATTTCATAGCAGCATTCAAAATACATAAGCGTTTTCGTGATAGCATTGAGTAACACATCGTTTAGTAATAGTATTCAAGTGATAAAGCGTATCGTAATAGTTTTCAAGTATCAAATCGTTTCGTAATAGTATTCAACTATCAAGTCGTTTCGTAAAAGTATTCAAGTATCAAATCGTTTAGTAATAGTATTCAAGTAATAAAGCGTATCGTAATAGTTTTCAAGTATCAAATCGTTTCGTAATAGTATTCAACTATCAAGTCATTTCGTAAAAGTATTCAAGTATCAAATCGTTTAGTAATAGTATTCAAGTAATAAAGCGTATCGTAATAGTTTTCAAGTATCAAATCGTTTCGTTAAGCGTTCAAAGTTTGTTTCAGCTTAAAAGTAGTGTTTAAGCCTAAGACTCGCATTTCACCCAAAAAATGTAATAAAAGCGTTGTAAAAGTAGGGGTTTGTAACTCACTGTTTGCGAAAATAATCGTAAGCGGGAACGGTCGGAACGCATGTCGGGAATCACCGAAAGCCTAAAAATACCAAGTTTCGTTCAAATGTTATTACGTTATTGTATAATATAATAGGTAGTTTTTAGTTAAACTTTAAGTGTCAAGGTCCAATTTGTCCAAAAATCGCCCGAAACGGTTATCGTTTTGTTTTAGTCCAAAAGTCCCAAATTAGCGTTATTTTAATTATGTTAAATATGTTTTGTTTGCTAAAGTGTCTTCTATTTTCTAACAAAATTTGGGCAGCGCTTCCGCGCCCAAATTCTATGTCCAAAATATAAAACACTTTCCCGCTCACAAAGCAAATATACATACATAACGTTTTTAAATATGTTCTTTTAGTATATTAAGTCCAATACTAGTCACCAATGTGTTCATTTTTACTAAACTCAGTCCCAAATGTCAAGTCTTAAAAGTCAGAATGCGTAACCAAGTTTTAAACGGCCAAAACGACATTTTCGGGAAGGACAGCAGGCCGGTGCTAAGCACCTGGGCATAGGCGCTGCGCACCTGCCCTGCTGTTCTTCCCCTTTTTGAGTTTTTCTTGCAAAATCGTTTATGTAAGTGATAGATCTTGACATGCAATCGGTATAAACCTTATTAATCATCATTATATCAGTTTATAAGTAACTTTTAACCATAAATTTGAAGATCTAAGCATCATTAATTAAAAACCCGTTTTTGTATAAAAATGGTTATAAAGTTCATCAAAACTTGTTTTTATAGCTTAGATCATACATGCAATGAGTTATATTAGTAATATAAGTAAAAAGGAAGAGTTTCTACCGAATGAAAGTGTTTAGATGATGGTCTAGGCGGATTTAGAGCTCCAAAAGTGTAGAAAACGTTTTGTAATCGGAATAGCTTTGTCCCTCTTGTTTCCTTTGCTTGTTTGAATGATTTTGATGGTGTAAAAGATGACTTTTGGTGGCTGTAAATGGAGGTGTGAAGGGAGGTTTTTGAGAGAGTTTCTTATGTGTGTGTTTTGAGTGTGTGTTTGTGATTTTATAAAATGAAAAAGAAAAGGAAAAGAAAGGGATAGAAATTATAAAAGGGGTGTTAGAGTCTGCCAAAGTTGCAGTAAATGAGTGTCAAGGGTCGTTTTTGATTGGGTGTTGGATTACAAAAACAAGATAAGGACTAAAAATTTAAAAATTTTGAAATCTGGCAAGAGGTGCTGCGCACCGTGCATTTTATCAGATTTTATCTGATTTTTGTTTTTACGTTTTTGCTTCGTTGAACCTTTTTGTTAACCGAAAGTTCTTAGTTATGATACGTTGTGAACTTAGGAAAGTTCATTAGGTGTTTTCTTGGTATTAGGACTTATATAATTTGATTCCAAAGTTGTTTTATGATTCCGATCCCGATCCGCGCTTAAAGGCTTAAAATAGAGTAACTTTCGTTTAAGAGTTTTGCATGAGTTACAACGAGCTTAGCTTAAGAGTTATGTCTACGTGACCACATAGCACATAAAATTAGTTATATCGGGCATCAAATAAACACTTAGACGTTATAAGTTAGCGTTCTCGACCTTAGTTTAGCCGGTTGTCACACGATTCTACAGAAAACGTTACACACCCTTTTAGATTAGTTTGAGAGTTTGTGTGATTTTACTTCCCATAAAAATCGTGAGGTGTTTGGTTATGTTATTTTTTTGGCTTTGATAATTATTTTAACACAGTTTTTTTGCTTGAGGGCAAGCAAAAGGTGTAGGTCCCAGTGGTCCGATCTAAAGGATTAAACTAAACTAATCACGAGGCGGAATCTCGTAATCAGTAATCAAGCAGGTTATAAACGAATGCAGTAAATGACAAATGTGAATCACCGAATTCCAAATACTTTATTATTGAATCACTCAATTACAATAAAGTATTCTCAGAACACTCTCTCTCAGTCTGTCTGCAAACCATTAACTAACTGATTAGCCCTAGACCTAAACTCAATGCCTCTTTATATAGAGACATGTTCACAGGCTTGGGCCACTAATGGGCTCATGGACTATGCAAAGTCCATTAACACCCATAACAGACTAAATAGCCCACTTAACAATACAATGTTATTGGGCCATTACAGACTCAAATAGACTATAACTAAAGACTTAATTAATCTAGAACAACTGTCACAGAAGTTGCACCAACAAACTCCCCCTTGACTGTTGCTTCTAGATTCCGTTATACGCTCAAAGTCTTTATAGTCTTTTTCTCCTTATGTTCCTTGCAGGTTCTTCTAACTCGTCATTATCTTGAATAACTTCCCCTGAATTGTTGCAATAATTCAGTCTTCTCCGTCTCCGTTAATGCTTGTGAAGAGTTAGGCAGCTCCATTTGTTGTTGTGAACTTCGTTGTTTATCAGAGTCTTCAGCACGAGTTGACTCAACTAAGTTCATCACTTTTGCTTGTATTCTTCGAGCTTCCATAAATGACAACAAAACTCCCCCTGAGCTGTCTGATGATGAACAACGTCTCAAACAGCAGTTTTCAAGAGTAGAGTCTCATACGCGCGTCGTAACCTGCAAACAAACGTTAGTAAATATATTTTTTTTTTATTTTTTTTTTAAAGATATCGACAGGAAATTTTGAGCTTTTTATGTCGCTTCTAATTTTTTTTTTTTTTTAAAGATATCGACACGAAATTTTAAGCTTTTCATGTCGATTCTATTTTTCATAAAAAGAAATTACAAAGTTACAAAGTTATCAGCTAAGATTAGTAATGATCAGTTATGGTGGGGAAACCATGCCATAACACGTCTTGATTGACCGCTTTCGTTCACATAGACAAACTCCTTTAAGAAACCATCATCTTTAGTAACAACAACTTGAACTTTAGAATTCAGGTGGTTTCTCGGTGGACAGTAAGATCTCGATTGCTGATAAGATGAATTTACTCTCTGACTCGGGCAGTATGGATTAGAAGTTCTAAAAGACGGTCGAAATGGACGCTGTTGAAATAAACGATCATTAGAAACACCCGTGTGTTCCTGTTTCTTAATCCATTTTTGAGGCACCTGTTTCCGTACAGGTGAATATGATCGAGCAATTGATTGTCGAACAGGCTTTACCTGTTTCCTTACAGGTGAGTGTGAACGAGCCATTGGTTTAGTCTTCGGTGAAGACGATCTGCTAGCTTTCTTTTGCTTCTTCTCTGGACATACCGAGGCCACATGACCATGTTTACGGCATTTAAAACATTTCAAGTCGTCCATGGGCTGTTTGGGTTTTGAGTTTTCAACTAATGTACTCATATTTGTCTCCGAAACACTTGACTCAGTTCGATCGTCCCTTGTAGAGGAAGATTCACAAGAAGAGTCACCACTGTTTTCCTTCACGTCACATTCAGATTTAAGAGAATTGTAATTATGATTATAAGGTGGAGGTGTTTCATTATACCCCAAACCTGCAGTGTTCCCACTAGCGCGTTGACGACTTAAGATGTCACACCCCGCTATAGCGGAAACACGGAATGTGAGAGCTGGAAGATCATTACACGGTCATAAGCAAACATAAACGATTCAAGTCACTTCATAAAAATTAAAATAGTTTAAGTTGAAAGTTGTAAAACAACCAAGTAGCTCATGAATTAACTTAAGTACAATTACATAGTTTCAAGATAAAATTCCCAAAATGAAAGGTCTTTTCCCATTAAGCGCCTCACGTGACCATATCGACCCTCCTTTGCCATGCATCCCGAACACTTACATTAATTACCTGAAACATAAGATAAAGTGTCAACTACATAAAGTAGTGAGTGAGTTACAGTTTAGAGTTCGAGAAAGTTTCTAAAAATAGAAAGTTGCCAAAAATAGTAAGTTGTAAAACATATATTGACGTCATAAGTAAAAAGTTCGAGTCGACGTTTGAACATATATGTAAATAGTAAAAGTTTGTACGTACGCGAGTAAAGTAATTAAATAAACTCGTATAGTAAAGTTGTAGCGGAATCCAGGCGCTAAAAGTGTGTATATGCGTATGGGATATGTGTTTAACTAAATAGTAACTCGTATCAATCACTTGGCATAATATAAGTAGTAAGTATACACTAAACCGATTGTATGGTCCTGATCTAGCCCAAAAACGTTTAATTGATTGAGTGTTTGATCTGTGTGGTAGTAATATGTACTTGGGACGCTAACCCTTAGTAAGGAGTGACCGCTCCTAAGTATCGATACCCATATGACTAACGGCTAATGCTAATAGTGTATAAGTGTTCCTGATCCAAAACGGGCAATTGTACAAAGTTCCAAAAGTTGTGTTGAGTTCTTACGAGCTTATATATCCATCAAGGATTGGTCGCTAACAAGTATCCTAGTTTAGTTAACCCGCTAAGGCAATAACACAAATACGCATAATTGTTTGTAAGTTCCAAGTTTGTACAAGTTCCACAGTTCCAAAGTTTAAAATGTTTCAAAGTTCCCAAGTTTCGAACAAGTTCCAATAAGTACCAAAAGTATCAAGTTTTGAACAGTTCCAAATGTTTAATAGTTCACAAAAAGTGTTAAAAGTTACAAACATGTAATCTTATGTTTCCCCCAAATAATGTTTAAAATGTACAAAAGTAAAACAAGTGGGGTTGTAACTCACGGCTTGCGGAGAAATGAACTCGGAATCGGTCGGAAAGGAGCCGGGAATCACGGAATGCCTATGAATTACCAATATTGTCCAAAAGTTAACTTCTTATTAGGTTACTTTATATATAAGAGATTTATGTAACTTTTGTTTAAAATTAAGTGTTAAGTCCAATATTGTTCCAAAATTTGGTCCGAAGCGGTTAACGTTATGTTTAGTCCGAAAGTTCAAAGGTGATATTATTAATATGATAAACATGTTTAGGTTACTGAAATGGTTTAGATTTTCTAACGAAATGTGGGCAGCGCTTCCGCGCCCAAATTTCGTGTCCAAAACCTACAACCATTTCCGCTCACAAAACATGTTTATACACATAATAACTTAATAACGAGTCCATTTAAGTCCATAGAGTCCAAAACGAGTCACCATTATTATAGTTTTTATTCACCTCAGTCCAATAATGTTATTGACAAAAGTCCAGAACGTATACATAGTCTTAAAACGAGTAAAACGACGATTTTTGGGAGGAACAGCAGCTCGGTGTTGCGCACCTGGGCACAGGTGTTGCGCACCTAGCTGCTGTCTTTTTCCCGTTTTGTGTTTTTTTGCTAAAAACGTTTTGTGACTTAAAGATTACGACATGAAACCAGTAGATACTTTATAATATGATGTTTTTACAATTTCTAAACAACTTTTAACCACAAAGATATAGATCTAAGCATTATTTAGATAAAAATCGTTTTTGTATAAAAAGTGACATAAATCTTTATAAAAACTCATTTTTATTGTTTAGATCTTACATGCAATCAAAGATATTAGTAAAAAGAGTAAAGTAAATGAGTTATACCGAAGGAAAAGAAATGAAACGATTTGGATGAGTTTCTAGCCCCAAATCTTCTTGAAAACCCGATTTAATCCTTTCCTTTTGCTACCCTTTACTCTTGGAACGTTTTGTGTAAAGTTGATGGTCGATTTTTATGTGTTTATGGAATGATTTTGGTGATACTTTCTCTGGTTTCTATGGAGTTTTTAGAGAGGGAATAGAGAGAAGTAGAAGAAAGTGTGTGTGTGTGTGTGTAGGTGTTTTTGTAAAAAGTAAATGTGAAAATGAAAAAGAAAAGAAAGAGTGTAGTAAATGGGTCTTGGGGCAGTGAAATAACAGTAATGATGATAAAAATCCGAGTTTGATTGGTTGTGGTTTGTGTAAAAACGAGGCAAGGACCAAAATGTAAATATTTTGAATTCTGCAGCCAGGTGCTGCGCACCGGGCTGTTTTCCAGCTTTTCTGATTTTCCGTTTTTACGTTATTGCTTCGTTGGACCTTTTTGTTAACTGAAAGTTCTTAAGTATGATTTGTTATGAACTTAGGAAAGTTCATTGGGTGTTTTCTTGGTATTAGGACTTATAAAATTGATTCCGGGAGTTATTCCGACACTAGTTCCGATAAAGTACAGACTCAACAGTTACGATTTAGAACAAAGTGAACATGATAAAAGAGTAACCAAAGAATTGAACCGATATAATAACTGAACAAGTACCTGATTTTTAGACGGTTGTCACATCATCCCCGGGTTGAAAGAAATTTCGTCCCGAAATTTGACTCGTCACATCAGGTGGAAGTATCTTTGAACAAATAAGGATACTTTTGACGTATCTGGTCTTCACGTTCCCATGTAAATTCGTGACAACGTCGAGAGTTCCAACGAACTTTGACAATAGGAACACGGCTTTGTCTGAGTTGCTTGACCTCTCGGTCTACAACTTCAAGCGGTTCCTCGATGAAATTGAGCTTGTTGTCGATTTTGACCTCGTCGAGTGGGATGACGATGGTCTCATCGGATAGGCACTTTTTCAAGTGAGAGACATGGAACACGTTATGTACATTGGAAAGAACAGGTGGGAGTTGGAGTCGATAAGCTACTGGACCAATGCGCTCGATGACTTCAAACGGTCCGGTGTACCTCGGGCTTAGTTTTCCACGTTTCCCAAAGCGAACTACCCCTTTCCATGGCGATACCTTGAGGAGCACACGATTGCCGACCTGGAACTCGAGGGGTTTTCTCCGGTTATCGGCGTAGCTCTTTTGCCGAGTACGGGACGTCTTCAGTCGCTCCCTGATGGTGGTGATCTTGTCGATGGTTTCTTGAACAATGTCGTGCCTTGTGAGTTGTCGATCACCAGCTTCTAGCCAACAAAGCGGCGATCGGCACTTGCGTCCATATAAGGCCTCGAACGGAGCACACTTAATGCTAGCGTGGTAGCTATTGTTGTACGAAAACTCGACCAAAGGAAGATGAGTATCCCAACTTCCTCCAAAGTCGAATACGCATGCTCTAAGCATATCCTCAAGCGTTTGGATCGTCCTTTCGCTCTGACCATCGGTCTGAGGGTGGTAAGCTGTGCTAAGATCTAATCGCGTCCCGAGCGATTTTTGAAGCACGTTCCAAAAGCGAGACGTGAACCGACTATCTCTGTCATAAATGATGGAGAGAGGTAGCTATTGTTGTACGAAAACTCGACCAAAGGAAGATGAGTATCCCAACTTCCTCCAAAGTCGACTACGCATGCTCTAAGCATATCCTCAAGCGTTTGGATCGTCCTTTCGCTCTGACCATCGGTCTGAGGGTGGTAAGCTGTGCTAAGATCTAATCGCGTCCCGAGCGATTTTTGAAGCACGTTCCAAAAGCGAGACGTGAACCGACTATCTCTGTCAGAAATGATGGAGAGAGGTGTACCGTGGCGAGAGATGATCTCGTTGATGTAGATTTGCGCGAGCTTCTCCATCGAGTGGGTTTCTCGTATCGGCAAGAAGTGAGCAGACTTAGTCAAACGATCCACAATTACCCAAATTGTGTCGTTACCATTTGCCGTCCGGGGTAACTTGGTAATGAAATCCATGGAGATTTGTTCCCATTTCCACATAGGAATCTCCGGTTGTTGCAGAAGTCCTGAAGGTTTCTGATATTCCGCCTTGACCTTGGAGCAAGTGAGACACTTGGCTACGTACAAGGCGATATCTTTCTTCATGCCCGGCCACCAATAATACTCCTTAAGATCTTTGTACAACTTGTCTGAACCGGGGTGGATGGAGTATCGGGAACGGTGGCCTTCATCCAGAATTAACTTACGAAGGTCCTCAGACATCGGAATCCATGCTCGGCCCTTGAAGTAGTGAATCCCGTCGGATTTGAGTTCGAACTCCTGCTCATGATTGTGTAAGGTCTCTACCTTTAGGTTCTCAGGCTTCAACGCTTCTCGCTGAACCTCGGCGATTTGCGTTTGAAGGTTAGTCTGAATCTGAATACCTAATGCTCTAACTCGAGATGGTTTCACCCTTTCCTTCCGGCTAAGGGCGTCGGCTACTACGTTTGCTTTACCCGGGTGGTACTTGATCTCGCAATCGTAGTCACTCAGCAGTTTGATCCATCTCCTTTGTCTCATGTTGAGCATCTTCTGGTCTAGGATGTGTTGGAGACTCTTGTGATCCGTGAAAACCGTGCACTTAGTTACATACAAGTAGTGCCTCCAGATCTTTAGTGCAAAGACGACTGCTCCCAGCTCTAAGTCGTGAGTGGTGTAGTTCTGCTCGTGAACCTTGAGTTGTCTTGAGGCGTAGGCGATGACTTTGTCCTTCTGCATAAGAACGCACCCAAGTCCTTGATGGGATGCATCGCAGAATACAACGAAGTTATCCGTACCCTCTGGCAAGGACAAAATCGGTGCGTGACAAAGTTGGTGTTTGAGTTTCTTGAAGGATTCCTCTTGTTTCGTACCCCAAACAAAATCCTTATCCTTCTGAGTGAGTTCGGTGAGTGGCTTAGCGATCTTCGAGAAATTCTCGATGAACCTTCGATAGTAGCCGGCCAACCCTAGGAACTGACGAATTTCCGTAGGAGTCGTCGGGGCTTGCCATTTCTCGATCACTTCTATCTTAGCCGGGTCTACATGGATCCCTTCTTGGTTGACCACGTGACCAAGGAAATGTACTTCCCGGAGCCAGAATTCGCACTTAGAGAATTTGGCGTACAGTTTCTGTTCTCGGAGGAGTTCTAGAATGAGTTTCAGGTGTTTCGCGTGATCCTCCTTGCTTCTCGAGTAGATAAGAATGTCATCAATGAACACGATCACGAATTTGTCTAGGTAAGGTCTACACACTCGGTTCATTAAGTCCATGAACACTGCTGGTGTGTTGGTTAGAGCGAATGGCATGACTAGGAATTCGTAATGACCGTAACGAGTACGGAAAGCGGTCTTTGGAATGTCGGTCTCGCTGACACGAACCTGATGATAACCCGAACGGAGGTCGATTTTTGAGAAATAAGTTGCACCCTGCAACTGGTCGAAGAGGTCATCGATCCTCGGGAGTGGGTATCGGTTCTTGACGGTCAGCTTGTTCAGTTCGCGGTAGTCGATGCACATACGAAATGATCCGTCTTTCTTTTTAACGAAGAGTATAGGGGCTCCCCAGGGTGACGAGCTAGGACGAATAAGACCATGATCTAAGAGTTCCTGAAGCTGTTTAGACAGCTCTTGCATTTCCGGCGGGGCTAGACGATACGGTGTCCTAGCGACCGGTGCTGCACCAGGGATGAGGTCTATCCGGAATTCCACTTGTCGATGCGGGGGTAACCCAGGCAAATCTTCGGGAAAGACTTCAGGGTGATCCTTCACTACTGGGATATCATGAATACGGATCTCCTTGGGTTTACGTTCCACAACGTGAGCAAGAAATGCGTCACAGTCCTTCTCGAGGTACTTACGCATTTTGATGGACGACACGAGACGGAGTGAACGTCCGGGTTTGTCTCCTTGAACGATTAAAGTTTCAGAGTCGGAAAGAGGGATGCGAATGAGTTTGTCAAAGCAGACGATCTCGGCTCGGAAAGGAGAGAGCCAGTCCATTCCGACGATGACATCAAAGCTTTTCAGTTCGATAGGGATTAAATCGATAGGAAAAGTTTTATCGGACATGCATATGGAACATCCTATGATTATATCCTTAGCTTCGAACTCCTGACCGTTAGCGTAGTCTATGGTGAAGCTATCCTTAAGAATCTTAGATCCTAAGTTAATAAGGGGTCTAAATTCTAAGGACACAAAGATCCTTTCGGCACCAGAATCAAACAGAACGGATGCGTAATGATTGTTAACAGGAAACGTACCATTCACCGCGTTTGGGTCCTGTATGGCCTCTTCAGCTGTGAGTGCGAATGCACGTCCTCGGCCTTGCCCGCCTCGGTTAGGTTGGGCGTTGCGGAGTCTGGGGCAAGCACTCCGGAGGTGTTGATCACTTCCGCACTCGAAGCACGCCGGCTTCGGACCTGGAGCTGCCAACTTCTCCGTGCAGTACTTAGCATAGTGCCCTTCCTTCTGGCACCTCAGACACACGGGGCAGTTACCGTGGTGGTGGAAATTGCACTTGTTGCACTTGGGGTTCGTCCCCGTATATCGGCTTCCAGCTGGTGGAGGTGGCGGTGGCGGTGCTACGGCTGCTATGGCAAGGTTGCGGGTGGTCTTCTTCTTCTTGTTCCTATCGCTCCGCCTTGGATTCTGGTCAGACTTCCTTTTCTCACCCGACTCCTTCTTGGATGAGGCAGGAGCGGTGAGTAGGTCGCTCGTGAGGCGGTGAGCTGGGATGATGGCGCTCTGGAGGGTCAGGGGTTCCTTAGTGAGAACCATTCCTCTGATTTCAGGAACAAGACCAGAGATGTACAGGTCGATCTTGCTCTCTTCGGGAGTTACTAGCCTTGGGACAAGTCGAGCCAACTCTTGGAATCGGGCAGTGTACCCTTCGATGTCGTTTCCGACCATCTGATGATCCCAGAGCTCGGCTTCGAGCTTTTTGATTTCCCCTTTGGGGCAGTACTCCTCAATCAGGAGGGTCTTGAATTGCTCCCAGGTGAGAGCATTAGCGGTCTCACGTCCCCTGTTGCGGACCAGATTGTTCCACCAAGTCAGTGCCTTCCCGTGCAATACGCATGAGGCGTACTGCACTTTCATTGCCTCGGCACATCCACTGATGTGCAGCACCGACTCGATGCTCTCGAACCAGGAACCCAAGCCTACGGCACCAGTCGTGCCATCGAACTCCTTAGGCTTACAAGCCATGAAGCTTTTGTAGGTGCAGGCTGGTGGGTTTGGGGGTTGTTGTTGGTTCTGGTTTTGGTGGTTCTGCTACTGTTGCTGTTGCTGTTGTTGGTGCTGTTGCTGGTGGTTGTTGACGTTAGCATTGATACCCGCAGTGATCTGGGCGATCATGTTGGGCATCGCTGCTTGCAACTGTTCGGCCACTTGCTCAGCGATGATCGCGGCACTGGTACGGGGTGCCATGATTCTACAACAGACAACAGACTTAGTTTAGAAACGCACGATTAGAGTACGATAAGAACATGATTCAATGAACAAGTTAACAACCACGCAAGAGTAAGGTAACAGAACAGGTAGAATACGCACGACAAAGTTTCAAAAAGATTTACTCGTAAGAAAATGATTCACCACAGTACAAGATTCACAAGATAAGTAACAAAGATAATAATAAACGGAACTTCATTCATTTAAAAAATAAAAGAGTTGAGTACAAGGTTCAAAATAAGTGAAGTACAGTAGGATACATGAGGAAATAATAGAAAATGGCCCGAAGTTGTGTAGATGTGAAAATTACAACTCGGCCTACAGTATGATAAAGAAATGAACTAGTGGCGTTTCTCGAAGAACATCTTGGCAGCAATTACCGCCAACAAGGTCCCCATGACCAAGCAAACTCCTACTAAGCGTTGCACCGTACGGGCCGTGGCCTGGACCAGAGAAAGGTGGCGTAACGCCTGTTCTGACAACCTCTGCGCGGCGTCGGAGACCTCGCAGAGGAGCTGCCCTTGGTGCTGGGCGTCCTATGAAAGTCCCCTAACCTCGCGATGGAGGTGCAGGAAGGCGGCAGGAGGTGGTAGCTGTGGGGTAGGCGGCATCCTCTGCCGGGCTGCCTCAGCGTCTCGAGCCCGCTGTATCTCCTCTCGTTCGAGCTGCCGCTCCCACGAGTAATGGTCCAACATCGAAGTGCGCGGACCCTCGGGAGGTGGGTGCCCGAATGGAAGATGGGGTGGCGCAGGCCTAGACGGGCCGTCCTGCCGTGCTGCCATCCTATCGGGTAGCCGTCCCGGAAGGATTACCTGCTTACGTGCCATCGTAACGACACGTGGTCCACGGCGCTGTGGTGGCGCGGCAACGGGGGCCGGTGGAGGTGGTAAAACCGACCTCGGGCTAGACCCGATGCTACTGGACACCGCCATGGAGGTATCCTCCGTAGGGTCCGTGGTCTGATGACGGATGCTTTCCGAGGCGGTATGGCCCTCGGAAGGCTCGTGAGAGGACGCGGCTCTCGGTTAGGATCGTGACTGAGATCGTGAGGGGGATCGCGAACGTGACGATTGAGACATGACGGATCTGGGACGTAAAAAGTTTCGTAAGTACATGAACAAGAATATGCTAAAGGAAAATAAGTAAGGAATGCAGGTAAGGGTCGATCACGTGAGATTGGGAATAGCAAGACCGGAAATTTTTCGACTCAAAATCGTTTGTCTTTAGAAATTACGTTTCGTCCTTGCATAAGTCGTTTTGAACTAGGCAGGGGTGATCAGGCCATGCGTAGTTAAAAACAATCATGCAATCGCAAAATTAATTCACTAAAGTTTTGAACCCATAATGATTTTCCGAAAAGCCTTGGTTATAGTTTGGTTTCAAAAACTTTTTAGAAATTTCTAAAACCGTTTTCACTACAACCTGTGCTCTGATACCAAGTCTGTCACACCCCGCTATAGCGGAAACACGGAATGTGAGAGCTGGAAGATCATTACATGGTCATAAGCAAACATAAACGATTCAAGTCACTTCATAAAAATTAAAATAGTTCAAGTTGAAAGTTTTAAAACAACCAAGTAGCTCATGAATTAACTTAAGTACAATTACATATTTTAAAAATAAAATTCCCAAAATGAAAGGTCTTTTCCCATTAAGCGCCTCACGTGACCATATCGACCCTCCTTTGCCATGCATCCCGAACACTTACATTAATTTCCTGAAACATAAGATAAAGTGTCAACTACATAAAGTAGTGAGTGAGTTACAGTTTAGAGTTCGAGAAAGTTTCTAAAAATAGAAAGTTTCCAAAAATAGTAAGTTGTAAAACATATATTGACGTCATAAGTAAAAGGATCGAGTCGACGTTTGAACATATATGTAAATAGTAAAAGTTTGTACGTACGCGAGTAAAGTAATTAAATAAACTCGTATAGTAAAGTTGTAGCGGAATCCAGGCGCTAAAAGTGTGTATATGCGTATGGGATATGTGTTTAACTAAATAGTAACTCGTATCAATCACTTGGCATAATATAAGTAGTAAGTATACACTAAACCGATTGTATGGTCCTGATCTAGCCCAAAAACGTTTAATTGATTGAGTGTTTGATCTGTGTGGTAGTAATATGTACTTGGGACGCTAACCCTTAGTAAGGAGTGACCGCTCCTAAGTATCGATACCCATATGACTAACGGCTAATGCTAATAGTGTATAAGTGTTCCTGATCCAAAACGGGCAATTGTACAAAGTTCCAAAAGTTGTGTTGAGTTCTTACGAGCTTATATATCCATCAAGGATTGGTCGCTAACAAGTATCCTAGTTTAGTTAACCCGCTAAGGCAATAACACAAATACGCATAATTGTTTGTAAGTTCCAAGTTTGTACAAGTTCCACAGTTCCAAAGTTTAAAATGTTTCAAAGTTCCCAAGTTTCGAACAAGTTCCAATAAGTACCAAAAGTATCAAGTTTTGAACAGTTCCAAATGTTTAATAGTTCACAAAAATTGTTAAAAGTTACAAACATGTAATCTTATGTTTCCCCCAAATAATGTTTAAAATGTACAAAAGTAAAACAAGTGGGGTTGTAACTCACGGTTTGCGGAGAAATGAACTCGGAATCGGTCGGAAAGGAGCCGGGAATCACGGAATTCCTATGAATTACCAATATTGTCCAAAAGTTAACTTCTTATTAGGTTACTTTATATATAAGAGATTTATGTAACTTTTGTTTAAAATTAAGTGTTAAGTCCAATATTGTTCCAAAATTTGGTCCGAAGCGGTTAACGTTATGTTTAGTCCGAAAGTTCAAAGGTGATGTTATTAATATGATAAACATGTTTAGGTTACTGAAATGGTTTAGATTTTCTAACAAAATTTGGGCAGCGCTTCCGCGCCCAAATTTCGTGTCCAAAACCTACAACCATTTCCGCTCACAAAACATGTTTATACACATAATAACTTAATAACGAGTCCATTTAAGTCCATAGAGTCCAAAACAAGTCACCATTATTATAGTTTTTATTCATCTCAGTCCAATAATGTTATTGACAAAAGTCCAGAACGTATACATAGTCTTAAAACGAGTAAGACGATTTTTGGGAGGAACATCAGCTCGGTGCTGCGCACCTGGGCACAGGTGTTGTGCACCTAGCTGCTGTCTTTTTCCCGTTTTGTGTTTTTCTTGCTAAAAACGTTTTGTGACTTAAAGATTTCGACATGAAACCAGTAGATACTTTATAATATGATGTTTTTACAGTTTCTAAACAACTTTTAACCACAAAGATATAGATCTAAGCATTATTTAGATAAAAATCGTTTTTGTATAAAAAGTGACATAAATCTTTATAAAAACTCATTTTTATTGTTTAGATCTTACATAAAATCAAAGATATTAGTAAAAAGAGTAAAGTAAATGAGTTATACCGAAGGAAAAGAAATGAAACGATTTGGATGAGTTTCTAGCCCCAAATCTTCTTGAAAACCCGATTTAATCCTTTCCTTTTGCTACCCTTTACTCTTGGAACGTTTTGTGTAAAGTTGATGGTCGATTTTTATGTGTTTATGGACTGATTTTGGTGATATTTTCGCTGGTTTCTATGGAGTTTTTAGAGAGGGAATAGAGAGAAGTAGGAGAAAGTGTGTGTGTGTGTGTGTGTAGGTGTTTTTGTAAAAAGTAAATGTGAAAATGAAAAAGAAAAGAAAGAGTGTAGTAAATGGGTCTTGGGGCAGTGAAATAACAGTAATGATGATAAAAATCCGAGTTTGATTGGTTGTGGTTTGTGTAAAAACGAGGCAAGGACCAAAATGTAAATATTTTGAATTCTGCAGCCAGGTGCTGCGCACCTCATGTGGAGGTGCTGCGCACCGGGCTGTTTTCCAGCTTTTCTGATTTTCCGTTTTTACGTTATTGCTTCGTTGGACCTTTTTGTTAACTGAAAGTTCTTAAGTATGATTTGTTATGAACTTAGGAAAGTTCATTTGGTGTTTTCTTGGTATTAGGACTTATAAAATTGATTCCGGGAGTTATTCTGACACTAGTTCCGATAAAGTACAGACTCAACAGTTACGATTTAGAACAAAGTGAACATGATAAAAGAGTAACCAAAGAATTAAACCGATATAATAACTGAACAAGTACCTGATTTTTAGACGGTTGTCACATAAGATGGAGTTCAAAGTACTGGAAGAGGTACGAAACTGTTCGATCTTCCTTTCCTGTTCAGTTAATCTTATTTGACATTCATTTAACTCTTGGACTTTTGCAGCAAAACTTTTCTTTTAATTTTCAAGACTTTCATATAACATGTCGAATTTTTGTGTTAAAATGCCTACATCTGTTAAAAGTTGCAGTCTTGTTTTCTGGTTTTGATTAAATTTTCGTGCGTAGTCATCTTTTAAGAAAATTTGTATTGACACTTCTTTTTCAAGCTTAGTTTGCTGTGATTCCAAAGTAAATACTAACTTAGTTAATTCATCATTTTGAAGATTTAAAATAGTGAAAGATTTACACAACTCCTTCACGGATTGAAGATCAAGAAGTACCTTTGACTTTTAAGTTTGGAGACCAGCCATTTTTGCAATAAAGTTTTCGTTAGATAGATCCAACGTACAACTGCAAACCTTTGATTCATTTTCAGTATCATGAATATTCTCTTCATTTGAGCTAATTTCACTTGCACTACAACTGGTTTCACTGCGAACATCGTTTTGTTCTTTGTCTGAACACGTACTCTCAGTATCTTGATCACTAACTGAAGCCTTGAATGCATGATCTGAGGTTTGTCCATAGAGTGTTTGATCTGCAATCATAGTTGTTATGAAACGTGTCAACTCATAACCTCTGAATCGTTCCAGCAATTTCTCCAAAGTTAATGCTTCGCTAGTGTTTTTATCAATTTCATCTTTTATTAAGTTTATGTAAATCTTCCAACGCTTAGGCAAAGCATCTAAAAATCTCTCAACTTTTTCGCTTTCTACGTCTATTTTATATCTGGCAAGTTCTGCAAGGAGATTGTAGTATCTGGTGACAGTATCTTCAAAAGGTTCATTTACTCCTGATCTGAATGTATCGAATTGTCTTTTAAGAAGGTTCCCTCGACTCTTTTTCTGACCAGCAGTTCCAGCATAGTGTTTTTCAATAGCATTCCATAGATCATTTGAAGTTTTGCTATTGTTCTTGTAAAGATGTGACATTTCAGCTGGCAAGGCCATCTTTAGACTTGCCAATGCTCTGTTCTCACCATCATATTCTCGTTTAAGCTCAGGTGTGAGTTTAGCGACTGGGATTTTAGCAGTCACACCGTTTGTAGTTGCGCGTGGATGGTCATATGCCTCTTGAATACACACCCACATTTGTACGTCATTGAACCTACAGTAAGATTCAAACTTGTCTGCCCATTCATAATAAAACGACTTGTCACTTAATTTAGGTGGACTATCAGATTTTAAAGAGTCCATTTCTTTATAATTTTTCAAATTAATTAAGTCCATCGGCTAAGTAATAAGTCCAATTAACAAGTCCAAATTAATTTTAAGTCCAATAAACAGTTCAGTCCAAATAACTAACGAGTCCAAGTCCAATTTCAAATGAATCCAGTCCAATTAAATCAGGCCCAGTCCACTAAAAGCCCAATTGGGATGGAGTCCAATAAAAATCCAGTAATGAAGAATCAATCTGCTGCTACTCTCCAGTCTCCACGAACAAGAATCAAACGAATATCAAAATAGGAGTCAATCCACGAACATCAGAAACAAAAACGAACATCAATATGCTATCAGTCACGAACAAATGACGAAGATGTATAAACTGAATTCAACAACGAACATCAAATGAAAACGAACATCAAGACTGATTTCAAAAACGAACAACTTCTTCGTCTATAGATGTTCGCCCATGATTACTGCTACGAGTACGAACAAAGATGTTCGCCGTTGTTTACCTTTCACGAACAAGAATTACAGATAGTCAAAACGATAAATTGAGTGAGTAATTAACGGCGAAGAACAGCCACGAAGATGTTTCAAACAGCCGCTGACGAAGAAGATGTTCGCCGAATAAGAATTTGCTACGAACAATTTCTCACCACGAAGATGTTTGAGGCCGAAGATGATGTTCGTTCCAGTCACGAAGATGAAATCTACCGAAGATGATGTTCGTTGTTTTCCGCGAAGATAATGCCGAAGTTGTCTTCAAACAGCCACGAAGATGTATCGCCGCTGCCACGAAGATGTATCGCCGCTGCCACGAAGATGTATTTCTAATCGCCAAAGTTGTCTTCAAACAGCCAAAGATGAATCCAAACGAACAAGTGCTTATACAGCCACGAAGATGTCTTTCTAATCGCCGCTGCCTTTGGCTTTTATCCCCAAATTAGTTTAATCCGCCGCCATCTGAAGATCTAACGAAGATGATTGATGATAATTCGACGAACTTGTGCTCAAAATGAAACGAAGATGATGATAACGAAGATGTATTTCTAATCGCCAAAGTTGTCTTCAAACAGCCAAAGATGAATCCAAACGAACAAGTGCTTATACAGCCACGAAGATGTCTTTCTAATCGCCGCTGCCTTTGGCTTTTATCCCCAAATTAGTTTAATCCGCCGCCATCTGAAGATCTAACGAAGATGATTGATGATAATTCGACGAACTTGTGCTCAAAATGAAACGAAGATGATGATAATGGGGATTATTCCCAATTTAGTTTGGTTGTTCCTTCTGTTCGGCGAAGTAAAGAAAGAAAGAAAAAAATGCCAATTTAATTTCAATATGAGATATTAATCTGCTCGCTGTCAGTGTAAACCTTATCCCCCTTTTTCCTTTTCTTTCAAAAGTCACGGTTTGGCCCAAATTACTAAGGCCCAATTCAATAGTCTAGTTGAGGCCCAATTGACAATCAAGAACCCAATATGATAATTGTAATTTGTAGCCACGAAGATGATTACGAACAAAAATTCCAGCTGCCAATGTAAAGTCAACGAACTTGACTGACTGGTCAACGAAGATGGCCGCCACAAACCCTAAATTTCAAACTTCAGCCGTCAGAAAAATTAAGAAATCCTAATTTTTAGACTGCAGCTGTCAGCCGCCAAAAAAATAAAAAAATAATAAGAACCCTAATTTTCAGTAGCAGCCACCGAATAGTTTAGAAACCCTAATCTTAAAAATAACATCCGCCAGAAAACTTGAAGAACCCTAAATCCCAAAATCGATTAAAACCTGATATATAATCCTGAACCAAATGTCGATAGAGAGCAAACAGTGCGTTTGCTCTGATACCAATTGTAGGTCCCAGTGGTCCGATCTACAGGATTAAACTAAACTAATCACGAGGCGAAATCTCGTAATCAGTAATCAAACAGGTTATAAACGAATGCAGTAAATGACAAATGTGAATCACCGAATTCCAAATACTTTATTATTGAATCACTCAATTACAATAAACTATTCTCAGAACTCTCTCTCTCAGTCTGTCTGCAAACCATTAACTAACTGATTAGCCCTAAACCTAAACTCAATGCCTCTTTATATAGAGACATGTTCACAGGCTTGGGCCACTAATGGGCTCATGGACTATGCAAAGTCCATTAACACCCCTAACAGACTAAATAGCCCACTTAACAATACAATGTTATTGGGCCATTACAGACTCAAATAGACTATAACTAAAGACTTCATTAATCTAGAACAACTGTCACAGAAGTTGCACCAACAAAAGGGTAACTTTGGGGGGATTTGATATCGCATATTTATATAGTTATTTATATGCGATATTTGGTCATTTTTGTATTTAATCATGATGGATAGGATAGGATTTTTGCTTTTAATTGTGTGAAAAGTATTTTATTCAAGTGACAGGTTGAATATGATCGGAAAGTGGACATTTGGACGAAGAAATGCAAGTAAATGAAAGATATGGAATTAATATTGAGACATGCACGTGGACAAAAGGAAATAAAAGAAAACCCAATTGTAACATGACAAGGAAAAGTCCACCGTCTATTTGAATCGATCATTATCCACAATCTAAAAAGTTTTGGAGTTCGACTCAAACACGAATTCTATCTATTTTTGCTTATAAATACAACCCCAAAACATTCAGATTTTGCATCAATTATTATTCTCAAATATTGGAAGCATAGGATTCGTTTGGAGGCAAGGATTGGAGCTAGGAATTTAGTTTTCATTCAACGTCGGTCACGACGCGTTTGCAATCTTTTAGTTTGTTTCTCTTTTCCTTTTTAAGACTTTTTCTATTATGTTTTCTATTAATTTATTTGCTGTTTTTATTTCAATCATGAGCAACTAAACTCTTTTTACGCTTGTTTGATTAACGGATCTTGTTTGAAGTTCTAGTTTTCGTAATCGATTTATTTATGTTTTTGTGTTTAATCGTTAATCCTTATTTGCTTAAGTTTTCACATATTATCATAAAGTTGTGAATATATAATTTAATTAATCAACATTGTAGGTATTCGAGAGGAATCTAGATAGGTTAAATAATTGTCTATAATCGGTTTAAAATTACTAGGATTCGAGAGGACTTAGTAATAACAACTTAGGTAATTAAACTTAATTGAGTAAGTCTATTTGTTAAGATTCGGAAGGACTTAGTATTTAGAGGAGTTATTCGAGAGGAAACTCTATAAGATTAAATCACTAAAAACAGGCTTGTTACTTACTCCTTAATTATTAATAATTATAACTGTATTCGAGAGGAACGGTGTAATTAGAGGTAGTTAAAGTTAATAAAAGATTCGAGAGGACTTTTACTATATTTTAGAAGATTAATATTTAATCGATTTCGTAAATTCAAATGGAAAACAAGTGAAGTGCCAAAAGAGTGTATTCTCTCAATTATTTGATATCTCAATTATTTTCTCAACTAGATTTTTATAATCACTTTTACTTTGCAAACTTTTAATTAATCTTTTTGTTACGATAAAAAACCCCAAAAACAAATAGTATTATTAATTCGGAATTTAAAACAAATTAGTCCCTGCGAACGAACATTTACTTACGTTTAAACTATATTACGTACGAATAGGTCCACTGCCTATAAGTGTGTAATTGCGTGAAATAGTAGGTTTAAATTTAAGACTAGATTTTACACATCAAGTTATTTATATGCGATATTTGGTCATTTTCATATTTAATCATGATGGATAGGATAGGATTTTTGCATTTAATTGTGTGGAAAGTATTTTATTCAAGTGACAGGTTGAATATGATCGGAAAGTGGACATTTGGACGAAGAAATGCAAGTAAATGAAAGATATGGAATTAATATTGAGACATGCACGTGGACAAAAGGAAATAAAAGAAAACCCAATTGTAACATGACAAGGAAAGGTCCACCGTCAATTTGAATTGATCATTATCCACAATCTAAAAAGTTTTGGAGTTCGACTCAAACACGAATTCTATCTAGTTTTTGCCTATAAATACAACCCCAACACATTCAGATTTTGCATCAATTATTATTCTCAAGTATTGGAAGCATAGGATTCGTTTGGAGGCAAGGATTGGAGCTAGGAACTTGGTTTTCATTCAACGTCGGTCACGACGCGTCTGAAGATTTCTTAGTTTGCTTTTCTTCCTTTTTAATACTTATTTTCCGGGATGTTTTCTACTATTTTATTTGTTGTTTTAGACTTAATAATGCGTAGCTAAACTCTTTTTACGCTTGTTTGATTAACGGATCTTGTTTGAAGTTTACTTTTGCGTAATCAATTATTTATGTTTTTGTGTTTAATCGCTAATCCTTATTTGTTTAAGTTTTAACATATTATCATACAGTTGTTTATATATAATTTAATTAATCAACATTCTAGGTATTCGAGAGGAATCTAGATAGGTTAAATAATTTATATGAAGTAATCAGTCGGTCTATAATCGGTTTAAAATTACTAGGATTCGAAAGCACTTAGTAATAACAACTTAGGTAATTAAACTTAATTGAGTAAGTCTATTTGTTAAGATTCGAAAAGACTTAGTATTTAGAGGATTTATTCGAGAGGAAACTCTATAAGATTAAATCACTAAAAACAGGCTTGTTACTTAATGCTTAACTATTAATAATTACAACTGTATTCGAGAGGAACGGTATAATTAGAAATAGTTAAAGTTAATAAAAGATTCGAGAGGACTTTTACAATATTTTAGAAGTTTAATATTTAATCAATTTTGTAAATTTAAATGGAAAACTAGTGAAGTGTCAAACAAGTGTATTTTTCTCCATTATTTGATTATCTCAATTACTTACTTACTCGATTTTAATTAATCACTTTTATTAATTACTTTGCAACTTTTAATCAATCAATCTTTTTGTTACCATAAAAAAACCCCAAAAACAAATAGTATTATTAATTCGAAATATAAAAACAAATTAGTCCCTGCGAACGAACCTTTTACTTACTTTTAAACTATATTACATACGAATAGGTCCACTGCCTATAAGTGTGTAATTGCGTGAATTAGTAGGTTTAAATTAAGACTAGATTTTACACATCAGCAAGCTAAATGAAGCCACGAGGAAGGACCATTTTCTACTACCGTTCATGGACCAGATGATTGAGAGACTAGCAGGAAATGAGTTCTACTGCTTCCTGGATGGATTCTCGGGATACTTTCTGATCCCCATCGATCCCGAAGATCAGGAAAAGACCACATTCACATGCCCGTTCGGAACCTACGCCTATCAGAGGATGCAATTTGGTTTATGCAACGCACCAGCTACTTTGCAGCGGTGTATGCTAGCTATTTTTCAGGATATGGTGGAGAAGAGAATGGAACTTTTCATGGATGACTTTTCAGTTTTTAGAGAGTCATTCGATGATTGCTTGAAGAATTTGGATCAGATGTTGGGAAGATGCGAGGAAGCACATTTGGTCCTCAACTGGGAGAAATGCCACTTCATGGTTCGAGAGGGAATCGTACTGGGACACAAAATCACAAAAGTTGGGATAGAAGTAGACAAAGCAAAGATCGAGGTCATCGCCAAACT